>OW584239.1:29174079-29774079 GCA_939192795.1 Bombylius discolor
ACCGTATACAAACATGATGAAACCATAGTTTCAGTATTCACTGAAAATTTTGTTTTTTCTCAAATTAACGTTCTCATACAGACTACTCTTATCGTCCTACCGTATACAAACATGGTCACACCATAATTTCAGTTTTTACTGAAATTTTTTTTTTTTTAAAAGTAACGTTCTCATACAAGCTACTCTTATCGGCCTACCGTATACAAACATGATGACACCATAATTTCAGTTTTTACTGAAAATTTATTTTTCCCAAATTAACGTTCTTATACAAGCTACTCTTATCGGCCTACCGTATACAAACATGATGACACCATAATTTCAGTTTTTACTGAAATTTTTTTTTTTTTTAAAGTAACGTTCTCATACAAGCTACACTTATCGGCCTACCGTATACAAACATGATGACACCATAATTTCATTTTTTACTGAAATTTTTTTTTTCTCAAATTAACGTTCTCATACAAGCTACTCTTATCGGCCTACCGAATACAAACATGATGACACCATAATTTCAGTTTTTACTGAAAACTTTTTTTTTTGTCAAATTAACGTTCTCATACAGGCTGCTCTTATCGGCCTACCGTATACAAACATGATGACATTATAATTTCTGTTTTTACTGAAAATTTTTTTTTTCTCAAATTAACGTTCTTATACAAGCTACTCTTATCGGCCTACCGTATACAAACATGATGACACCATAATTTCAGTTTTTACTGAATATTTTTTTTTCTCAAATTAACGTTCTCATACAGGCTACTATTATCGGCCTACCGCATACAAACATGATGACACCATAATTTCAGTTTTTACTGAAAATTTATTTTTTCCCAAATTAACGTTCTTATACAAGCTACTCTTATCGGCCTACCGTATACAAGCATGATGGCACCATAATTTCAGTTTTTACTGGATTTTTTTTTTTTTTTAAAAGTAACGTTCTCATACAACCTACACTTATCGGCCTACCGTATACAAACATGATGACACCATAATTTTAGTTTTTACTGAAAACTTTTTTTTTTGTCAAATTAACGTTCTCATGCCGACTACTCGTATCGGCCTACCGTATACAAACATGATGAAACCATAATTTCAGTTTTCACTGAAAATTTTTATTTTCTCAAATTAACGTTCTGATACAGGCTACACTTATCGGCCTACCGTATACAAACATGATGACACTATAATTTCAGTTTTCGCTGAAAATTTTTTTTTTTTTTAAAGTAACGTTCTCATACAAGCTACACTTATCGGCCTACCGTATACAAACATGATGACACCATAATTTCAGTTTTTACTGAAAACTTTTTTTTTTGTCAAATTAACGTTCTCATGCCGACTACTCGTATCGGCCTACCGTATACAAACATGATGACACCATAATTTCAGTTTTTACTGAAAATTTATTTTTTCTCAAATTAACGTTCTTATACAAGCTACTCTTATCGGCCTACCGTATACAAACATGATGACACCATAATTTCAGTTTTTACTGAAAATTTATTTTTTCCCAAATTAACGTTCTTATACAAGCTACTCTTATCGGCCTACCGTATACAAACATGATGACACCATAATTTCAGTTTTTACTGAATATTTTTTTTTCTCAAATTAACGTTCTCATACAGGCTACTATTATCGGCCTACCGCATACAAACATGATGACACCATAATTTCAGTTTTTACTGAAAATTTATTTTTTCCCAAATTAACGTTCTTATACAAGCTACTCTTATCGGCCTACCGTATACAAACATGATGACACCATAATTTCAGTTTTTACTGAAATTTTTTTTTTTGTTTAAAGTAACGTTCTCATACAAGCTACTCTTATCGGCCTACCGTATACAAACATGATGACACCATAATTTCAGTTTTTACTGAAAATTTATTTTTTCCCAAATTAACGTTCTTATACAAGCTACTCTTATCGGCCTACCGTATACAAACATGATGACACCATAATTTCAGTTTTTACTGAAAATTTATTTTTTCCCAAATTAACGTTCTTATACAAGCTACTCTTATCGGCCTACCGTATACAAACATGATGACACCATAATTTCAGTTTTTACTGAAATTTTTTTTTTTTTTTAAAGTAACGTTCTCATACAAGCTACTCTTATCGGCCTACCGTATACAAACATGATGACACCATAATTTCAGTTTTTACTGAAAATTTATTTTTTCTCAAATTAACGTTCTCATACAAGCTACTCTTATCGGCCTATCGTATACAAACATGATGACACCATAATTTCAGTTTTTACTGAATATTTTTTTTTCTCAAATTAACGTTCTCATACAGGCTACTATTATCGGCCTACCGCATACAAACATGATGACACCATAATTTCAGTTTTTACTGAAAATTTATTTTTTCCCAAATTAACGTTCTTATACAAGCTACTCTTATCGGCCTACCGTATACAAACATGATGACAACATAATTTCAGTTTTTACTGAAATTTTTTTTTTTTTTTAAAGTAACGTTCTCATACAAGCTACTCTTATCGGCCTACCGTATACAAACATGATGACACCATAATTTCAGTTTTCACTGAAAATTTTGTTTTTTTTAAAAGTAACGTTCTCATATAAGCTACACTTATCGGCCTACCGCATACAAACATGATGACACCATAATTTCAGTTTTTACTGAAAATGTTTTTTCTCAAATTAACGTTCTCATACAAGCTACTCTTATCGGCCTACCGTATACAAACATGATGACACCATAATTTCAGTTTTTACTGAATATTTTTTTTTCTCAAATTAACGTTCTCATACAGGCTACTATTATCGGCCTACCGCATACAAACATGATGACACCATAATTTCAGTTTTTACTGAAAATTTATTTTTTCCCAAATTAACGTTCTTATACAAGCTACTCTTATCGGCCTACCGTATACAAACATGATGACACCATAATTTCAGTTTTTACTGAAATTTTTTTTTTAAAGTAACGTTCTCATACAAGCTACTCTTATCGGCCTACCGTATACAAACATGATGACACCATAATTTCAGTTTTTACTGAAAATTTATTTTTTCCCAAATTAACGTTCTTATACAAGCTACTCTTATCGGCCTACCGTATACAAACATGATGACACCATAATTTCAGTTTTTACTGAAAATTTATTTTTTCCCAAATTAACGTTCTCATACAAGCTACTCTTATCGGCCTACCGTATACAAACATGATGACACCATAATTTCAGTTTTTACTGAAATTTTTTTTTTTTTTAAAGTAACGTTCTCATACAAGCTACTCTTATCGGCCTACCGTATACAAACATGATGACACCATAATTTCAGTTTTTACTGAAAATTAATTTTTTCTCAAATTAACGTTCTCATACAAGCTACTCTTATCGGCCTACCGTATAAAAACATGATGACACCACAATTTCAGTTTTTACTGAATATTTTTTTTTCTCAAATTAACGTTCTCATACAGGCTACTATTATCGGCCTACCGCATACAAACATGATGACACCATAATTTCAGTTTTTACTGAAAATTTATTTTTTCCCAAATTAACGTTCTTATACAAGCTACTCTTATCGGCCTACCGTATACAAACATGATGACACCATAATTTCAGTTTTTACTGAAATTTTTTTTTTTTTTTAAAGTAACGTTCTCATACAAGCTACTCTTATCGGCCTACCGTATACAAACATGATGACACCATAATTTCAGTTTTCACTGAAAATTTTTTTTTTTTTTTAAAGTAACGTTCTCATACAAGCTACACTTATCGGCCTACCGTATACAAACATGATGACACCATAATTTCAGTTTTTACTGAAAATTTATTTTTCCCAAATTAACGTTCTCATACAAGCTACTCTTATCGGCCTACTGTATACAAACATGATGACACCATAATTTCAGTTTTTACTGAATATTTTTTTTTCTCAAATTAACGTTTTCATACAGGCTACTCTTATCGGCCTACCGCATACAAACATGATGACACCATAATTTCAGTTTTTACTGAATATTTTTTTTCTCAAATTAACGTTCTCATACAGGCTACTCTTATCGGCCTACCGCATACAAACATGATGACACCATAATTTCAGTTTTTACTGAAAACTTTTTTTTTTGTCAAATTAACGTTCTTATGCCGACTACTCGTATCGGCCTACCGTATACAAATATGATGAAACCATAGTTTCAGTTTTCACTGAAAATTTTGTTTTTTCTCAAAATAACGTTCTCATACAGACTACTCTTATCGTCCTACCGTATACAAACATGGTCACACCATAATTTCAGTTTTTACTGAAATTTTTTTTTTTTTAAAAGTAACGTTCTCATACAAGCTACACTTATCGGCCTACCGTATACAAACATGATGACACCATAATTTCAGTTTTTACTGAAAATTTATTTTTCCCAAATTAACGTTCTTATACAAGCTACTTTTATCGGCCTACCGTATACAAACATGATGACACCATAATTTCAGTTTTTACTGAAATTTTTTTTTTTTTAAAGTAACGTTCTCATACAAGCTACACTTATCGGCCTACCGTATACAAACATGATGACCCCATAATTTCAGTTTTCACTGAAAATTTTGTTTTTTCTCAAATTAACGTTCTCATACAAGCTACTCTTATCGGCCTACCGTATACAAACATAATGACACCATAAATTCAGTTTTCACTGGAAATTTTTATTTTCTCAAATTAACGTTCTCATACAGGCTACTCTTATCGGCCTAACGTATACAAACATGATGACACCATAATTTCTGTTTTTACTGAAAATTTTGTTTTTTGTCAAATTAACGTTCTCATACAGGCTACTCTTAGCGGCCTACCGTATACAAACATGATGACACCATAATTACAGTTTTTACTGAATATTTTTTTTTCTCAAATTAACGTTCTCATACAGAGTACTCTTTTCGGCCTACCATATACAAACATGATGACACCAAAATTTCAGTTTTTACTGAAAATTTATTTTTTCTCAAATTAACGTTCTCATACAGGCTGCTCTTATCGGCCTACCGTATACAAACATGATGACATCATAATTTCTGTTTTTACTGAAAATTTTTTTTTTCTCAAATTAACGTTCTTATACAAGCTACTCTTATGGGCCTACCGTATACAAACATGATGACACCATAATTTCAGTTTTTACTGAAATTTTTTTTTTTTTTTTAAAAAAGTAACGTTCTCATACAACCTACACTTATCGGCCTACCGTATACAAACATGATGACACCATAATTTCAGTTTTTACTGAAAATTTTTTTTTTTTTTAAAGTAACGTTCTCATACAACCTACTCTTATCGGCCTACCGTATACAAACATGATGACACCATAATTTCAGTTTTTACTGAAAACTTTTTTTTTTTGTCAAATTAACGTTTTTGTACAGGCTACTCTTATCGGCCTACCGTATACAAATATGATGACACCATAATTTCAGTTTTTACTGAAAATTTTGTTTTTTCAAATTAACGTTCTCACACAGAGTACTCTTATCGGCCTACCGTATACAAAAATGATGACACCATAATTTCAGTTTTTACTGAAAATTTTGTTTTTTCAAATTAACGTTCTCACACAGAGTACTCTTATCGGCCTACCGTATACAAACATGATGACACCATAATTTCAGTTTTTACTGAAAATTTATTTTTTCCCAAATTAACGTTCTCATACAAGCTACTCTTATCGGCCTACCGTATACAAACATGATGACACCATAATTTCAGTTTTTACTGAAATTTTTTTTTTTTTTAAAGTAACGTTCTCATACAAGCTACTCTTATCGGCCTACCGTATACAAACATGATGACACCATAATTTCAGTTTTTACTGAAAATTAATTTTTTCTCAAATTAACGTTCTCATACAAGCTACTCTTATCGGCCTACCGTATAAAAACATGATGACACCATAATTTCAGTTTTTACTGAATATTTTTTTTTCTCAAATTAACGTTCTCATACAGGCTACTATTATCGGCCTACCGCATACAAACATGATGACACCATAATTTCAGTTTTTACTGAAAATTTATTTTTTCCCAAATTAACGTTCTTATACAAGCTACTCTTATCGGCCTACCGTATACAAACATGATGACACCATAATTTCAGTTTTTACTGAAATTTTTTTTTTTTTTTAAAGTAACGTTCTCATACAAGCTACTCTTATCGGCCTACCGTATACAAACATGATGACACCATAATTTCAGTTTTCACTGAAAATTTTTTTTTTTTTTTAAAGTAACGTTCTCATACAAGCTACACTTATCGGCCTACCGTATACAAACTTGATGACACCATAATTTCAGTTTTTACTGAAAATTTATTTTTCCCAAATTAACGTTCTCATACAAGCTACTCTTATCGGCCTACTGTATACAAACATGATGACACCATAATTTCAGTTTTTACTGAATATTTTTTTTTCTCAAATTAACGTTTTCATACAGGCTACTCTTATCGGCCTACCGCATACAAACATGATGACACCATAATTTCAGTTTTTACTGAATATTTTTTTTCTCAAATTAACGTTCTCATACAGGCTACTCTTATCGGCCTACCGCATACAAACATGATGACACCATAATTTCAGTTTTTACTGAAAACTTTTTTTTTTGTCAAATTAACGTTCTTATGCCGACTACTCGTATCGGCCTACCGTATACAAATATGATGAAACCATAGTTTCAGTTTTCACTGAAAATTTTGTTTTTTCTCAAAATAACGTTCTCATACAGACTACTCTTATCGTCCTACCGTATACAAACATGGTCACACCATAATTTCAGTTTTTACTGAAATTTTTTTTTTTTTAAAAGTAACGTTCTCATACAAGCTACACTTATCGGCCTACCGTATACAAACATGATGACACCATAATTTCAGTTTTTACTGAAAATTTATTTTTCCCAAATTAACGTTCTTATACAAGCTACTTTTATCGGCCTACCGTATACAAACATGATGACACCATAATTTCAGTTTTTACTGAAATTTTTTTTTTTTTAAAGTAACGTTCTCATACAAGCTACACTTATCGGCCTACCGTATACAAACATGATGACCCCATAATTTCAGTTTTCACTGAAAATTTTGTTTTTTCTCAAATTAACGTTCTCATACAAGCTACTCTTATCGGCCTACCGTATACAAACATAATGACACCATAAATTCAGTTTTCACTGGAAATTTTTATTTTCTCAAATTAACGTTCTCATACAGGCTACTCTTATCGGCCTAACGTATACAAACATGATGACACCATAATTTCTGTTTTTACTGAAAATTTTGTTTTTTGTCAAATTAACGTTCTCATACAGGCTACTCTTATCGGCCTACCGTATACAAACATGATGACACCATAATTACAGTTTTTACTGAATATTTTTTTTTCTCAAATTAACGTTCTCATACAGAGTACTCTTTTCGGCCTACCATATACAAACATGATGACACCAAAATTTCAGTTTTTACTGAAAATTTATTTTTTCTCAAATTAACGTTCTCATACAGGCTGCTCTTATCGGCCTACCGTATACAAACATGATGACATCATAATTTCTGTTTTTACTGAAAATTTTTTTTTTCTCAAATTAACGTTCTTATACAAGCTACTCTTATGGGCCTACCGTATACAAACATGATGACACCATAATTTCAGTTTTTACTGAAATTTTTTTTTTTTTTTTAAAAAAGTAACGTTCTCATACAACCTACACTTATCGGCCTACCGTATACAAACATGATGACACCATAATTTCAGTTTTTACTGAAAATTTTTTTTTTTTTAAAAGTAACGTTCTCATACAACCTACTCTTATCGGCCTACCGTATACAAACATGATGACACCATAATTTCAGTTTTTACTGAAAACTTTTTTTTTTTGTCAAATTAACGTTTTTGTACAGGCTACTCTTATCGGCCTACCGTATACAAATATGATGACACCATAATTTCAGTTTTTACTGAAAATTTTGTTTTTTCAAATTAACGTTCTCACACAGAGTACTCTTATCGGCCTACCGTATACAAAAATGATGACACCATAATTTCAGTTTTTACTGAAAATTTTGTTTTTTCAAATTAACGTTCTCACACAGAGTACTCTTATCGGCCTACCGTATACAAAAATGATGACACCATAATTTCAGTTTTTACTGAAAATTTTGTTTTTTCTCAAATGAACGTTCTCATACAGGCTTTTCTTATTGGCCTACCGTATACAAACATGATGACACCATAATTTCTGTTTTTACTGAAAATTTTGTTTTTTGTCAAATTAACGTTCTCGTACAGGCTACTCTTATCGGCCTACCGTATACAAATATGATGACACCATAATTTCAGTTTTTACTGAATATTTTTTTTTCTCAAATTAACGTTCTCACACAGAGTACTCTTATCGGCCTACCGTATACAAAAATGATGACACCATAATTTCAGTTTTTACTGAAAATTTTGTTTTTTCTCAAATGAACGTTCTCATACAGGCTTTTCTTATTGGCCTACCGTATACAAACATTATGACACCATAATTTCAGTTTTTACTGGAATTTTTTTTTTCTTTTAAAAGTAACGTTCTCATACAAGCTACTCTTATGGGCCTACCGTATACAAGCATGATGGCACCATAATTTCAGTTTTTACTGGATTTTTTTTTTTTTTTAAAAGTAACGTTCTCATACAACCTACACTTATCGGCCTTCCGTATACAAACATGAAGACACCATAATTTCAGTTTTCACTGAAAATTTTTATTTTCTCAAATTAACGTTCTCATACAACCTACTCTTATAGACCTACCGTATACAAACATGATGACACCATAAGTTCAGTTTTTACCGAAAATTTTGTTTTTTCTCAAATTAACGTTCTCATACAAGCTACTCTTATCGGCCTACCGTATACAAACATGGTGACACCATAAATTCAGTTTTTACTGAACATTTATTTTTTCTCAAATTAACGTTCTTATACAAGCTACTCTTATCGGCCTACCGTGTACAAACATGATGACACCATAATTTCAGTTTTTACTGAAATTTTTTTTTTTTTAAAGTAACGTTCTCATACAGGCTACTCTTATCGGCCTACCGCATACAAACATGATGACACCATAATTTCAGTTTTTACTGAATATTTTTTTTCTCAAATTAACGTTCTCATACAGGCTACTCTTATCGGCCTACCGCATACAAACATGATGACACCATAATTTCAGTTTTTACTGAAAATTTATTTTTTGTCAAATTAACGTTCTCATACCGACTACTCGTATCGGCCTACCGTATACAAACATGATGAAACCATAATTTCAGTTTTCACTGAAAAATTTGGTTTTTCTCTCAAATTAACGTTCTCATACAGGCTACTCTTATCGGCCTACCGTATACAAACATGATGACACAATAATTTCAGTTTTTACTGAATTTTTTTTTTTCTCAAATTAACGTTCTCGTACAGACTACTCTTATCGGCCTACCGTATACAAACATGATGAAACCATAATTTCAGTTTTCACTGAAACTTTTTATTTTCTCAAATTAACGTTCTCATACAAGCTACTCTTGTCGGCCTACCGTATACAAACATGATGACACCATAATTTCAGTTTTTACTGGAATTTTTTTTTTTTTAAAAGTAACGTTCTCATACAACCTACACTGATCGGCCTACCGTATACAAACATGATGGCACCATAATTCCAGTTTTCACTGAAAATTTTTTTTTTCTCTAATTAACGTTCTTATACAAGCTACTCTTATCGGTCTAACGTATACAAACATGATGACACCATAATTTCAGTTTTCACTGAAAATTTTTTTTTTTTAAAAGTAACGTTCTCATACAACCTACTCTTATCGGCCTACCGTATACAAACATGATGAGACCATAATTTCAGTTTTTACTGAAAACTTTTTTTTTTGTCAAATTAACGTTCTCATACAGACTACTCTTATCGCCCTACCGTATACAAACATGGTGAAACCATAATTTCAGTTTTCACTGAAAATTTTTATTTTCTCAAATTAACGTTCTCATACAGGCTACTCTTATCGGCCTACCGTATACAAACATGATGACACCATAATTTCTGTTTTTACTAAAATTTTTTTTTTCTCAAATTAACGTTCTTATACAAGCTACTCTTGTCGGCCTACCGTATACAAACATGATGACAGCTTAGTTTCAGTTTTTACTGAAAAATTTTTTTTTCTCAAATTAACGTTCTCATACAACCTACTCTTATCGGCCTACCGTATACAAACATGATGACACCATAATTTCAGTTTTTACTGGATTTTTTTTTTTTTTTTTTAAAGTAACGTTCTCATACAAGCTACACTTATCGGCCTACCGTGTACAAACATAATGACACCATAATTTCAGTTTTTACTGAAAAATTTTTTTTTCTCAAATTAACGTTCTTATACAACTTACTCTTATCGGCCTACCGTATACAAACATGATGACACCAATGACACCATAATTTCAGTTTTTACTGAAAACTTTTTTTTTTGTCAAATTAACGTTCTCATACAGACTACTCTTATCGGCCTACCGTATACAAACATGATGACACCATAATTTCAGTTTTTACTGGAATTTTTTTTTTTTTTAAAGTAACGTTCTCATACAACCTACACTGATCGGCCTACCGTATACAAACATGATGGCACCATAATTCCATTTTTCACTGAAAATTTTTTTTTTCTCTAATTAACGTTCTTATACAAGCTACTCTTATCGGTCTAACGTATACAAACATGATGACACCATAATTTCAGTTTTTACTGGAATTTTTTTTTTTTTTAAAAGTAACGTTCTCATAAAAGCTACACTTATCGGCCTACCGTATACACACATGATGACACCATAATTCCAGTTTTCAATGAAAATTTTTTTTTTCTCTAATTAACGTTCTTATACAAGCTACTCTTATCGGTCTAACGTATACAAACATGATGACACCATAATTTCAGTTTTCACTGAAAATTTTTTTTTTTTAAAAGTAACGTTCTCATACAACCTACTCTTATCGGCCTACCGTATACAAACATGATGAGACCATAATTTCAGTTTTTACTGAAAACTTTTTTTTTTGTCAAATTAACGTTCTCATACAGACTACTCTTATCGCCCTACCGTATACAAACATGGTGAAACCATAATTTCAGTTTTCACTGAAAATTTTTATTTTCTCAAATTAACGTTCTTATACAGGCTACTCTTATCGGCCTACCGTATACAAACATGATGACACCATAATTTCTGTTTTTACTAAAATTTTTTTTTTCTCAAATTAACGTTCTCATACAAGCTACTCTTGTCGGCCTACCGTATACAAACATGATGACAGCTTAGTTTCAGTTTTTACTGAAAAATTTTTTTTTCTCAAATTAACGTTCTCATACAACCTACTCTTATCGGCCTACCGTATACAAACATGATGACACCATAATTTCAGTTTTTACTGGATTTTTTTTTTTTTTTTTTAAAGTAACGTTCTCATACAAGCTACACTTATCGGCCTACCGTGTACAAACATAATGACACCATAATTTCAGTTTTTACTGAAAAATTTTTTTTTCTCAAATTAACGTTCTTATACAACTTACTCTTATCGGCCTACCGTATACAAACATGATGACACCAATGACACCATAATTTCAGTTTTTACTGAAAACTTTTTTTTTTGTCAAATTAACGTTCTCATACAGACTACTCTTATCGGCCTACCGTATACAAACATGATGACACCAAAGTTTCCGTTTTTACTGAAATTTTTTTTTTTTAAAGTAACGTTCTCATACAAGCTACTCTTGTCGGCCTACCGTATACAAACATGATGACACCATAATTTCAGTTTTTACTGGAATTTTTTTTTTTTTTAAAAGTAACGTTCTCATAAAAGCTACACTTATCGGCCTACCGTATACACACATGATGACACCATAATTCCAGTTTTCAATGAAAATTTTTTTTTTCTCTAATTAACGTTCTTATACAAGCTACTCTTATCGGTCTAACGTATACAAACATGATGACACCAAAGTTTCCGTTTTTACCGGAATTTTTTTTTTTTAAAAGTAACGTTCTCATACAACCTACTCTTATCGGCCTACCGTATACAAACATGATGAGACCATAATTTCAGTTTTTACTGAAAACTTTTTTTTTTTGTCAAATTAACGTTCTCATACAGACTACTCTTATCGCCCTACCGTATACAAACATGGTGAAACCATAATTTCAGTTTTCACTGAAAATTTTTCATTTTCTCAAATTAACGTTCTCATACAGGCTACTCTTATCGGCCTACCGTATACAAACATGATGACACCATAATTTCTGTTTTTACTAAAATTTTTTTTTTCTCAAATTAACGTTCTCATACAAGCTACTCTTGTCGGCCTACCGTATACAAACATGATGACAGCTTAGTTTCAGTTTTTACTGAAAAATTTTTTTTTCTCAAATTAACGTTCTCATACAACCTACTCTTATCGGCCTACCGTATACAAACATGATGACACCATAATTTCAGTTTTTACTGGATTTTTTTTTTTTTTTTTTTAAGTAACGTTCTCATACAGGCTACTCTTATCGGCCTACCGTATACAAGCATGATGGCACCATAATTTCAGTTTTTACTGAAAATTTTTTTTTTTTTAAATTAACGTTCTCATACAGGCTACTCTTATCGGCCTACCGTATACAAACATAATAACACCATAATTTCAGTTTTTACTGAAAAATTTTTTTTTCTCAAATTAACGTTCTTATACAACTTACTCTTATCGGCCTACCGTATACAAACATAATAACACCATAATTTCAGTTTTTACTGAAAAATTTTTTTTTCTCAAATTAACGTTCTTATACAACTTACTCTTATCGGCCTACCGTATACAAACATGATGACACCAATGACACCATAAATTCAGTTTTTACTGAAAACTTTTTTTTTTGTCAAATTAACGTTCTCATACAGACTACTCTTATCGGCCTACCGTATACAAACATGATGACACCAAAGTTTCCGTTTTTATTGAAATTTTATTTTTTTAAAAGTAACGTTCTCATACAAGCTACTCTTCTCGGCCTACCGTATACAAACATGATGACACCTTAATTTCAGTTTTTACTGGAATTTTTTTTTTTTTTTTAAAGTAACGTTCTCATACAAGCTACACTTATCGGCCTACCGTATACAAACATGATGACACCAGAATTGCAGTTTTTACTGAAAATTTTTTTTTTCTCAAGTTAACGTTCTTATGCAAGCTACTCTTATCGGCCTACCGTATACAAACATGATGACACCATAATTTCAGTTTTCACTGAAAATTTTTTTTTTTTTAAAAGTAACGTTCTCATACAACCTACTCTTATCGGCCTTATGTATACAAACATGATGACACCATAATTTCAGTTTTTACGGAAAACTTTTTTTTTTGGTCAAATTAACGTTCTCATACAGACTACTCTTATCGACCTACCGTATACAAGCATGATGGCACCATAATTTCAGTTTTTACTGAAAACTTTTTTTTTTGTCAAATTAACGTTCTCACACAGACTACTCTTATCGGCCTACCGTATACAAACATGATGACACCAAAGTTTCCGTTTTTACCGGAATTTTTTTTTCTCAAATTAACGTTCTCATACAACCTACTCTTATCGGCCTACCGTATACAAACATGATGACACCATAATTTCAGTTTTTACTGGATTTTTTTTTTTTTTTTTTAAAGTAACGTTCTCATACAAGCTACACTTATCGGCCTACCGTGTACAAACATGATGACACCATAATTTCAGTTTTACTGAATATTTTTTTTTCTCCAATTAACGTTCTCATACAGGCTACTCTTATCGGCCTACCGTATACAAGCATGATGGCACCATAATTTCAGTTTTTACTGAAAATTTTTTTTTTTTTAAATTATCGTTCTCATACAGGCTACTCTTATCGGCTTATGTATACAAACATGATGACACCATAATTTCAGTTTTTACGGAAAACTTTTTTTTTTTGTCAAATTAACGTTCTCATACAGACTACTTTTATCGGCCTACTGTATACAAGCATGATGGCACCATAATTTCAGTTTTTGCTGAAAACTTTTTTTTTTGTCAAATTAACGTTCTCACACAGACTACTCTTATCGGCCTACCGTATCCAAACATGATGACACCAAAGTTTCCGTTTTTACCGGAATTTTTGTTTTTTTTAAAAGTAACGTTCTCATACAAGCTACACTTATCGGCCTACCGTATACAAACATGATGACACCATAATTTCAGTTTTTACTGAATTTTTTTTTTCTCAAATTAACGTTCTCATACAGGCTACTCTTATAGGCCTACCGTTTACAAACATAATAACACCAAAGTTTCCGTTTTTACTGAAATTTTTTTTTTTTAAAAGTAACGTTCTCATACAAGCTACTCTTCTCGGCCTACCGTATACAAACATGATGACACCATAATTTCAGTTTTTACTGGAATTTTTGTTTTTTTTAAAGTAACGTTCTCATACAAGCTACACTTCTAGGCCTACCGTATACAAACATGATGACACCATAATTCCAGTTTCTCATGAAAATTTTTTTTTTCTCAAATTAACGTTCTTATACAAGCTACTCTTATCGGCCTACCGTATACAAACATGATGACACCAAAGTTTCCGTTTTTACCGGAATTTTTTTTTCTCAAATTAACGTTCTCATACAACCTACTCTTATCGGCCTACCGTATACAAACATGATGACACCATAATTTCAGTTTTTACTGGAATTTTTGTTTTTTTTAAAGTAACGTTCTCATACAAGCTACACTTCTAGGCCTACCGTATACAAACATGATGACACCATAATTCCAGTTTCTCATGAAAATTTTTTTTTTTCTCAAATTAACGTTCTTATACAAGCTACACTTATCGGCCTACCGTATACAAACATGATGACACCATAATTTCAGTTTTTACTGGAATTTTTTTTTTTTTTTTTAAAGTAACGTTCTCATACAAGCTACAATCATCGGCCTACCGTATACAAACATGATGACACCATAATTTCAGTTTTACTGAATATTTGTTTTTCTCAAATTAACCTTCTCATACAGGCTACTCTTATCGGCCTACCGTATACAAACATGATGACACCATAATTTCAGTTTTTACGGAAAACTTTTTTTTTTTGTCAAATTAACGTTCTCATACAGACTACTCTTATCGGCCTACCGTATACAAGCATGATGGCACCATAATTTCAGTTTTTGCTGAAAACTTTTTTTTTTGTCAAATTAACGTTCTCACACAGACTACTCTTATCGGCCTACCGTATACAAACATGATGACACCAAAGTTTCCGTTTTTACCGGAATTTTTGTTTTTTTTAAAAGTAACGTTCTCATACAAGCTACACTTATCGGCCTACCGTATACAAACATGATGACACCATAATTTCAGTTTTTACTGGAATTTTTTTTTTTTTTTTTAAAGTAACGTTCTCATACAAGCTACAATCATCGGCCTACCGTATACAAACATGATGACACCATAATTTCAGTTTTACTGAATATTTGTTTTTCTCAAATTAACCTTCTCATACAGGCTACTCTTATCGGCCTACCGTATACAAGCATGATGGCACCATAATTTCAGTTTTTACTGGATTTTTTTTTTTTTTTAAAAGTAACGTTCTCATACAAGCTACACTTATCGGCCTACCGTATACAAACATGATGACACCATAATTTCAGTTTTACTGAATATTTGTTTTTCTCAAATTAACGTTCTCATACAGGCTACTCTTATCGGCCTACCGTATACAAACATAATAACACCAAAGTTTCCGTTTTTACTGAAATTTTTTTTTTTTAAAAGTAACGTTCTCATACAAGCTACTCTTCTCGGCCTACCGTATACAAACATGATGACACCATAATTTCAGTTTTTACTGGATTTTTTGTTTTTTTTAAAGTAACGTTCTCATACAAGCTACACTTCTAGGCCTACCGTATACAAACATGATGACACCATAATTCCAGTTTCTCATGAAAATTTTTTTTTTTCTCAAATTAACGTTCTTATACAAGCTACACTTATCGGCCTACCGTATACAAACATGATGACACCATAATTTCAGTTTTTACTGGAATTTTTTTTTTTTTTTTTAAAGTAACGTTCTCATACAAGCTACAATCATCGGCCTACCGTATACAAACATGATGACACCATAATTTCAGTTTTACTGAATATTTGTTTTTCTCAAATTAACCTTCTCATACAGGCTACTCTTATCGGCCTACCGTATACAAACATGATGACACCATAATTTCAGTTTTTACGGAAAACTTTTTTTTTTTGTCAAATTAACGTTCTCATACAGACTACTCTTATCGGCCTACCGTATACATGCATGATGGCACCATAATTTCAGTTTTTGCTGAAAACTTTTTTTTTTGTCAAATTAACGTTCTCACACAGACTACTCTTATCGGCCTACCGTATACAAACATGATGACACCAAAGTTTCCGTTTTTACCGGAATTTTTGTTTTTTTTAAAAGTAACGTTCTCATACAAGCTACACTTATCGGCCTACCGTATACAAACATGATGACACCATAATTTCAGTTTTTACTGGAATTTTTTTTTTTTTTTTTAAAGTAACGTTCTCATACAAGCTACAATCATCGGCCTACCGTATACAAAAATGATGACACCATAATTTCAGTTTTACTGAATATTTGTTTTTCTCAAATTAACCTTCTCATACAGGCTACTCTTATCGGCCTACCGTATACAAGCATGATGGCATCATAATTTCAGTTTTTACTGGATTTTTTTTTTTTTTTAAAAGTAACGTTCTCATACAAGCTACACTTATCGGCCTACCGTATACAAACATGATGACACCATAATTTCAGTTTTACTGAATATTTGTTTTTCTCATATTAACGTTCTCATACAGGCTACTCTTATCGGCCTACCGTATACAAACATAATAACACCAAAGTTTCCGTTTTTACTTTTTTTTTTTAAAAGTAACGTTCTCATACAAGCTACTCTTCTCGGCCTACCGTATACAAACATGATGACACCATAATTTCAGTTTTTACTGAAAACTTTTTTTTTTGTCAAATTAACGTTCTCATACAGACTACTCTTATCGGCCTACCGTATACAAACATGATGACACCATAATTCCAGTTTCTACTGAAAATTTTTTTTTTCTCAAATTAACGTTCTCATACAAGCTACTCTTCTCGGCCTACCGTATACAAACATGATGACACCTTAATTTCAGTTTTTACTGAAAATTTTTTTTTTCTGAAATTAACGTTCTTATACAAGCTACTCTTATCGGCCTACCGTATACAAACATGATGACACCATAATTTCAGTTTTCACTGAAAATTTTTTTTTTTTTAAAAGTAACGTTCTCATGCAACCTACTCTTATCGGCCTAATGTATACAAACATGATGACACCATAATTTCAGTTTTTACGGAAAACTTTTTTTTTTGTCAAATTAACGTTCTCATACACACTACTCTTATCGGCCTACCGTATACAAGCATGATGGCACCATAATTTAAGTTTTTACTGAAAACTTTTTTTTTTGTCAAATTAACGTTCTCACACAGACTACTCTTATCGGCCTACCGTATACAAACATGATGACACCAAAGTTTCCGTTTTTACCGGAATTTTTGTTTTTTTTAAAAGTAACGTTCTCATACAAGCTACACTTATCGGCCTACCGTATACAAACATGATGACACCATAATTTCAGTTTTTACTGGAATTTATTTTTTTTTTAAAGTAACGTTCTCATACAAGCTACACTCATCGGCCTACCGTATACAAACATGATGACACCATAATTTCAGTTTTACTGAATATATTTTTTTCTCAAATTAACGTTCTCATACAAGCTACACTTATCGGCCTACCGTATACAAACATGATGACACCATAATTTCAGTTTTTACTGGAATTTTTTTTTTTTTTTTAAAGTAAGGTTCTCATACAAGCTACACTTATCGGCCTACCGTATACAAACATGATGACACCATTATTTCAGTTTTACTGAATATTTGTTTTTCTCAAATTAACGTTCTCATACAGGCTACTCTTATCGGCCTACCGTATACAAGCATGATGGCACCATAATTTCAGTTTTAACTGGATTTTTTTTTTTTTTTTTAAAGTAACGTTCTCATACAAGCAACACTTATCGGCCTACCGTATACAAACATGATGACACCATAATTTCAGTTTTACTGAATATTTTTTTTTCTCAAAATAACGTTCTCATACAAGCTACACTTATCGGCCTACCGTATACAAACATGATGACACCATAATTTCAGTTTTTACTGGAATTTTTTTTTTTTTAAAAGTAACGTTCTCATACAACCTACTCTTATCGGCCTACCGTATACAAACATGATGACACCATAATTTCAGTTTTTACTGAAAACTTTTTTTTTTGTCAAATTAACGTTTTCAAACAGACTACTCTTATCGGCCTACCGTATACAAACATGATGGCACCATAATTTCAGTTTTTACTGAAAAATTTTTTTTTCTAAAATTAACGTTCTTATACAAAGTACTCTTACCGGCCTACCGTATACAAACATGATGACACCAATGACACCATAATTTCAGTTTTACTGAATATTTTTTTTTCTCAAATTAACGTTCTCATACAGGCTACTCTTATTGGCCTACCGTATGCAAGCATGTTGGCACCATAATTTCTGCTTTTACTAAAATTTTTTTTTTCTCAAATTAACGTTCTTATACAAACTACTCTTACCGGCCTACCGTATACAAACATGATGACACCAATGACACCATAATTTCAGTTTTACTGAATATTTTTTTTTCTCAAATTAACGTTCTCATACAGGCTACTCTTATTGGCCTACCGTATGCAAGCATGTTGGCACCACAATTTCTGTTTTTACTAAAATTTTTTTTTTCTCAAATTAACGTTCTTATACAAGCTACTCTTGTCGGCCTACCGTATACACACATGATGACACCATAATTTCAGTTTTTACTGGAATTTTTTTTTTTTTAAAGTAACGTTCTCATACAAGCTACACTTATCGGCCTACCGTATACACACATGATGACACCATAATTCCAGTTTTCACTGAAAATTTTTTTTTTCTCAAATTAACGTTCTTATACAAGCTACTCTTATCGGTCTAACGTATACAAACATGATGACACCATAATTTCAGTTTTCACTGAAAATTTTTTTTTTTTAAAAGTAACGTTCTCATACAACCTACTCTTATCGGCCTACCGTATACAAACATGATGACACCATAATTTCAGTTTTTACTGAAAACTTTTTTTTTTGTCAAATTAACGTTTTCAAACAGACTACTCTTATCGGCCTACCGTATACAAACATGATGGCACCATAATTTCAGTTTTTACTGAAAACTTTTTTTTTTGTCAAATTAACGTTCTCATACAGGCTACTCTTATCAGCCTACCGTATACAAACATAATGACACCATAATTTCTGTTTTTACTGGAATTTTTTTTTTTTTAAAAGTAACGTTCTCATACAACCTACTCTTATCGGCCTACCGTATACAAACATGATGGCACCATAATTCCAGTTTTCACTGAAAATTTTTTTTTTCTCTAATTAACGTTCTTATACAAGCTACTCTTATCGGTCTAACGTATACAAACATGATGACACCATAATTTCAGTTTTCACTGAAAATTTTTATTTTCTCAAATTAACGTTCTCATACAGGCTACTCTTATCGGCCTACCGTATACAAACATGATGACACCATAATTTCTGTTTTTACTAAAATTTTTTTTTTCTCAAATTAACGTTCTTATACAAGCTACTCTTGTCGGCCTACCGTATACAAACATGATGACACCATAATTTCAGTTTTTACTGGAATTTTTTTTTTTTTTAAAAGTAACGTTCTCATAAAAGCTACACTTATCGGCCTACCGTATACACACATGATGACACCATAATTCCAGTTTTCAATGAAAATTTTTTTTTTTCAAATTAACGTTCTTATACAAGCTACTCTTATCGGTCTAACGTATACAAACATGATGACACCATAATTTCAGTTTTCACTGAAAATTTTTTTTTTTTAAAAGTAACGTTCTCATACAACCTACTCTTATCGGCCTACCGTATACAAACATGATGACACCATAATTTCAGTTTTTACTGAAAATTTTGTTTTTTCTCAAATTAACGTTCTCATACAGGCTTATTTTATTGGCCTACCGTATACAAACATGATGACACCATAATTTCAGCTTTTACTGAAAACTTTTTTTTTTGTCAAATTAACGTTCTCATACAGGCTACTCTTATTGGCCTACCGTATACAAACATGATGACACCATAATTTCAGTTTTTACTGAAAATATTTTTTTTTCCTCAAATTAACGTTCTCATACAGGCTACTCTTATCGGCCTACCGTATACAAACATGATGACACCATAATTTCTGTTTTTACTGAAAATTTTGTTTTTTCTCAAATTAACGTTCTCATACAGGCTTTTCTTATCGGCCTACCGTATACAAACATGATGACACCATAATTTCAGTTTTTACTGAAAATTTTTTTTCCTCAAATTAACGTTCTCATACAACCTACTCTTTTCGGCCTACCGTATACAAACATGATGACACCATAATATCAGTTTTTACTGAAAATTTTTTTTTCTTCAAATTAACGTTCCCATACAACCTACTCTTATCGGCCTACCGTATACAAACATGATGACACCATAAATTCAGTTTTTACTGATAATTTTTTTTTCTCAAATTAACGTTCTATAAAACCTACTCTTATCGGCCTACCGTATACAAACATGATGACACCATAATTTCAGTTTTTACTGAAACTTTTTTTTTTTTAAATTAACGTTCTCATACAAGCTACACTTATCGGCCTACCGTATACAAACATGATGAAACCATAATTTCAGTTTTCACTGAAAACTTTTTTTCCTCAAATTAACGTTCTCATACAACCTACTCTTTTCGGCCTACCGTATACAAACATGATGACACCATAATTTCAGTTTTTACTGAAAATTTTTTTTTCTTCAAATTAACGTTCTCATACAACCTACTCTTATCGGCCTATCGTATACAAACATGATGACACCATAATTTCAGTTTTTACTGAAAATTTTGTTTTTTCTCAAATTAACGTTCTCATACAGGCTTTTTTTATTGGCCTACCGTATACAAACATGATGACACCATAATTTCAGTTTTACTGAATATTTTTTTTTCTCAAATTAACGTTCTCATACAGGCTACTCTTATCGGCCTACCGTATACAAGCATGATGGCACCATAATTTCAGCTTTTACTGAAAACTTTTTTTTTTGTCAAATTAACGTTCTCATACAGGCTACTCTTATCAGCCTACTGTATACAAACATGATGACACCATAATTTCTGTTTTTACTAAAATTTTTTTTTTCTCAAATTAATGTTCTTATACAAGCTACTCTTATCGGCCTACCGTATACACACATGATGACACCATAATTCCAGTTTTAACTGAAAATTTTTTTTTTCTCAAATTAACGTTCTTATACAAGCTACTCTTATCGGTCTAACGTATACAAACATGATGACACCATAATTTCAGTTTTCACTGAAAATTTTTGTTTTTTAAAAGTAACGTTCTCATACAACCTACTCTTATCGGCCTACCGTATACAAACATGATGACACCATAATCTCAGTTTTCACTGAAAATTTTTATTTTCTCAAATTAACGTTCTCATACAGGCTACTCTTATCGGCCTACCGTATACAAACATTATGACACCATAATTTCTGTTTTTACTGAAAATTTTGTTTTTTCTCAAATTAACGTTCTCATACAGGCTTTTCTTATTGGCCTACCGTATACAAACATGATGACACCATAATTTCAGTTTTTACTGAAAATTTTTTTTTCCTCAAATTAACGTTCTCATACAGGCTACTCTTATCGGCCTACCGTATACAAACATGATGACACCATAATTTCTGTTTTTACTGAAAATTTTGTTTTTTCTCAAATTAACGTTCTCATACAGGATTTTCTTATCGGCCTACCGTATACAAACATGATGACACCATAATTTCAGTTTTTACTGAAAATTTTTTTTCCTCAAATTAACGTTCTCATACAACCTACTCTTTTCGGCCTACCGTATACAAACATGATGACACCATAATATCAGTTTTTACTGAAAATTTTTTTTTCTTCAAATTAACGTTCTCATACAACCTACTCTTATCGGCCTACCGTATACAAACATGATGACACCATAAATTTAGTTTTTACTGATAATTTTTTTTTCTCAAATTAACGTTCTATAAAACCTACTC
The DNA here is from genome assembly GCA_939192795.1 of Bombylius discolor. Lineage (NCBI taxonomy): Eukaryota > Metazoa > Arthropoda > Insecta > Diptera > Bombyliidae > Bombylius > Bombylius discolor. The sequence goes on from OW584239.1 coordinate 29,196,550, forward strand.
TTATCGGCCTACCGTATACAAACATGATGACACCATAATTTCAGTTTTTACTGAAACTTTTTTTTTTTTAAATTAACGTTCTCATACAAGCTACACTTATCGGCCTACCGTATACAAACATGATGAAACCATAATTTCAGTTTTCACTGAAAATTTTTTTTCCTCAAATTAACGTTCTCATACAACCTACTCTTTTCGGCCTACCGTATACAAACATGATGACACCATAATTTCAGTTTTTACTGAAAATTTTTTTTTCTTCAAATTAACGTTCTCATACAACCTACTCTTATCGGCCTATCGTATACAAACATGATGACACCATAATTTCAGTTTTTACTGAAAATTTTGTTTTTTCTCAAATTAACGTTCTCATACAGGCTTTTTTTATTGGCCTACCGTATACAAACATGATGACACCATAATTTCAGTTTTACTGAATATTTTTTTTTCTCAAATTAACGTTCTCATACAGGCTACTCTTATCGGCCTACCGTATACAAGCATGATGGCACCATAATTTCAGTTTTTACTGAAAACTTTTTTTTTTGTCAAATTAACGTTCTCATACAGGCTACTCTTATCAGCCTACTGTATACAAACATGATGACACCATAATTTCAGTTTTTACTGAAAATTTTTTTTTCTTCAAATTAACGTTCTCATACAACCTACTATTATCGGCCTACCGTATACACACATGATGACACCATAATTCCAGTTTTCACTGAAAATTTTTTTTTCTCGAATTAACGTTCTTATACAAGCTACTCATATCGGTCTAACGTATACAAACATGATGACACCATAATTTCAGTTTTCACTGAAAATTTTTGTTTTTTAAAAGTAACGTTCTCATACAACCTACTCTTATCGGCCTACCGTATACAAACATGATGACACCATAATTTCAGTTCTCACTGAAAATTTTTATTTTCTCAAATTAACGTTCTCATACAGGCTACTCTTATCGGCCTACCGTATACAAACATGATGACACCATAATTTCAGTTTTTACTGAAAATTTTTTTTTCCTCAAATTAACGTTCTCATACAGGCTACTCTTATCGGCCTACCGTATACAAACATGATGACACCATAATTTCTGTTTTTACTGAAAATTTTGTTTTTTCTCAAATTAACGTTCTCATACAGGCTTTTCTTATCGGCCTACCGTATACAAACATGATGACACCATAATTTCAGTTTTTACTGAAAATTTTTTTTCTCAAATCAACGTTCTCATACAACCTACTCTTTTCGGCCTACCGTATACAAACATGATGACACCATAATTTCAGTTTTCACTGAAAATTTTTATTTTCTCTAATTAACGTTCTCATACAGGCTACTCTTATCGGCCTACCGTATACAAACATGATGACACCATAATTTCTGTTTTTACTGAAAATTTTGTTTTTTCTCAAATTAACGTTCTCATACAGGCTACTCTTATCGGCCTACCGTATACAAACATGATGACATCATAATTCCAGTTTTCACTGAAAATTTTTTTTTTCTCAAATTAACGTTCTTATACAAGCTACTCTTATCGGTCTAACGTATACAAACATGATGACACCATAATTTCAGTTTTTACTGAAAATTTTTTTTCTCAAATTAACGTTCTCATACAAGCTACTCTTATCGGCCTACCGTATACAAACATGATGACACCATAATTTCAGTTTTTACTGAAAATTTTTTTTTCCTCAAATTAACGTTCTCATACAGGCTACTCTTATCGGCCTACCGTATACAAACATGATGACATCATAATTCCAGTTTTACTGAATATTTTTTTTCTCAAATTAACGTTCTCATACAGGCTACTCTTATCGGCCTACCGTATACAAGCATGATGGCACCATAATTTCAGTTTTTACTGAAAAATTTTTTTTTCTCAAATGAACGTTATCATACAACCTACTCTTATCGGCCTACCGTAAACAAACATGATGACACCATAATTTCAGTTTTTACTGGAATTTTTTTTTTTTTTTTAAATTACCGTTCTCATACAGGCTACTCTTATCGGCCTACCGTATACAAACATGATGAAACCATAATTTCAGTTTTCACTGAAAATTTTTATTTTCTCAAATTAACGTTCTCATACAGGCTACTCTTATCGGCCTACCGTATACAAACATGATGAAACCATAATTTCAGTTTTCACTGAAAATTTTTATTTTCTCAAATTAACGTTCTCATACAGGCTACTCTTATCGGCCTACCGTATACAAACATTATGACACCATAATTTCTGTTTTTACTGAAAATTTTGTTTTTTCTCAAATTAACGTTCTCATACAGGCTTTTCTTATTGGCCTACCGTATACAAACATGATGACACCATAATTTCAGTTTTTACTGGAATTTTTTTTTTTTTAAAAGTAACGTTCTCATACAAGCTACACTTATCGGCCTACCGTATACACACATGATGACACCATAATTCCAGTTTTCACTGAAAATTTTTTTTTTCTCAAATTAACGTTCTTATACAAGCTACTCTTATCGGTCTAACGTATACAAACATGATGACACCATAATTTCAGTTTTCACTGAAAATTTTTTTTTTTTAAAAGTAACGTTCTCATACAACCTACTCTTATCGGCCTACCGTATACAAACATGATGAGACCATAATTTCAGTTTTTACTGAAAACTTTTTTTTTCGTCAAATTAACGTTCTCATACAGACTACTCTTATCGGCCTACCGTATACAAACATGATGAAACCATAATTTCAGTTTTCACTGAAAATTTTTATTTTCTCAAATTAACGTTCTCATACAGGCTACTCTTATCGGCCTACCGTATACAAACATGATGACACCATAATTTCAGTTTTTACTGGAATTTTTTTTTTTTTTTAAAGTAACGTTCTCATACAACCTACATTTATCGGCCTACCGTATACAAACATGATGAGACCATAATTTCAGTTTTTACTGAAAACTTTTTTTTTTGTCAAATTAACGTTCTCATACAAGCTACTCTTATCGGTCTAACGTATACAAACATGATGACACCATAATTTCAGTTTTCACTGAAAATTTTTTTATTTTTAAAAGTAACGTTCTCATACAACCTACTCTTATCGGCCTACCGTATACAAACATGATGAGACCATAATTTCAGTTTTTACTGAAAACTTTTTTTTTTGTCAAATTAACGTTCTCATACAAGCTACTCTTATCGGTCTAACGTATACAAACATGATGACACCATAATTTCAGTTTTTACTGGTATTTTTTTTTTTTTTTTTAAAAGTAACGTTCTCATACAAGCTACACTTATCGGCCTACCGTATACAAACATGATGACACAATAATTTCAGTTTTACTGAATATTTTTTTTTCTCAAATTAACGTTCTCATACAGGCTACTCCTATCGGCCTACCGTATACAAACATGATGAAACCATAATTTCTGTTTTTACTAAAATTTTTTTTTTCTCAAATTAACGTTCTTATACAAGCTACTCTTGTCGGCCTACCGTATACAAACATGATGACACCATAATTTCAGTTTTTACTGGAATTTTTTTTTTTTTTAAAAATAACGTTCTCATACAAGCTACACTTATCGGCCTACCGTATACACACATGATGACACCATAATTCCAGTTTTCACTGAAAATTTTTTTTTTCTCAAATTAACGTTCTTATACAAGCTACTCTTATCGGTCTAACGTATACAAACATGATGACACCATAAATTCAGTTTTCACTGAAAATTTTTTTTTTCTCAAATTAACGTTCTTATACAAGCTACTCTTATCGGTCTAACGTATACAAACATGATGACACCATAATTTCAGTTTTCACTGAAAATTTTTTTTTTTTTAAAAGTAACGTTCTCATACAACCTACACTTATCGGCCTACCGTATACAAACATGATGAGACCATAATTTCAGTTTTCACTGAAAACTTTTTTTTTTGTCAAATTAACGTTCTCATACAAGCTACTCTTATCGGTCTAACGTATACAAACATGATGACACCATAATTTCAGTTTTCACTGAAAATTTTTTTTTTTTTTAAAAGTAACGTTCTCATACAACCTACTCTTATCGGCCTACCGTATACAAACATGATGAGACCATAATTTCAGTTTTTACTGAAAACTTTTTTTTTCTCAAATTAACGTTCTCATACAGGCTACTCTTATCGGCCTACCGTATACAAGCATGATGGCACCATAATTTCAGTTTTTACTCAATATTTTTTTTTCTCAAATTAACGTTCTCATACAGGCTACTCGTATCGGCCTACCGTATGCAAACATGATGGCACCATAATTTCAGTTTTTACTGAAATTTTTTTTTTTTTAAATTAACGTTCTCATACAGGCTACTCTTATCAGCCTACCGTATACAAACATGATGACACCATAATTTCAGTTTTTACTGGAATTTTTTTTTTTTTTTTTAAAAGTAACGTTCTCATACAAGCTACACTTATCGGCCTACCGTATACAAACATGATGACACAATAATTTCAGTTTTACTGAATATTTTTTTTTCCTCAAATTAACGTTCTCATACAGGCTACTCTTATCGGCCTACCGTATACAAGCATGATGGCACCATAATTTCAGTTTTTATTGAAAAATTTTTTTTCTCAAATTAACGTTCTTATACAACCTACTCTTATCGGCCTACCGTATACAAACATGATGACACCATAATTTCAGTTTTTACTGTAACATTATTTTTTCTCAAATTAACGTTCTCATACAGGCTACTCTTATCAGCCTACCGTATATAAACATGATGACAACATAATTTCAGTTTTTACTGAAAATTTTTTTTTTCTCAAATTAACGTTCTCATACAAGCTACTCTTATCGGCCTACCGTATACAAACATGATGACATCATAATTCCAGTTTTACTGAATATTTTTTTTCTCAAATTAACGTTCTCATACAGGCTACTCTTATCGGCCTACCGTATACAAGCATGATGGCACCATAATTTCAGTTTTTACTGAAAAATTTTTTTTTCTCAAATGAACGTTATCATACAACCTACTCTTATCGGCCTACCGTATACAAACATGATGACACCATAATTTCAGTTTTTACTGGAATTTTTTTTTTTTTTTTAAATTACCGTTCTCATACAGGCTACTCTTATCGGCCTACCGTATACAAACATGATGAAACCATAATTTCAGTTTTCACTGAAAATTTTTATTTTCTCAAATTAACGTTCTCATACAGGCTACTCTTATCGGCCTACCGTATACAAACATGATGAAACCATAATTTTAGTTTTCACTGAAAATTTTTATTTTCTCAAATTAACGATCTCATACAGGCTACTCTTATCGGCCTACCGTATACAAACATTATGACACCATAATTTCTGTTTTTACTGAAAATTTTGTTTTTTCTCAAATTAACGTTCTCATACAGGCTTTTCTTATTGGCCTACCGTATACAAACATGATGACACCATAATTTCAGTTTTTACTGGAATTTTTTTTTTTTTAAAAGTAACGTTCTCATACAAGCTACACTTATCGGCCTACCGTATACACACATGATGACACCATAATTCCAGTTTTCACTGAAAATTTTTTTTTTCTCAAATTAACGTTTTTATACAAGCTACTCTTATCGGTCTAACGTATACAAACATGATGACACCATAATTTCAGTTTTCACTGAAAATTTTTTTTTTTTAAAAGTAACGTTCTCATACAACCTACTCTTATCGGCCTACCGTATACAAACATGATGAGACCATAATTTCAGTTTTTACTGAAAACTTTTTTTTTCGTCAAATTAACGTTCTCATACAGACTACTCTTATCGGCCTACCGTATACAAACATGATGAAACCATAATTTCAGTTTTCACTGAAAATTTTTATTTTCTCAAATTAACGTTCTCATACAGGCTACTCTTATCGGCCTACCGTATACAAACATGATGACACCATAATTTCAGTTTTTACTGGAATTTTTTTTTTTTTTAAAAGTAACGTTCTCATACAACCTACATTTATCGGCCTACCGTATACAAACATGATGAGACCATAATTTCAGTTTTTACTGAAAACTTTTTTTTTTGTCAAATTAACGTTCTCATACAAGCTACTCTTATCGGTCTAACGTATACAAACATGATGACACCATAATTTCAGTTTTCACTGAAAATTTTTTTATTTTTAAAAGTAACGTTCTCATACAACCTACTCTTATCGGCCTACCGTATACAAACATGATGAGACCATAATTTCAGTTTTTACTGAAAACTTTTTTTTTTGTCAAATTAACGTTCTCATACAAGCTACTCTTATCGGTCTAACGTATACAAACATGATGACACCATAATTTCAGTTTTTACTGGTATTTTTTTTTTTTTTTTTAAAAGTAACGTTCTCATACAAGCTACACTTATCGGCCTACCGTATACAAACATGATGACACAATAATTTCAGTTTTACTGAATATTTTTTTTTCTCAAATTAACGTTCTCATACAGGCTACTCCTATCGGCCTACCGTATACAAACATGATGAAACCATAATTTCTGTTTTTACTAAAATTTTTTTTTTCTCAAATTAACGTTCTTATACAAGCTACTCTTGTCGGCCTACCGTATACAAACATGATGACACCATAATTTCAGTTTTTACTGGAATTTTTTTTTTTTTTAAAAATAACGTTCTCATACAAGCTACACTTATCGGCCTACCGTATACACACATGATGACACCATAATTCCAGTTTTCACTGAAAATTTTTTTTTTCTCAAATTAACGTTCTTATACAAGCTACTCTTATCGGTCTAACGTATACAAACATGATGACACCATAATTTCAGTTTTCACTGAAAATTTTTTTTTTCTCAAATTAACGTTCTTATACAAGCTACTCTTATCGGTCTAACGTATACAAACATGATGACACCATAATTTCAGTTTTCACTGAAAATTTTTTTTTTTTTAAAAGTAACGTTCTCATACAACCTACACTTATCGGCCTACCGTATACAAACATGATGAGACCATAATTTCAGTTTTTACTGAAAACTTTTTTTTTTGTCAAATTAACGTTCTCATACAAGCTACTCTTATCGGTCTAACGTATACAAACATGATGACACCATAATTTCAGTTTTCACTGAAAATTTTTTTTTTTTTAAAAGTAACGTTCTCATACAACCTACTCTTATCGGCCTACCGTATACAAACATGATGAGACCATAATTTCAGTTTTTACTGAAAACTTTTTTTTTTGTCAAATTAACGTTCTCATACAAGCTACTCTTATCGGTCTAACGTATACAAACATGATGACACCATAATTTCAGTTTTCACTGAAAATTTTTTTTTTTTTAAAAGTAACGTTCTCATACAACCTACACTTATCGGCCTACCGTATACAAACATGATGAGACCATAATTTCAGTTTTTACTGAAAACTTTTTTTTTTGTCAAATTAACGTTCTCATACAAGCTACTCTTATCGGTCTAACGTATACAAACATGATGACACCATAATTTCAGTTTTTACTGGTATTTTTTTTTTTTTTTTTAAAAGTAACGTTCTCATACAAGCTACACTTATCGGCCTACCGTATACAAACATGATGACACCATAATTTCAGTTTTTACTGAATATTTTTATTTTCTCAAATTAACGTTCTCATACAGGATTTTCTTATCGGCCTACCGTATACAAACATGATGACACCATAATTTCAGTTTTTACTGAAAATTTTTTTTCCTCAAATTAACGTTCTCATACAACCTACTCTTTTCGGCCTACCGTATACAAACATGATGACACCATAATATCAGTTTTTACTGAAAATTTTTTTTTCTTCAAATTAACGTTCTCATACAACCTACTCTTATCGGCCTACCGTATACAAACATGATGACACCATAAATTTAGTTTTTACTGATAATTTTTTTTTCTCAAATTAACGTTCTATAAAACCTACTCTTATCGGCCTACCGTATACAAACATGATGACACCATAATTTCAGTTTTTACTGAAACTTTTTTTTTTTTAAATTAACGTTCTCATACAAGCTACACTTATCGGCCTACCGTATACAAACATGATGAAACCATAATTTCAGTTTTCACTGAAAATTTTTTTTCCTCAAATTAACGTTCTCATACAACCTACTCTTTTCGGCCTACCGTATACAAACATGATGACACCATAATTTCAGTTTTTACTGAAAATTTTTTTTTCTTCAAATTAACGTTCTCATACAACCTACTCTTATCGGCCTATCGTATACAAACATGATGACACCATAATTTCAGTTTTTACTGAAAATTTTGTTTTTTCTCAAATTAACGTTCTCATACAGGCTTTTTTTATTGGCCTACCGTATACAAACATGATGACACCATAATTTCAGTTTTACTGAATATTTTTTTTTCTCAAATTAACGTTCTCATACAGGCTACTCTTATCGGCCTACCGTATACAAGCATGATGGCACCATAATTTCAGTTTTTACTGAAAACTTTTTTTTTTGTCAAATTAACGTTCTCATACAGGCTACTCTTATCAGCCTACTGTATACAAACATGATGACACCATAATTTCAGTTTTTACTGAAAATTTTTTTTTCTTCAAATTAACGTTCTCATACAACCTACTATTATCGGCCTACCGTATACACACATGATGACACCATAATTCCAGTTTTCACTGAAAATTTTTTTTTCTCGAATTAACGTTCTTATACAAGCTACTCATATCGGTCTAACGTATACAAACATGATGACACCATAATTTCAGTTTTCACTGAAAATTTTTGTTTTTTAAAAGTAACGTTCTCATACAACCTACTCTTATCGGCCTACCGTATACAAAAATGATGACACCATAATTTCAGTTCTCACTGAAAATTTTTATTTTCTCAAATTAACGTTCTCATACAGGCTACTCTTATCGGCCTACCGTATACAAACATGATGACACCATAATTTCAGTTTTTACTGAAAATTTTTTTTTCCTCAAATTAACGTTCTCATACAGGCTACTCTTATCGGCCTACCGTATACAAACATGATGACACCATAATTTCTGTTTTTACTGAAAATTTTGTTTTTTCTCAAATTAACGTTCTCATACAGGCTTTTCTTATCGGCCTACCGTATACAAACATGATGACACCATAATTTCAGTTTTTACTGAAAATTTTTTTTCTCAAATCAACGTTCTCATACAACCTACTCTTTTCGGCCTACCGTATACAAACATGATGACACCATAATTTCAGTTTTCACTGAAAATTTTTATTTTCTCTAATTAACGTTCTCATACAGGCTACTCTTATCGGCCTACCGTATACAAACATGATGACATCATAATTCCAGTTTTCACTGAAAATTTTTTTTTTCTCAAATTAACGTTCTTATACAAGCTACTCTTATCGGTCTAACGTATACAAACATGATGACACCATAATTTCAGTTTTTACTGAAAATTTTTTTTCTCAAATTAACGTTCTCATACAAGCTACTCTTATCGGCCTACCGTATACAAACATGATGACACCATAATTTCAGTTTTTACTGAAAATTTTTTTTTCCTCAAATTAACGTTCTCATACAGGCTACTCTTATCGGCCTACCGTATACAAACATGATGACATCATAATTCCAGTTTTACTGAATATTTTTTTTCTCAAATTAACGTTCTCATACAGGCTACTCTTATCGGCCTACCGTATACAAGCATGATGGCACCATAATTTCAGTTTTTACTGAAAAATTTTTTTTTCTCAAATGAACGTTATCATACAACCTACTCTTATCGGCCTACCGTAAACAAACATGATGACACCATAATTTCAGTTTTTACTGGAATTTTTTTTTTTTTTTTAAATTACCGTTCTCATACAGGCTACTCTTATCGGCCTACCGTATACAAACATGATGAAACCATAATTTCAGTTTTCACTGAAAATTTTTATTTTCTCAAATTAACGTTCTCATACAGGCTACTCTTATCGGCCTACCGTATACAAACATGATGAAACCATAATTTCAGTTTTCACTGAAAATTTTTATTTTCTCAAATTAACGTTCTCATACAGGCTACTCTTATCGGCCTACCGTATACAAACATTATGACACCATAATTTCTGTTTTTACTGAAAATTTTGTTTTTTCTCAAATTAACGTTCTCATACAGGCTTTTCTTATTGGCCTACCGTATACAAACATGATGACACCATAATTTCAGTTTTTACTGGAATTTTTTTTTTTTTAAAAGTAACGTTCTCATACAAGCTACACTTATCGGCCTACCGTATACACACATGATGACACCATAATTCCAGTTTTCACTGAAAATTTTTTTTTTCTCAAATTAACGTTCTTATACAAGCTACTCTTATCGGTCTAACGTATACAAACATGATGACACCATAATTTCAGTTTTCACTGAAAATTTTTTTTTTTTAAAAGTAACGTTCTCATACAACCTACTCTTATCGGCCTACCGTATACAAACATGATGAGACCATAATTTCAGTTTTTACTGAAAACTTTTTTTTTCGTCAAATTAACGTTCTCATACAGACTACTCTTATCGGCCTACCGTATACAAACATGATGAAACCATAATTTCAGTTTTCACTGAAAATTTTTATTTTCTCAAATTAACGTTCTCATACAGGCTACTCTTATCGGCCTACCGTATACAAACATGATGACACCATAATTTCAGTTTTTACTGGAATTTTTTTTTTTTTTTAAAGTAACGTTCTCATACAACCTACATTTATCGGCCTACCGTATACAAACATGATGAGACCATAATTTCAGTTTTTACTGAAAACTTTTTTTTTTGTCAAATTAACGTTCTCATACAAGCTACTCTTATCGGTCTAACGTATACAAACATGATGACACCATAATTTCAGTTTTCACTGAAAATTTTTTTATTTTTAAAAGTAACGTTCTCATACAACCTACTCTTATCGGCCTACCGTATACAAACATGATGAGACCATAATTTCAGTTTTTACTGGTATTTTTTTTTTTTTTTTTAAAAGTAACGTTCTCATACAAGCTACACTTATCGGCCTACCGTATACAAACATGATGACACAATAATTTCAGTTTTACTGAATATTTTTTTTTCTCAAATTAACGTTCTCATACAGGCTACTCCTATCGGCCTACCGTATACAAACATGATGAAACCATAATTTCTGTTTTTACTAAAATTTTTTTTTTCTCAAATTAACGTTCTTATACAAGCTACTCTTGTCGGCCTACCGTATACAAACATGATGACACCATAATTTCAGTTTTTACTGGTATTTTTTTTTTTTTTTTTAAAAGTAACGTTCTCATACAAGCTACACTTATCGGCCTACCGTATACAAACATGATGACACAATAATTTCAGTTTCACTGAAAATTTTTATTTTCTCAAATTAACGTTCTCATACAGGCTACTCTTATCGGCCTACCGTATACAAACATTATGACACCATAATTTCTGTTTTTACTGAAAATTTTGTTTTTTCTCAAATTAACGTTCTCATACAGGCTTTTCTTATTGGCCTACCGTATACAAACATGATGACACCATAATTTCAGTTTTTACTGGAATTTTTTTTTTTTTAAAAGTAACGTTCTCATACAAGCTACACTTATCGGCCTACCGTATACACACATGATGACACCATAATTCCAGTTTTCACTGAAAATTTTTTTTTTCTCAAATTAACGTTCTTATACAAGCTACTCTTATCGGTCTAACGTATACAAACATGATGACACCATAATTTCAGTTTTCACTGAAAATTTTTTTTTTTTAAAAGTAACGTTCTCATACAACCTACTCTTATCGGCCTACCGTATACAAACATGATGAGACCATAATTTCAGTTTTTACTGAAAACTTTTTTTTTCGTCAAATTAACGTTCTCATACAGACTACTCTTATCGGCCTACCGTATACAAACATGATGAAACCATAATTTCAGTTTTCACTGAAAATTTTTATTTTCTCAAATTAACGTTCTCATACAGGCTACTCTTATCGGCCTACCGTATACAAACATGATGACACCATAATTTCAGTTTTTACTGGAATTTTTTTTTTTTTTTAAAGTAACGTTCTCATACAACCTACATTTATCGGCCTACCGTATACAAACATGATGAGACCATAATTTCAGTTTTTACTGAAAACTTTTTTTTTTGTCAAATTAACGTTCTCATACAAGCTACTCTTATCGGTCTAACGTATACAAACATGATGACACCATAATTTCAGTTTTCACTGAAAATTTTTTTATTTTTAAAAGTAACGTTCTCATACAACCTACTCTTATCGGCCTACCGTATACAAACATGATGAGACCATAATTTCAGTTTTTACTGAAAACTTTTTTTTTTGTCAAATTAACGTTCTCATACAAGCTACTCTTATCGGTCTAACGTATACAAACATGATGACACCATAATTTCAGTTTTTACTGGTATTTTTTTTTTTTTTTTTAAAAGTAACGTTCTCATACAAGCTACACTTATCGGCCTACCGTATACAAACATGATGACACAATAATTTCAGTTTTACTGAATATTTTTTTTTCTCAAATTAACGTTCTCATACAGGCTACTCCTATCGGCCTACCGTATACAAACATGATGAAACCATAATTTCTGTTTTTACTAAAATTTTTTTTTTCTCAAATTAACGTTCTTATACAAGCTACTCTTGTCGGCCTACCGTATACAAACATGATGACACCATAATTTCAGTTTTTACTGGAATTTTTTTTTTTTTTAAAAATAACGTTCTCATACAAGCTACACTTATCGGCCTACCGTATACACACATGATGACACCATAATTCCAGTTTTCACTGAAAATTTTTTTTTTCTCAAATTAACGTTCTTATACAAGCTACTCTTATCGGTCTAACGTATACAAACATGATGACACCATAAATTCAGTTTTCACTGAAAATTTTTTTTTTCTCAAATTAACGTTCTTATACAAGCTACTCTTATCGGTCTAACGTATACAAACATGATGACACCATAATTTCAGTTTTCACTGAAAATTTTTTTTTTTTTAAAAGTAACGTTCTCATACAACCTACACTTATCGGCCTACCGTATACAAACATGATGAGAACATAATTTCAGTTTTCACTGAAAACTTTTTTTTTTGTCAAATTAACGTTCTCATACAAGCTACTCTTATCGGTCTAACGTATACAAACATGATGACACCATAATTTCAGTTTTCACTGAAAATTTTTTTTTTTTTTAAAAGTAACGTTCTCATACAACCTACTCTTATCGGCCTACCGTATACAAACATGATGAGACCATAATTTCAGTTTTTACTGAAAACTTTTTTTTTCTCAAATTAACGTTCTCATACAGGCTACTCTTATCGGCCTACCGTATACAAGCATGATGGCACCATAATTTCAGTTTTTACTCAATATTTTTTTTTCTCAAATTAACGTTCTCATACAGGCTACTCGTATCGGCCTACCGTATGCAAACATGATGGCACCATAATTTCAGTTTTTACTGAAATTTTTTTTTTTTTAAATTAACGTTCTCATACAGGCTACTCTTATCAGCCTACCGTATACAAACATGATGACACCATAATTTCAGTTTTTACTGGAATTTTTTTTTTTTTTTTTAAAAGTAACGTTCTCATACAAGCTACACTTATCGGCCTACCGTATACAAACATGAAGACACAATAATTTCAGTTTTACTGAATATTTTTTTTTCCTCAAATTAACGTTCTCATACAGGCTACTCTTATCGGCCTACCGTATACAAGCATGATGGCACCATAATTTCAGTTTTTATTGAAAAATTTTTTTTCTCAAATTAACGTTCTTATACAACCTACTCTTATCGGCCTACCGTATACAAACATGATGACACCATAATTTCAGTTTTTACTGTAACATTATTTTTTCTCAAATTAACGTTCTCATACAGGCTACTCTTATCAGCCTACCGTATATAAACATGATGACAACATAATTTCAGTTTTTACTGAAAATTTTTTTTTTCTCAAATTAACGTTCTCATACAAGCTACTCTTATCGGCCTACCGTATACAAACATGATGACATCATAATTCCAGTTTTACTGAATATTTTTTTTCTCAAATTAACGTTCTCATACAGGCTACTCTTATCGGCCTACCGTATACAAGCATGATGGCACCATAATTTCAGTTTTTACTGAAAAATTTTTTTTTCTCAAATGAACGTTATCATACAACCTACTCTTATCGGCCTACCGTATACAAACATGATGACACCATAATTTCAGTTTTTACTGGAATTTTTTTTTTTTTTTTAAATTACCGTTCTCATACAGGCTACTCTTATCGGCCTACCGTATACAAACATGATGAAACCATAATTTCAGTTTTCACTGAAAATTTTTATTTTCTCAAATTAACGTTCTCATACAGGCTACTCTTATCGGCCTACCGTATACAAACATGATGAAACCATAATTTTAGTTTTCACTGAAAATTTTTATTTTCTCAAATTAACGATCTCATACAGGCTACTCTTATCGGCCTACCGTATACAAACATTATGACACCATAATTTCTGTTTTTACTGAAAATTTTGTTTTTTCTCAAATTAACGTTCTCATACAGGCTTTTCTTATTGGCCTACCGTATACAAACATGATGACACCATAATTTCAGTTTTTACTGGAATTTTTTTTTTTTTAAAAGTAACGTTCTCATACAAGCTACACTTATCGGCCTACCGTATACACACATGATGACACCATAATTCCAGTTTTCACTGAAAATTTTTTTTTTCTCAAATTAACGTTTTTATACAAGCTACTCTTATCGGTCTAACGTATACAAACATGATGACACCATAATTTCAGTTTTCACTGAAAATTTTTTTTTTTTAAAAGTAACGTTCTCATACAACCTACTCTTATCGGCCTACCGTATACAAACATGATGAGACCATAATTTCAGTTTTTACTGAAAACTTTTTTTTTCGTCAAATTAACGTTCTCATACAGACTACTCTTATCGGCCTACCGTATACAAACATGATGAAACCATAATTTCAGTTTTCACTGAAAATTTTTATTTTCTCAAATTAACGTTCTCATACAGGCTACTCTTATCGGCCTACCGTATACAAACATGATGACACCATAATTTCAGTTTTTACTGGAATTTTTTTTTTTTTTAAAAGTAACGTTCTCATACAACCTACATTTATCGGCCTACCGTATACAAACATGATGAGACCATAATTTCAGTTTTTACTGAAAACTTTTTTTTTTGTCAAATTAACGTTCTCATACAAGCTACTCTTATCGGTCTAACGTATACAAACATGATGACACCATAATTTCAGTTTTCACTGAAAATTTTTTTATTTTTAAAAGTAACGTTCTCATACAACCTACTCTTATCGGCCTACCGTATACAAACATGATGAGACCATAATTTCAGTTTTTACTGAAAACTTTTTTTTTTGTCAAATTAACGTTCTCATACAAGCTACTCTTATCGGTCTAACGTATACAAACATGATGACACCATAATTTCAGTTTTTACTGGTATTTTTTTTTTTTTTTTTAAAAGTAACGTTCTCATACAAGCTACACTTATCGGCCTACCGTATACAAACATGATGACACAATAATTTCAGTTTTACTGAATATTTTTTTTTCTCAAATTAACGTTCTCATACAGGCTACTCCTATCGGCCTACCGTATACAAACATGATGAAACCATAATTTCTGTTTTTACTAAAATTTTTTTTTTCTCAAATTAACGTTCTTATACAAGCTACTCTTGTCGGCCTACCGTATACAAACATGATGACACCATAATTTCAGTTTTTACTGGAATTTTTTTTTTTTTTAAAAATAACGTTCTCATACAAGCTACACTTATCGGCCTACCGTATACACACATGATGACACCATAATTCCAGTTTTCACTGAAAATTTTTTTTTTCTCAAATTAACGTTCTTATACAAGCTACTCTTATCGGTCTAACGTATACAAACATGATGACACCATAATTTCAGTTTTCACTGAAAATTTTTTTTTTCTCAAATTAACGTTCTTATACAAGCTACTCTTATCGGTCTAACGTATACAAACATGATGACACCATAATTTCAGTTTTCACTGAAAATTTTTTTTTTTTTAAAAGTAACGTTCTCATACAACCTACACTTATCGGCCTACCGTATACAAACATGATGAGACCATAATTTCAGTTTTTACTGAAAACTTTTTTTTTTTGTCAAATTAACGTTCTCATACAAGCTACTCTTATCGGGCTAACGTATACAAACATGATGACACCATAATTTCAGTTTTCACTGAAAATTTTTTTTTTTTTAAAAGTAACGTTCTCATACAACCTACTCTTATCGGCCTACCGTATACAAACATGATGAGACCATAATTTCAGTTTTTACTGAAAACTTTTTTTTTTGTCAAATTAACGTTCTCATACAAGCTACTCTTATCGGTCTAACGTATACAAACATGATGACACCATAATTTCAGTTTTCACTGAAAATTTTTTTTTTTTTAAAAGTAACGTTCTCATACAACCTACACTTATCGGCCTACCGTATACAAACATGATGAGACCATAATTTCAGTTTTTACTGAAAACTTTTTTTTTTGTCAAATTAACGTTCTCATACAAGCTACTCTTATCGGTCTAACGTATACAAACATGATGACACCATAATTTCAGTTTTCACTGAAAATTTTTTTTTTTTTAAAAGTAACGTTCTCATACAGGCTACTCTTATCGGCCTACCGTATACAAACATGATGAGACCATAATTCCAGTTTTCACTGAAAATTTTTTTTTTCTCAAATTAACGTTCTTATACAAGCTACTCTTATCGGTCTAACGTATACAAACATGATGACACCATAATTTCAGTTTTCACTGAAAATTTTTTTTTTCTCAAATTAACGTTCTTATACAAGCTACTCTTATCGGTCTAACGTATACAAACATGATGACACCATAATTTCAGTTTTCACTGAAAATTTTTTTTTTTTTAAAAGTAACGTTCTCATACAACCTACACTTATCGGCCTACCGTATACAAACATGATGAGACCATAATTTCAGTTTTTACTGAAAACTTTTTTTTTTGTCAAATTAACGTTCTCATACAAGCTACTCTTATCGGCCTACCGTATACAAACATGATGAGACCATAATTTCAGTTTTTACTGAAAACTTTTTTTTTTGTCAAATTAACGTTCTCATACAAGCTACACTTATCGGCCTACCGTATACAAACATGATGACACAATAATTTCAGTTTTACTGAATATTTTTTTTTCTCAAATTAACGTTCTCATACAGGCTACTCCTATCGGCCTACCGTATACAAACATGATGAAACCATAATTTCAGTTTTCACTGAAAATTTTTATTTTCTCAAATTAACGTTCTTATACAACCTACTCTTATCGGCCTACCGTATACAAGCATGATGGCACCATAATTTCAGTTTTTACTGAAAAATTTTTTTTTCTCAAATGAACGTTATCATACAACCTACTCTTATCGGCCTACCGTATACAAACATGATGACACCATAATTTCAGTTTTTACTGGAATTTTTTTTTTTTTTTTAAATTACCGTTCTCATACAGGCTACTCTTATCGGCCTACCGTATACAAACATGATGAAACCATAATTTCAGTTTTCACTGAAAATTTTTATTTTCTCAAATTAACGTTCTCATACAGGCTACTCTTATCGGCCTACCGTATACAAACTTGATGACACCATAATTTCAGTTTTCACTGAAATTTTTTTTTTTTTAAAAGTAACGTTCTCATACAAGCTACACTTATCGGCCTACCGTATACACACATGATGACACCATAATTTCAGTTTTCACTGAAAATTTTTATTTTCTCAAATTAACGCTCTCATACAGGCTACTCTTATCGGCCTACCGTATACAAACATGATGAAACCATAATTTCAGTTTTCACTGAAAATTTTTTTTTTCTCAAATTAACGTTTTTATACAAGCCACTCTTATCGGTCTAACGTATACAAACATGATGACACCATAATTTCAGTTTTCACTGAAAATTTTTTTTTTTAAAAGTAACGTTCTCATACAACCTACTCTTATCGGCCTACCGTATACAAACATGATGAGACCATAATTTCAGTTTTTACTGAAAACTTTTTTTTTTGTCAAATTAACGTTCTCATACAGACTACACTTATCGGCCTACCGTATACAAACATGATGAAACCATAATTTCAGTTTTCACTGAAAATTTTTATTTTCTCAAATTAACGTTCTCATACAGGCTACTCTTATCGGCCTACCGTATACAAACTTGATGACACCATAATTTCAGTTTTCACTGAAATTTTTTTTTTTTAAAAGTAACGTTCTCATACAAGCTACACTTATCGGCCTACCGTATACACACATGATGACACCATAATTCCAGTTTTCACTGAAAATTTTTTTTTTCTCAAATTAACGTTCTTATACAAGCTACTCTTATCGGTCTAACGTATACAAACATGATGACACCATAATTTCAGTTTTCACTGAAAATTTTTTTTTTCAAATTAACGTTCTTATACAAGCTACTCTTATCGGTCTAACGTATACAAACATGATGACACCATAATTTCAGTTTTCACTGAAAATTTTTTTTTTTTTAAAAGTAACGTTCTCATACAATCTACACTTATCGGCCTACCGTATACAAACATGATGAGACCATAATTTCAGTTTTTACTGAAAACTTTTCTTTTTGTCAAATTAACGTTCTCATACAAGCTACTCTTATCGGTCTAACGTATACAAACATGATGACACCATAATTTCAGTTTTCACTGAAAATTTTTTTTTTTTTAAAAGTAACGTTCTCATACAACCTACTCTTATCGGCCTACCGTATACAAACATGATGAGACCATAATTTCAGTTTTTACTGAAAACTTTTTTTTTTGTCAAATTAACGTTCTCATACAAGCTACTCTTATCGGTCTAACGTATACAAACATGATGACACCATAATTTCAGTTTTCACTGAAAATTTTTTTTTTTTTAAAAGTAACGTTCTCATACAACCTACACTTATCGGCCTACCGTATACAAACATGATGAGACCATAATTTCAGTTTTTACTGAAAACTTTTTTTTTTGTCAAATTAACGTTCTCATACAAGCTACTCTTATCGGTCTAACGTATACAAACATGATGACACCATAATTTCAGTTTTCACTGAAAATTTTTTTTTTTTTAAAAGTAACGTTCTCATACAGGCTACTCTTATCGGCCTACCGTATACAAACATGATGAGACCATAATTCCAGTTTTCACTGAAAATTTTTTTTTTCTCAAATTAACGTTCTTATACAAGCTACTCTTATCGGTCTAACGTATACAAACATGATGACACCATAATTTCAGTTTTCACTGAAAATTTTTTTTTTCTCAAATTAACGTTCTTATACAAGCTACTCTTATCGGTCTAACGTATACAAACATGATGACACCATAATTTCAGTTTTCACTGAAAATTTTTTTTTTTTTAAAAGTAACGTTCTCATACAACCTACACTTATCGGCCTACCGTATACAAACATGATGAGACCATAATTTCAGTTTTTACTGAAAACTTTTTTTTTTGTCAAATTAACGTTCTCATACAAGCTACTCTTATCGGCCTACCGTATACAAACATGATGAGACCATAATTTCAGTTTTTACTGAAAACTTTTTTTTTTGTCAAATTAACGTTCTCATACAAGCTACACTTATCGGCCTACCGTATACAAACATGATGACACAATAATTTCAGTTTTACTGAATATTTTTTTTTCTCAAATTAACGTTCTCATACAGGCTACTCTTATCGGCCTACCGTATACAAACATGATGAGACCATAATTTCAGTTTTTACTGAAAACTTTTTTTTTTGTCAAATTAACGTTCTCATACAAGCTACTCTTATCGGCCTACCGTATACAAACATGATGACACCATAATTTCAGTTTTCACTGAAAATTTTTTTTTTCTCAAATTAACGTTCTTATACAAGCTACTCTTATCGGTCTAACGTATACAAACATGATGACACCATAATTTCAGTTTTCACTGAAAATTTTTTTTTTTTTAAAAGTAACGTTCTCATACAACCTACACTTATCGGCCTACCGTATACAAACATGATGAAACCATAATTTCAGTTTTCACTGAAAATTTTTATTTTCTCAAATTAACGTTCTTATACAACCTACTCTTATCGGCCTACCGTATACAAGCATGATGGCACCATAATTTCAGTTTTTACTGAAAAATTTTTTTTTCTCAAATGAACGTTATCATACAACCTACTCTTATCGGCCTACCGTATACAAACATGATGACACCATAATTTCAGTTTTTACTGGAATTTTTTTTTTTTTTTTAAATTACCGTTCTCATACAGGCTACTCTTATCGGCCTACCGTATACAAACATGATGAAACCATAATTTCAGTTTTCACTGAAAATTTTTATTTTCTCAAATTAACGTTCTCATACAGGCTACTCTTATCGGCCTACCGTATACAAACTTGATGACACCATAATTTCAGTTTTCACTGAAATTTTTTTTTTTTTAAAAGTAACGTTCTCATACAAGCTACACTTATCGGCCTACCGTATACACACATGATGACACCATAATTCCAGTTTTCACTGAAAATTTTTATTTTCTCAAATTAACGTTCTCATACAGACTACTCTTATCGGCCTACCGTATACAAACATGATGAAACCATAATTTCAGTTTTCACTGAAAATTTTTTTTTTCTCAAATTAACGTTTTTATACAAGCCACTCTTATCGGTCTAACGTATACAAACATGATGACACCATAATTTCAGTTTTCACTGAAAATTTTTTTTTTTTAAAAGTAACGTTCTCATACAACCTACTCTTATCGGCCTACCGTATACAAACATGATGAGACCATAATTTCAGTTTTTACTGAAAACTTTTTTTTTTGTCAAATTAACGTTCTCATACAGACTACACTTATCGGCCTACCGTATACAAACATGATGAAACCATAATTTCAGTTTTCACTGAAAATTTTTATTTTCTCAAATTAACGTTCTCATACAGGCTACTCTTATCGGCCTACCGTATACAAACTTGATGACACCATAATTTCAGTTTTCACTGAAATTTTTTTTTTTTAAAAGTAACGTTCTCATACAAGCTACACTTATCGGCCTACCGTATACACACATGATGACACCATAATTCCAGTTTTCACTGAAAATTTTTTTTTTCTCAAATTAACGTTCTTATACAAGCTACTCTTATCGGTCTAACGTATACAAACATGATGACACCATAATTTCAGTTTTCACTGAAAATTTTTTTTTTCTCAAATTAACGTTCTTTTACAAGCTACTCTTATCGGTCTAACGTATACAAACATGATGACACCATAATTTCAGTTTTCACTGAAAATTTTTTTTTTTTTAAAAGTAACGTTCTCATACAACCTACACTTATCGGCCTACCGTATACAAACATGATGAGACCATAATTTCAGTTTTTACTGAAAACTTTTTTTTTTGTCAAATTAACGTTCTCATACAAGCTACTCTTATCGGCCTACCGTATACAAACATGATGAGACCATAATTTCAGTTTTTACTGAAAACTTTTTTTTTTGTCAAATTAACGTTCTCATACAACCTACTCTTATCGGCCTACCGTATACAAACATGATGACACCATAATTTCAGTTTTTACTGTAATTTTTTTTTTTTTTTTAAATTACCGTTCTCATACAGGCTACTCTTATCGGCCTACCGTATACAAACATGATGAAACCATAATTTCAGTTTTCACTGAAAATTTTTATTTTCTCAAATTAACGTTCTCATACAGGCTACTCTTATCGGCCTACCGTATACAAACTTGATGACACCATAATTTCAGTTTTCACTGAAATTTTTTTTTTTTTTAAAGTAACGTTCTCATACAAGCTACACTTATCGGCCTACCGTATACACACATGATGACACCATAATTCCAGTTTTCACTGAAAATTTTTTTTTTCTCAAATTAACGTTCTTATACAAGCTACTCTTATCGGTCTAACGTATACAAACATGATGACACCATAATTTCAGTTTTCACTGAAAATTTTTTTTTTTTTAAAAGTAACGTTCTCATACAACCTACACTTATCGGCCTACCGTATACAAACATGATGAAACCATAATTTCAGTTTTCACTGAAAATTTTTATTTTCTCAAATTAACGTTCTTATACAACCTACTCTTATCGGCCTACCGTATACAAGCATGATGGCACCATAATTTCAGTTTTTACTGAAAAATTTTTTTTTCTCAAATGAACGTTATCATACAACCTACTCTTATCGGCCTACCGTATACAAACATGATGACACCATAATTTCAGTTTTTACTGGAATTTTTTTTTTTTTTTTAAATTACCGTTCTCATACAGGCTACTCTTATCGGCCTACCGTATACAAACATGATGAAACCATAATTTCAGTTTTCACTGAAAATTTTTATTTTCTCAAATTAACGTTCTCATACAGGCTACTCTTATCGGCCTACCGTATACAAACTTGATGACACCATAATTTCAGTTTTCACTGAAATTTTTTTTTTTTTAAAAGTAACGTTCTCATACAAGCTACACTTATCGGCCTACCGTATACACACATGATGACACCATAATTCCAGTTTTCACTGAAAATTTTTATTTTCTCAAATTAACGTTCTCATACAGACTACTCTTATCGGCCTACCGTATACAAACATGATGAAACCATAATTTCAGTTTTCACTGAAAATTTTTTTTTTCTCAAATTAACGTTTTTATACAAGCCACTCTTATCGGTCTAACGTATACAAACATGATGACACCATAATTTCAGTTTTCACTGAAAATTTTTTTTTTTTAAAAGTAACGTTCTCATACAACCTACTCTTATCGGCCTACCGTATACAAACATGATGAGACCATAATTTCAGTTTTTACTGAAAACTTTTTTTTTTGTCAAATTAACGTTCTCATACAGACTACACTTATCGGCCTACCGTATACAAACATGATGAAACCATAATTTCAGTTTTCACTGAAAATTTTTATTTTCTCAAATTAACGTTCTCATACAGGCTACTCTTATCGGCCTACCGTATACAAACTTGATGACACCATAATTTCAGTTTTCACTGAAATTTTTTTTTTTTAAAAGTAACGTTCTCATACAAGCTACACTTATCGGCCTACCGTATACACACATGATGACACCATAATTCCAGTTTTCACTGAAAATTTTTTTTTTCTCAAATTAACGTTCTTATACAAGCTACTCTTATCGGTCTAACGTATACAAACATGATGACACCATAATTTCAGTTTTCACTGAAAATTTTTTTTTTCTCAAATTAACGTTCTTTTACAAGCTACTCTTATCGGTCTAACGTATACAAACATGATGACACCATAATTTCAGTTTTCACTGAAAATTTTTTTTTTTTTAAAAGTAACGTTCTCATACAACCTACAC
The DNA here is from genome assembly GCA_939192795.1 of Bombylius discolor. Classification (NCBI taxonomy): domain Eukaryota; kingdom Metazoa; phylum Arthropoda; class Insecta; order Diptera; family Bombyliidae; genus Bombylius; species Bombylius discolor. The sequence goes on from OW584239.1 coordinate 29,220,191, forward strand.
TTATCGGCCTACCGTATACAAACATGATGAGACCATAATTTCAGTTTTTACTGAAAACTTTTTTTTTTGTCAAATTAACGTTCTCATACAAGCTACTCTTATCGGCCTACCGTATACAAACATGATGAGACCATAATTTCAGTTTTTACTGAAAACTTTTTTTTTTGTCAAATTAACGTTCTCATACAACCTACTCTTATCGGCCTACCGTATACAAACATGATGACACCATAATTTCAGTTTTTACTGTAATTTTTTTTTTTTTTTTAAATTACCGTTCTCATACAGGCTACTCTTATCGGCCTACCGTATACAAACATGATGAAACCATAATTTCAGTTTTCACTGAAAATTTTTATTTTCTCAAATTAACGTTCTCATACAGGCTACTCTTATCGGCCTACCGTATACAAACTTGATGACACCATAATTTCAGTTTTCACTGAAATTTTTTTTTTTTTTAAAGTAACGTTCTCATACAAGCTACACTTATCGGCCTACCGTATACACACATGATGACACCATAATTCCAGTTTTCACTGAAAATTTTTATTTTCTCAAATTAACGTTCTCATACAGGCTACTCTTATCGGCCTACCGTATACAAACATGATGAAACCATAATTTCAGTTTTCACTGAAAATTTTTTTTTTCTCAAATTAACGTTTTTATACAAGCCACTCTTATCGGTCTAACGTATACAAACATGATGACACCATAATTTCAGTTTTCACTGAAAATTTTTTTTTTTTAAAAGTAACGTTCTCATACAACCTACTCTTATCGGCCTACCGTATACAAACATGATGAGACCATAATTTCAGTTTTTACTGAAAACTTTTTTTTTTGTCAAATTAACGTTCTCATACAGACTACACTTATCGGCCTACCGTATACAAACATGATGAAACCATAATTTCAGTTTTCACTGAAAATTTTTATTTTCTCAAATTAACGTTCTCATACAGGCTACTCTTATCGGCCTACCGTATACAACCTTGATGACACCATAATTTCAGTTTTCACTGAAATTTTTTTTTTTTAAAAGTAACGTTCTCATACAAGCTACACTTATCGGCCTACCGTATACACACATGATGACACCATAATTCCAGTTTTCACTGAAAATTTTTTTTTTGTCAAATTAACGTTCTCATACAGACTACTCTTATCGGCCTACCGTATACAAACATGATGACACCATAATTTCTGTTTTTACTAAAATTTTTTTTTTCTCAAATTAACGTTCTTATACAAGCTACTCTTGTCGGCCTACCGTATACAAACATGATGACACCATAATTTCAGTTTTTACTGGAATTTTTTTTTTTTTAAAAGTAACGTTCTTATACAAGCTACTCTTATCGGTCTAACGTATACAAACATGATGACACCATAATCTCAGTTTTCACTGAAAATTTTTTTTTTTTAAAAGTAACGTTCTCATGCAACCTACTCTTATCGGCCTACCGTATACAAACATGATGACACCATAATTTCAGTTTTTACTGAAAATTTTGTTTTTTCTCAAATTAACGTTCTCATACAGGCTTTTTTTATTGGCCTACCGTATACAAACATGATGACACCATAATTTCAGTTTTACTGAATATTTTTTTTTCTCAAATTAACGTTCTCATACAGGCTACTCTTATCGGCCTACCGTATACAAGCATGATGGCACCATAATTTCAGTTTTTACTGAAAACTTTTTTTTTTTTCAAATTAACGTTCTTATGCAAGCTACTCTTATCGGTCTAACGTATACAAACATGATGACACCATAATTTCAGTTTTCACTGAAATTTTTTTTTTTTTAAAAGTAACGTTCTCATACAAGCTACACTTATCGGCCTACCGTATACACACATGATGACACCATAATTCCAGTTTTCACTGAAAATTTTTTTTTTCTCAAATTAACGTTCATATACAAGCTACTCTTATCGGTCTAACGTATACAAACATGATGACACCATAATTTCAGTTTTCACTGAAAATTTTTTTTTTTTAAAAGTAACGTTCTCATACAACCTACTCTTATCGGCCTACCGTATACAAACATGATGAGACCATAATTTCAGTTTTTACTGAAAACTTTTTTTTTTGTCAAATTAACGTTCTCATACAAGCTACTCTTATCGGTCTAACGTATACAAACATGATGACACCATAATTTCAGTTTTCACTGAAAATTTTTTTTTTTTTAAAAGTAACGTTCTCATACAACCTACTCTTATCGGCCTACCGTATACAAACATGATGAGACCATAATTTCAGTTTTTACTGAAAACTTTTTTTTTTGTCAAATTAACGTTCTCATACAAGCTACTCTTATCGGTCTAACGTATACAAACATGATGACACCATAATTTCAGTTTTTACTGGTATTTTTTTTTTTTTTTTTAAAAGTAACGTTCTCATACAACCTACTCTTATCGGCCTACCGTATACAAACATGATGAGACCATAATTTCAGTTTTTACTGAAAACTTTTTTTTTTTGTCAAATTAACGTTCTCATACAAACTACACTTATCGGCCTACCGTATACACACATGATGACACCATAATTCCAGTTTTCACTGAAAATTTTTGTTTTTTTTAAAAGTAACTTTCTCATACAACCTACTCTTATCGGCCTACCGTATACAAACATGATGACACAATAATTTCAGTTTTACTGAATATTTTTTTTTCTCAAATTAACGTTCTCACACAGGCTACTCTTATCGGCCTACCGTATACAAACATGAAAATTTTTTTTTTCTCAAATTAACGTTCTCATACAAGCTACTCTTATCGGCCTACCGTATACAAACATGATGACATCATAATTCCAGTTTTACTGAATATTTTTTTTCTCAAATTAACGTTCTCATACAGGCTACTCTTATCGGCCTACCGTATACAAACATGATGAAACCATAATTTCTGTTTTTACTGAAAATTTTTATTTTCTCAAATTAACGTTCTCATACAACCTACTCTTTTCGGCCTACCGTATACAAACATTATGACACCATAATTTCTGTTTTTACTGAAAATTTTGTTTTTTCTCAAATTAACGTTCTCATACAGGCTTTTCTTATTGGCCTACCGTATACAAACATGATGACACCATAATTTCAGTTTTTACTGGAATTTTTTTTTTTTTAAAAGTAACGTTCTCATACAAGCTACACTTATCGGCCTACCGTATACAAACATGATGACACCATAATTTCAGTTTTCACTGAAAATTTTTTTTTTTCTCAAATTAACCTTCTCATACAAGCTACTCTTATCGGCCTACCGTATACAAACATGATGACACCATAATTCCAGTTTTTACTGAAATTTTTTTTTTTTTTTAAAAGTAACGTTCTCATACAAGCTACACTTATCGGCCTACCGTATACAAACATGATGACACCATAATTTCAGTTTTTACTGAAAACTTTTTTTTTTGTCAAATTAACGTTCTCATGCCGACTACTCGTATCGGCCTACCGTATACAAACATGATGAAACCATAATTTCAGTTTTCACTGAAAATTTTTTTTTTTCTCAAATTAACCTTCTCATACAAGCTACTCTTATCGGCCTACCGTATACAAACATGATGACACCATAATTCCAGTTTTTACTGAAATTTTTTTTTTTTTTTAAAAGTAACGTTCTCATACAAGCTACACTTATCGGCCTACCGTATACAAACATGATGACACCATAATTTCAGTTTTTACTCAAAACTTTTTTTTTTGTCAAATTAACGTTCTCATACAGGCTACTCTTATCGGCCTACCGTATACAAACATGATGACACCATAATTTCAGTTTTCACTGAAAATTTTTTTTTTCTCAAATTAACGTTCTCATACAAGCTACTCTTATCGGCCTACCGTATACAAACATGATGACATCATAATTCCAGTTTTACTGAATATTTTTTTTCTCAAATTAACGTTCTCATACAGGCTACTCTTATCGGCCTACCGTATACAAACATGATGACACCATAATATCAGTTTTTACTGAAAATTTTTTTTTCTTCAAATTAACGTTCTCATACAACCTACTCTTATCGGCCTATCGTATACAAACATGATGACACCATAATTTCAGTTTTTACTGAAAATTTTGTTTTTTCTCAAATTAACGTTCTCATACAGGCTTTTCTTATTGGCCTACCGTATACAAACATTATGACACCATAATTTCAGTTTTTACTGGAATTTTTTTTTTTTTTTAAAAGTAACGTTCTCATACAAGCTACACTTATCGGCCTACCGTATACAAACATGATGACACCATAATTTCAGTTTTACTGAATATTTTTTTTTCTCAAATTAACGTTCTCATACAGGCTACTCTTATCGGCCTACCGTATACAAACATGATGACACCATAATTTCAGTTTTTACTGGAACTTTTTTTTTTTTTTTTAAAGTAATGTTCTCATACAAGCTACACTTATCGGCCTACCGTATACAAACATGATGGCACCATAATTTCAGTTTTTACTGAAATTTTTTTTTTTTTAAATTAACGTTCTCATACAGGCTACTCTTATCAGCCTACCGTATACAAACATGATGACACCATAATTTCAGTTTTTACTGGAATTTTTTTTTTTTTTTTAAAAGTAACGTTCTCATACAAGCTACACTTATCGGCCTACCGTATACAAACATGATGACACAATAATTTCAGTTTTACTGAATATTTTTTTTTCTCAAATTAACGTTCTCATACAGGCTACTCTTATCGGCCTACCGTATACAAGCATGATGACACCATAATATCAGTTTTTACTGAAAATTTTTTTTCCTCAAATTAACGTTCTCATACAACCTACTCTTTTCGGCCTACCGTATACAAACATTATGACACCATAATTTCTGTTTTTACTGAAAATTTTGTTTTTTCTCAAATTAACGTTCTCATACAGGCTTTTCTTATTGGCCTACCGTATACAAACATGATGACACCATAATTTCAGTTTTTACTGGAATTTTTTTTTTTTTAAAAGTAACGTTCTCATACAAGCTACACTTATCGGCCTGCCGTATACAAACATGATGACACCATAATTTCAGTTTTACTGAATATTTTTTTTTCTCAAATTAACGTTCCCATACAGGCTACTCTTATCGGCCTACCGTATACAAACATGATAACACCATAATTTCAGTTTTTACTGGAATTTTTTTTTTTTTTTTAAATTACCGTTCTCATACAGGCTACTCTTATCGGCCTACCGTATACAAACATGATGAAACCATAATTTCAGTTTTCACTGAAAATTTTTATTTTCTCAAATTAACGTTCTCATACAGGCTACTCTTATCGGCCTACCGTATACAAACTTGATGACACCATAATTTCAGTTTTTACTGGAATTTTTTTTTTTTTTTTAAATTACCGTTCTCATACAGGCTACTCTTATCGGCCTACCGTATACAAACATGATGAAACCATAATTTCAGTTTTCACTGAAAATTTTTATTTTCTCAAATTAACGTTCTCATACAGGCTACTCTTATCGGCCTACCGTATACAAACTTGATGACACCATAATTTCAGTTTTCACTGAAATTTTTTTTTTTTTAAAAGTAACGTTCTCATACAAGCTACACTTATCGGCCTACCGTATACACACATGATGACACCATAATTCCAGTTTTCACTGAAAATTTTTATTTTCTCAAATTAACGTTCTCATACAGGCTACTCTTATCGGCCTACCGTATACAAACATGATGAAACCATAATTTCAGTTTTCACTGAAAATTTTTTTTTTCTCAAATTAACGTTTTTATACAAGCCACTCTTATCGGTCTAACGTATACAAACATGATGACACCATAATTTCAGTTTTCACTGAAAATTTTTTTTTTTTAAAAGTAACGTTCTCATACAACCTACTCTTATCGGCCTACCGTATACAAACATGATGAGACCATAATTTCAGTTTTTACTGAAAACTTTTTTTTTTGTCAAATTAACGTTCTCATACAGACTACACTTATCGGCCTACCGTATACAAACATGATGAAACCATAATTTCAGTTTTCACTGAAAATTTTTATTTTCTCAAATTAACGTTCTCATACAGGCTACTCTTATCGGCCTACCGTATACAAACTTGATGACACCATAATTTCAGTTTTCACTGAAAATTTTTTTTTTTTTAAAAGTAACGTTCTCATACAACCTACACTTATCGGCCTACCGTATACAAACATGATGAGACCATAATTTCAGTTTTTACTGAAAACTTTTTTTTTTGTCAAATTAACGTTCTCATACAAGCTACTCTTATCGGCCTACCGTATACAAACATGATGAGACCATAATTTCAGTTTTTACTGAAAACTTTTTTTTTTGTCAAATTAACGTTCTCATACAACCTACTCTTATCGGCCTACCGTATACAAACATGATGACACCATAATTTCAGTTTTTACTGGAATTTTTTTTTTTTTTTTAAATTACCGTTCTCATACAGGCTACTCTTATCGGCCTACCGTATACAAACATGATGAAACCATAATTTCAGTTTTCACTGAAAATTTTTATTTTCTCAAATTAACGTTCTCATACAGGCTACTCTTATCGGCCTACCGTATACAAACTTGATTACACCATAATTTCAGTTTTCACTGAAATTTTTTTTTTTTTAAAAGTAACGTTCTCATACAAGCTACACTTATCGGCCTACCGTATACACACATGATGACACCATAATTCCAGTTTTCACTGAAAATTTTTATTTTCTCAAATTAACGTTCTCATACAGGCTACTCTTATCGGCCTACCGTATACAAACATGATGAAACCATAATTTCAGTTTTCACTGAAAATTTTTTTTTTCTCAAATTAACGTTTTTATACAAGCCACTCTTATCGGTCTAACGTATACAAACATGATGACACCATAATTTCAGTTTTCACTGAAAATTTTTTTTTTTTAAAAGTAACGTTCTCATACAACCTACTCTTATCGGCCTACCGTATACAAACATGATGAGACCATAATTTCAGTTTTTACTGAAAACTTTTTTTTTTGTCAAATTAACGTTCTCATACAGACTACACTTATCGGCCTACCGTATACAAACATGATGAAACCATAATTTCAGTTTTCACTGAAAATTTTTATTTTCTCAAATTAACGTTCTCATACAGGCTACTCTTATCGGCCTACCGTATACAAACTTGATGACACCATAATTTCAGTTTTCACTGAAATTTTTTTTTTTTAAAAGTAACGTTCTCATACAAGCTACACTTATCGGCCTACCGTATACACACATGATGACACCATAATTCCAGTTTTCACTGAAAATTTTTTTTTTGTCAAATTAACGTTCTCATACAGACTACTCTTATCGGCCTACCGTATACAAACATGATGACACCATAATTTCTGTTTTTACTAAAATTTTTTTTTTCTCAAATTAACGTTCTTATACAAGCTACTCTTGTCGGCCTACCGTATACAAACATGATGACACCATAATTTCAGTTTTTACTGGAATTTTTTTTTTTTTAAAAGTAACGTTCTTATACAAGCTACTCTTATCGGTCTAACGTATACAAACATGATGACACCATAATCTCAGTTTTCACTGAAAATTTTTTTTTTTTAAAAGTAACGTTCTCATGCAACCTACTCTTATCGGCCTACCGTATACAAACATGATGACACCATAATTTCAGTTTTTACTGAAAATTTTGTTTTTTCTCAAATTAACGTTCTCATACAGGCTTTTTTTATTGGCCTACCGTATACAAACATGATGACACCATAATTTCAGTTTTACTGAATATTTTTTTTTCTCAAATTAACGTTCTCATACAGGCTACTCTTATCGGCCTACCGTATACAAGCATGATGGCACCATAATTTCAGTTTTTACTGAAAACTTTTTTTTTTTTCAAATTAACGTTCTCATACAGGCTTTTCTTATTGGCCTACCGTATACAAACATGATGACACCATAATTTCAGTTTTTACTGGAATTTTTTTTTTTTTAAAAGTAACGTTCTCATACAAGCTACACTTATCGGCCTACCGTATACACACATGATGACACCATAATTCCAGTTTTCACTGAAAATTTTTTTTTTCTCAAATTAACGTTCTTATGCAAGCTACTCTTATCGGTCTAACGTATACAAACATGATGACACCATAATTTCAGTTTTCACTGAAAATTTTTTTTTTTTAAAAGTAACGTTCTCATACAACCTACTCTTATCGGCCTACCGTATACAAACATGATGAAACCATAATTTCAGTTTTTACTGAAAACTTTTTTTTTTGTCAAATTAACGTTCTCATACAAGCTACTCTTATCGGTCTAACGTATACAAACATGATGACACCATAATTTCAGTTTTCACTGAAAATTTTTTTTTTTTTAAAAGTAACGTTCTCATACAACCTACTCTTATCGGCCTACCGTATACAAACATGATGAGACCATAATTTCAGTTTTTACTGAAAACTTTTTTTTTTGTCAAATTAACGTTCTCATACAAGCTACTCTTATCGGTCTAACGTATACAAACATGATGACACCATAATTTCAGTTTTTACTGGTATTTTTTTTTTTTTTTTTAAAAGTAACGTTCTCATACAACCTACTCTTATCGGCCTACCGTATACAAACATGATGAGACCATAATTTCAGTTTTTACTGAAAACTTTTTTTTTTTGTCAAATTAACGTTCTCATACAAGCTACACTTATCGGCCTACCGTATACACACATGATGACACCATAATTCCAGTTTTCACTGAAAATTTTTGTTTTTTTTAAAAGTAACTTTCTCATACAACCTACTCTTATCGGCCTACCGTATACAAACATGATGACACAATAATTTCAGTTTTACTGAATATTTTTTTTTCTCAAATTAACGTTCTCATACAGGCTACTCTTATCGGCCTACCGTATACAAACATGATGAAACCATAATTTCAGTTTTCACTGAAAATTTTTTTTTTCTCAAATTAACGTTCTCATACAAGCTACTCTTATCGGCCTACCGTATACAAACATGATGACATCATAATTCCAGTTTTACTGAATATTTTTTTTCTCAAATTAACGTTCTCATACAGGCTACTCTTATCGGCCTACCGTATACAAACATGATGAAACCATAATTTCAGTTTTCACTGAAAATTTTTTTTTTTTTAAAAGTAACGTTCTCATACAACCTACTCTTATCGGCCTACCGTATACAAACATGATGAGACCATAATTTCAGTTTTTACTGAAAACTTTTTTTTTTGTCAAATTAACGTTCTCATACAAGCTACTCTTATCGGTCTAACGTATACAAACATGATGACACCATAATTTCAGTTTTTACTGGTATTTTTTTTTTTTTTTTTAAAAGTAACGTTCTCATACAACCTACTCTTATCGGCCTACCGTATACAAACATGATGAGACCATAATTTCAGTTTTTACTGAAAACTTTTTTTTTTTGTCAAATTAACGTTCTCATACAAGCTACACTTATCGGCCTACCGTATACACACATGATGACACCATAATTCCAGTTTTCACTGAAAATTTTTGTTTTTTTTAAAAGTAACTTTCTCATACAACCTACTCTTATCGGCCTACCGTATACAAACATGATGACACAATAATTTCAGTTTTACTGAATATTTTTTTTTCTCAAATTAACGTTCTCATACAGGCTACTCTTATCGGCCTACCGTATACAAACATGATGAAACCATAATTTCAGTTTTCACTGAAAATTTTTTTTTTCTCAAATTAACGTTCTCATACAAGCTACTCTTATCGGCCTACCGTATACAAACATGATGACATCATAATTCCAGTTTTACTGAATATTTTTTTTCTCAAATTAACGTTCTCATACAGGCTACTCTTATCGGCCTACCGTATACAAACATGATGAAACCATAATTTCTGTTTTTACTGAAAATTTTTATTTTCTCAAATTAACGTTCTCATACAACCTACTCTTTTCGGCCTACCGTATACAAACATTATGACACCATAATTTCTGTTTTTACTGAAAATTTTGTTTTTTCTCAAATTAACGTTCTCATACAGGCTTTTCTTATTGGCCTACCGTATACAAACATGATGACACCATAATTTCAGTTTTTACTGGAATTTTTTTTTTTTTAAAAGTAACGTTCTCATACAAGCTACACTTATCGGCCTACCGTATACAAACATGATGACACCATAATTTCAGTTTTACTGAATATTTTTTTTTCTCAAATTAACGTTCTCATACAGGCTACTCTTATCGGCCTACCGTATACAAACATGATGACACCATAATTTCAGTTTTCACTGAAAATTTTTTTTTTCTCAAATTAACGTTCTCATACAAGCTACTCTTATCGGCCTACCGTATACAAACATGATGACATCATAATTCCAGTTTTACTGAATATTTTTTTTCTCAAATTAACGTTCTCATACAGGCTACTCTTATCGGCCTACCGTATACAAACATGATGACACCATAATATCAGTTTTTACTGAAAATTTTTTTTTCTTCAAATTAACGTTCTCATACAACCTACTCTTATCGGCCTATCGTATACAAACATGATGACACCATAATTTCAGTTTTTACTGAAAATTTTGTTTTTTCTCAAATTAACGTTCTCATACAGGCTTTTCTTATTGGCCTACCGTATACAAACATTATGACACCATAATTTCAGTTTTTACTGGAATTTTTTTTTTTTTTTAAAAGTAACGTTCTCATACAAGCTACACTTATCGGCCTACCGTATACAAACATGATGACACCATAATTTCAGTTTTACTGAATATTTTTTTTTCTCAAATTAACGTTCTCATACAGGCTACTCTTATCGGCCTACCGTATACAAACATGATGACACCATAATTTCAGTTTTTACTGGAACTTTTTTTTTTTTTTTAAAGTAATGTTCTCATACAAGCTACACTTATCGGCCTACCGTATACAAACATGATGGCACCATAATTTCAGTTTTTACTGAAATTTTTTTTTTTTTAAATTAACGTTCTCATACAGGCTACTCTTATCAGCCTACCGTATACAAACATGATGACACCATAATTTCAGTTTTTACTGGAATTTTTTTTTTTTTTTTAAAAGTAACGTTCTCATACAAGCTACACTTATCGGCCTACCGTATACAAACATGATGACACAATAATTTCAGTTTTACTGAATATTTTTTTTTCTCAAATTAACGTTCTCATACAGGCTACTCTTATCGGCCTACCGTATACAAGCATGATGACACCATAATATCAGTTTTTACTGAAAATTTTTTTTCCTCAAATTAACGTTCTCATACAACCTACTCTTTTCGGCCTACCGTATACAAACATTATGACACCATAATTTCTGTTTTTACTGAAAATTTTGTTTTTTCTCAAATTAACGTTCTCATACAGGCTTTTCTTATTGGCCTACCGTATACAAACATGATGACACCATAATTTCAGTTTTTACTGGAATTTTTTTTTTTTTAAAAGTAACGTTCTCATACAAGCTACACTTATCGGCCTGCCGTATACAAACATGATGACACCATAATTTCAGTTTTACTGAATATTTTTTTTTCTCAAATTAACGTTCCCATACAGGCTACTCTTATCGGCCTACCGTATACAAACATGATAACACCATAATTTCAGTTTTCACTGAAAATTTTTTTTTTCTCAAATTAACGTTCTCAGACAAGCTACTCTTATCGGCCTACCGTATACAAACATGATGACATCATAATTCCAGTTTTACTGAATATTTTTTTTCTCAAATTAACGTTCTCATACAGGCTACTCTTATCGGCCTACCGTATACAAACATGATGACACCATAATATCAGTTTTTACTGGAAATTTTTTTTCCTCAAATCAACGTTCTCATACAACCTACTCTTTTCGGCCTACCGTATACAAACATGATGACACCATAATATCAGTTTCTACTGAAAATTTTTTTTTCTTCAAGTTAACGTTCTCATACAACCTACTCTTATCGGCCTACCGTATATAAACATGATGACACCATAATATCAGTTTTTACTGAAAATTTTTTTTTCTTCAAGTTAACGTTCTCATACAACCTACTCTTATCGGCCTACCGTATATAAACATGATGACACCATAATTTCAGTTTTACTGAATATTTTTTTTTCTCAAATTAACGTTCTCATACAGGCTACTCTTATCGGCCTACCGTATACAAACATGATAACACCATAATTTCAGTTTTCACTGAAAATTTTTTTTTTCTCAAATTAACGTTCTCATACAAGCTACTCTTATCGGCCTACCGTATACAAACATGATGACATCATAATTCCAGTTTTACTGAATATTTTTTTTCTCAAATTAACGTTCTCATACAGGCTACTCTTATCGGCCTACCGTATACAAACATGATGACACCATAATATCAGTTTTTACTGGAAATTTTTTTTCCTCAAATCAACGTTCTCATACAACCTACTCTTTTCGGCCTACCGTATACAAACATGATGACACCATAAATTCAGTTTTTACTGATAATTTTTTTTTCTCAAATTAACGTTCTATGAAACCTACTCTTATCGGCCTACCGTATACAAACATGATGACACCATAATTTCAGTTTTTACTGAAAACTTTTTTTTTTTAAATTAACGTTCTCATACAAGCTACACTTATCGGACTACCGTATACAAACATGATGAAACCATAATTTCAGTTTTCACTGAAAATTTTTATTTTCTCAAATTAACGTTCTCATACAGGCTACTCTTATCGGCCTACCGTATACAAACATGATGAAACCATAATTTCAGTTTTCACTGAAAATTTTTGTTTTTTAAAAGTAACGTTCTCATACAACCTACTCTTATCGGCCTACCGTATACAAACATGATGACACCATAATTTGAGTTTTCACTGAAAATTTTTTTTCCTCAAATTAACGTTCTCATACAGGCTACTCTTATCGGCCTACCGTATACAAACATGATGACACCATAATTTCTGTTTTTACTGAAAATTTTGTTTTTTCTCAAATTAACGTTCTCATACAGGCTTTTCTTATCGGCCTACCGTATACAAACATGATGACACCATAATTTCAGTTTTTACTGAAAATTTTTTTTCCTCAAATCAACGTTCTCATACAACCTACTCTTTTCGGCCTACCGTATACAAACATGATGACACCATAATATCAGTTTTTACTGAAAATTTTTTTTTCTTCAAGTTAACGTTCTCATACAACCTACTCTTATCGGCCTACCGTATATAAACATGATGACACCATAAATTCAGTTTTTACTGATAATTTTTTTTTCTCAAATTAACGTTCTATGAAACCTACTCTTATCGGCCTACCGTATACAAACATGATGACACCATAATTTCAGTTTTTACTGAAAACTTTTTTTTTTTTAAATTAACGTTCTCATACAAGCTACACTTATCGGCCTACCGTATACAAACATGATGAAACCATAATTTCAGTTTTCACTGAAAATTTTTATTTTCTCAAATTAACGTTCTCATACAGGCTACTCTTTTCGGCCTACCGTATACAAACATGATGACACCATGATTTCTGTTTTTACTGAAAATTTTGTTTTTTCTCAAATTAACGTTCTCATACAGGCTTTTCTTATCGGCCTACCGTATACAAACATGATGACACCATAATTTCTGTTTTTACTGAAAATTTTGTTTTTTCTCAAATTAACGTTCTCATACAGGCTTTTCTTATTGGGCTACCGTATACAAACATGATGACACCATAATTTCAGTTTTTACTGGAATTTTTTTTTTTTTTAAAAGTAACGTTCTCATACAAGCTACACTTATCGGCCTACCGTATACAAACATGATGACACCATAATTTCAGTTTTACTGAATATTTTTTTTTCTCAAATTAACGTTTTCATACAGGCTACTCTTATCGGCCTACCGTATACAAACATGATGACACCATAATTTCAGTTTTCACTGAAAATTTTTTTTTTCTCAAATTAACGTTCTCATACAAGCTACTCTTATCGGCCTACCGTATACAAACATGATGACATCATAATTCCAGTTTTACTGAATATTTTTTTTCTCAAATTAACGTTCTCATACAGGCTACTCTTATCGGCCTACCGTATACAAACATGATGACACCATAATATCAGTTTTTACTGAAAATTTTTTTTTCTTCAAATTAACGTTCTCATACAACCTACTCTTATCGGCCTATCGTATACAAACATGATGACACCATAATTTCAGTTTTTACTGAAAATTTTGTTTTTTCTCAAATTAACGTTCTCATACAGGCTTTTCTTATTGGCCTACCGTATACAAACATTATGACACCATAATTTCAGTTTTTACTGGAATTTTTTTTTTTTTTTAAAAGTAACGTTCTCATACAAGCTACACTTATCGGCCTACCGTATACAAACATGATGACACCATAATTTCAGTTTTACTGAATATTTTTTTTTCTCAAATTAACGTTCTCATACAGGCTACTCTTATCGGCCTACCGTATACAAACATGATGACACCATAATTTCAGTTTTTACTGGAACTTTTTTTTTTTTTTTAAAGTAATGTTCTCATACAAGCTACACTTATCGGCCTACCGTATACAAACATGATGGCACCATAATTTCAGTTTTTACTGAAATTTTTTTTTCTCAAATTAACGTTCTCATACAGGCTACTCTTATCGGCCTACCGTATACAAACATGATGACACCATAATTTCAGTTTTTACTGGAACTTTTTTTTTTTTTTTAAAGTAATGTTCTCATACAAGCTACACTTATCGGCCTACCGTATACAAACATGATGGCACCATAATTTCAGTTTTTACTGAAATTTTTTTTTTTTTAAATTAACGTTCTCATACAGGCTACTCTTATCAGCCTACCGTATACAAACATGATGACACCATAATTTCAGTTTTTACTGGAATTTTTTTTTTTTTTTTAAAAGTAACGTTCTCATACAAGCTACACTTATCGGCCTACCGTATACAAGATTGATGGCACCATAATTTCAGTTTTTACTCAATATTTTTTTTTCTCAAATTAACGTTCTCATACAGGCTACTCTTATCGGCCTACCGTATACAAGATTGATGGCACCATAATTTCAGTTTTTACTCAATATTTTTTTTTCTCAAATTAACGTTCTCATACAGGCTACTCGTATCGGCCTACCGTATGCAAACATGATGGCACCATAATTTCAGTTTTTACTGAAATTTTTTTTTTTTTAAATTAACGTTCTCATACAGGCTACTCTTATCAGCCTACCGTATACAAACATGATGACACCATAATTTCAGTTTTTACTGGAATTTTTTTTTTTTTTTTAAAAGTAACGTTCTCATACAAGCTACACTTATCGGCCTACCGTATACAAACATGATGACACAATAATTTCAGTTTTACTGAATATTTTTTTTTTCTCAAATTAACGTTCTCATACAGGCTACTCTTATCGGCCTACCGTATACAAGCATGATGGCACCATAATTTCAGTTTTTATTGAAAAATTTTTTTTCTCAAATTAACGTTCTTATACAACCTACTCTTATCGGCCTACCGTATACAAACATGATGACACCATAATTTCAGTTTTTACTGTAACATTATTTTTTCTCAAATTAACGTTCTCATACAGGCTACTCTTATCAGCCTACCGTATATAAACATGATGACAACATAATTTCAGTTTTTACTGAAAATTTTTTTTTTCTCAAATTAACGTTCTCATACAAGCTACTCTTATCGGCCTACCGTATACAAACATGATGACATCATAATTCCAGTTTTACTGAATATTTTTTTTCTCAAATTAACGTTCTCATACAGGCTACTCTTATCGGCCTACCGTATACAAGCATGATGGCACCATAATTTCAGTTTTTACTGAAAAATTTTTTTTTCTCAAATGAACGTTATCATACAACCTACTCTTATCGGCCTACCGTATACAAACATGATGACACCATAATTTCAGTTTTTACTGGAATTTTTTTTTTTTTTTTAAATTACCGTTCTCATACAGGCTACTCTTATCGGCCTACCGTATACAAACATGATGAAACCATAATTTCAGTTTTCACTGAAAATTTTTATTTTCTCAAATTAACGTTCTCATACAGGCTACTCTTATCGGCCTACCGTATACAAACATGATGAAACCATAATTTTAGTTTTCACTGAAAATTTTTATTTTCTCAAATTAACGTTCTCATACAGGCTACTCTTATCGGCCTACCGTATACAAACATTATGACACCATAATTTCTGTTTTTACTGAAAATTTGGTTTTTTCTCAAATTAACGTTCTCATACAGGCTACTCTTATCGGCCTACCGTATACAAACATGATGACACCATAATTTCAGTTTTCACTGAAAATTTTTTTTTTCTCAAATTAACGTTCTCATACAAGCTACTCTTATCGGCCTACCGTATACAAACATGATGACATCATAATTCCAGTTTTACTGAATATTTTTTTTCTCAAATTAACGTTCTCATACAGGCTACTCTTATCGGCCTACCGTATACAAACATGATGACACCATAATATCAGTTTTTACTGAAAATTTTTTTTTCTTCAAATTAACGTTCTCATACAACCTACTCTTATCGGCCTATCGTATACAAACATGATGACACCATAATTTCAGTTTTTACTGAAAATTTTGTTTTTTCTCAAATTAACGTTCTCATACAGGCTTTTCTTATTGGCCTACCGTATACAAACATTATGACACCATAATTTCAGTTTTTACTGGAATTTTTTTTTTTTTTTAAAAGTAACGTTCTCATACAAGCTACACTTATCGGCCTACCGTATACAAACATGATGACACCATAATTTCAGTTTTACTGAATATTTTTTTTTCTCAAATTAACGTTCTCATACAGGCTACTCTTATCGGCCTACCGTATACAATCATGATGACACCATAATTTCAGTTTTTACTGGAACTTTTTTTTTTTTTTTAAAGTAATGTTCTCATACAAGCTACACTTATCGGCCTACCGTATACAAACATGATGGCACCATAATTTCAGTTTTTACTGAAATTTTTTTTTCTCAAATTAACGTTCTCATACAGGCTACTCTTATCGGCCTACCGTATACAAACATGATGACACCATAATTTCAGTTTTTACTGGAACTTTTTTTTTTTTTTTAAAGTAATGTTCTCATACAAGCTACACTTATCGGCCTACCGTATACAAACATGATGGCACCATAATTTCAGTTTTTACTGAAATTTTTTTTTTTTTAAATTAACGTTCTCATACAGGCTACTCTTATCAGCCTACCGTATACAAACATGATGACACCATAATTTCAGTTTTTACTGGAATTTTTTTTTTTTTTTTAAAAGTAACGTTCTCATACAAGCTACACTTAACGGCCTACCGTATACAAACATGATGACACAATAATTTCAGTTTTACTGAATATTTTTTTTTCTCAAATTAACGTTCTCATACAGGCTACTCTTATCGGCCTACCGTATACAAGCATGATGGCACCATAATTTCAGTTTTTACTCAATATTTTTTTTTCTCAAATTAACGTTCTCATACAGGCTACTCGTATCGGCCTACCGTATGCAAACATGATGGCACCATAATTTCAGTTTTTACTGAAATTTTTTTTTTTTTAAATTAACGTTCTCATACAGGCTACTCTTATCAGCCTACCGTATACAAACATGATGACACCATAATTTCAGTTTTTACTGGAATTTTTTTTTTTTTTTTAAAAGTAACGTTCTCATACAAGCTACACTTATCGGCCTACCGTATACAAACATGATGACACAATAATTTCAGTTTTACTGAATATTTTTTTTTTCTCAAATTAACGTTCTCATACAGGCTACTCTTATCGGCCTACCGTATACAAGCATGATGGCACCATAATTTCAGTTTTTATTGAAAAATTTTTTTTCTCAAATTAACGTTCTTATACAACCTACTCTTATCGGCCTACCGTATACAAACATGATGACACCATAATTTCAGTTTTTACTGTAACATTATTTTTTCTCAAATTAACGTTCTCATACAGGCTACTCTTATCGGCCTACCGTATATAAACATGATGACAACATAATTTCAGTTTTTACTGAAAATTTTTTTTTTCTCAAATTAACGTTCTCATACAAGCTACTCTTATCGGCCTACCGTATACAAACATGATGACATCATAATTCCAGTTTTACTGAATATTTTTTTTCTCAAATTAACGTTCTCATACAGGCTACTCTTATCGGCCTACCGTATACAAGCATGATGGCACCATAATTTCAGTTTTTACTGAAAAATTTTTTTTTCTCAAATGAACGTTATCATACAACCTACTCTTATCGGCCTACCGTATACAAACATGATGACACCATAATTTCAGTTTTTACTGGAATTTTTTTTTTTTTTTTAAATTACCGTTCTCATACAGGCTACTCTTATCGGCCTACCGTATACAAACATGATGAAACCATAATTTCAGTTTTCACTGAAAATTTTTATTTTCTCAAATTAACGTTCTCATACAGGCTACTCTTATCGGCCTACCGTATACAAACATGATGAAACCATAATTTTAGTTTTCACTGAAAATTTTTATTTTCTCAAATTAACGTTCTCATACAGGCTACTCTTATCGGCCTACCGTATACAAACATTATGACACCATAATTTCTGTTTTTACTGAAAATTTTGTTTTTTCTCAAATTAACGTTCTCATACAGGCTTTTCTTATTGGCCTACCGTATACAAACATGATGACACCATAATTTCAGTTTTTACTGGAATTTTTTTTTTTTTAAAAGTAACGTTCTCATACAAGCTACACTTATCGGCCTACCGTATACACACATGATGACACCATAATTCCAGTTTTCACTGAAAATTTTTTTTTTCTCAAATTAACGTTCTTATACAAGCTACTCTTATCGGTCTAACGTATACAAACATGATGACACCATAATTTCAGTTTTCACTGAAAATTTTTTTTTTTTAAAAGTAACGTTCTCATACAACCTACTCTTATCGGCCTACCGTATACAAACATGATGAGACCATAATTTCAGTTTTTACTGAAAACTTTTTTTTTCGTCAAATTAACGTTCTCATACAGACTACTCTTATCGGCCTACCGTATACAAACATGATGAAACCATAATTTCAGTTTTCACTGAAAATTTTTATTTTCTCAAATTAACGTTCTCATACAGGCTACTCTTATCGGCCTATCGTATACAAACATGATGACACCATAATTTCAGTTTTTACTGGAATTTTTTTTTTTTTTAAAAGTAACGTTCTCATACAACCTACATTTATCGGCCTACCGTATACAAACATGATGAGACCATAATTTCAGTTTTTACTGAAAACTTTTTTTTTTGTCAAATTAACGTTCTCATACAAGCTACTCTTATCGGTCTAACGTATACAAACATGATGACACCATAATTTCAGTTTTCACTGAAAATTTTTTTATTTTTAAAAGTAACGTTCTCATACAACCTACTCTTATCGGCCTACCGTATACAAACGTGATGAGACCATAATTTCAGTTTTTACTGAAAACTTTTTTTTTTGTCAAATTAACGTTCTCATACAAGCTACTCTTATCGGTCTAACGTATACAAACATGATGACACCATAATTTCAGTTTTTACTGGTATTTTTTTTTTTTTTTTAAAAGTAACGTTCTCATACAAGCTACACTTATCGGCCTACCGTATACAAACATGATGACACCATAATTTCAGTTTTTACTGGAATTTTTTTATTTTTTTTAAAGTAACGTTCTCAAACAAGCTACACTTATCGGCCTACCGTATAACAACATGATGACACCATAATTTCAGTTTTACTGAATATTTTTTTTCTCAAATTAACGTTCTCATACAGGCTACTCCTATCGGCCTACCGTATACAATCATGATGAAACCATAATTTCAGTTTTCACTGAAAATTTTTATTTTCTCAAATTAACGTTCTTATACAACCTACTCTTATCGGCCTACCGTATACAAGCATGATGACACCATAATTTCTGTTTTTACTAAAATTTTTTTTTTCTCAAATTAACGTTCTTATACAAGCTACTCTTGTCGGCCTACCGTATACAAACATGATGACACCATAATTTCAGTTTTTACTGGAATTTTTTTTTTTTTTAAAAGTAACGTTCTCATACAAGCTACACTTATCGGCCTACCGTATACACACATGATGACACCATAATTCCAGTTTTCACTGAAAATCTTTTTTTTCTCAAATTAACGTTCTTATACAAGCTACTCTTATCGGTCTAACGTATACAAACATGATGACACCATAATTTCAGTTTTCACTGAAAATTTTTTTTTTCTCAAATTAACGTTCTTATACAAGCTACTCTTATCGGTCTAACGTATACAAACATGATGACACCATAATTTCAGTTTTCACTGAAAATTTTTTTTTTTTAAAAGTAACGTTCTCATACAACCTACACTTATCGGCCTAGCGTATACAAACATGATGAGACCATAATTTCAGTTTTTACTGAAAACTTTTTTTTTTGTCAAATTAACGTTCTCATACAAGCTACTCTTATCGGTCTAACGTATACAAACATGATGACACCATAATTTCAGTTTTCACTGAAAATTTTTTTTTTTTTAAAAGTAACGTTCTCATACAACCTACTCTTATCGGCCTACCGTATACAAACATGATGACACCATAATTTCAGTTTTTACTGAAAACTTTTTTTTTTGTCAAATTAACGTTCTCATACAAGCTACTCTTATCGGTCTAACGTATACAAACATGATGACACCATAATTTCAGTTTTTACTGGTATTTTTTTTTTTTTTTTAAAAGTAACGTTCTCATACAACCTACTCTTATCGGCCTACCGTATACAAACATGATGAGACCATAATTTCAGTTTTTACTGAAAACTTTTTTTTTTGTCAAATTAACGTTCTCATACAAGCTACACTTATCGGCCTACCGTATACAAACATGATGACACAATAATTTCAGTTTTACTGAATATTTTTTTTTCTCAAATTAACGTTCTCATACAGGCTACTCCTATCGGCCTACCGTATACAAACATGATGAAACCATAATTTCAGTTTTCACTGAAAATATTTATTTTCTCAAATTAACGTTCTTATACAACCTACTCTTATCGGCCTACCGTATACAAGCATGATGGCACCATAATTTCAGTTTTTACTGAAAAATTTTTTTTTCTCAAATGAACGTTATCATACAACCTACTCTTATCGGCCTACCGTATACAAACATGATGACACTATAATTTCAGTTTTTACTGGAATTTTTTTTTTTTTTTTAAATTACCGTTCTCATACAGGCTACTCTTATCGGCCTACCGTATACAAACATGATGAAACCATAATTTCAGTTTTCACTGAAAATTTTTATTTTCTCAAATTAACGTTCTCATACAGGCTACTCTTATCGGCCTACCGTATACAAACTTGATGACACCATAATTTCAGTTTTCACTGAAATTTTTTTTTTTTTTAAAGTAACGTTCTCATACAAGCTACACTTATCGGCCTACCGTATACACACATGATGACACCATAATTCCAGTTTTCACTGAAAATTTTTATTTTCTCAAATTAACGTTCTCATACAGGCTACTCTTATCGGCCTACCGTATACAAACTTGATGACACCATAATTTCAGTTTTCACTGAAATTTTTTTTTTTTTTAAAGTAACGTTCTCATACAAGCTACACTTATCGGCCTACCGTATACAAACATGATGAAACCATAATTTTAGTTTTCACTGAAAATTTTTATTTTCTCAAATTAACGTTCTCATACAGGCTACTCTTATCGGCCTACCGTATACAAACATTATGACACCATAATTTCTGTTTTTACTGAAAATTTTGTTTTTTCTCAAATTAACGTTCTCATACAGGCTTTTCTTATTGGCCTACCGTATACAAACATGATGACACCATAATTTCAGTTTTTACTGGAATTTTTTTTTTTTTAAAAGTAACGTTCTCATACAAGCTACACTTATCGGCCTACCGTATACACACATGATGACACCATAATTCCAGTTTTCACTGAAAATTTTTTTTTTCTCAAATTAACGTTCTTATACAAGCTACTCTTATCGGTCTAACGTATACAAACATGATGACACCATAATTTCAGTTTTCACTGAAAATTTTTTTTTTTTAAAAGTAACGTTCTCATACAACCTACTCTTATCGGCCTACCGTATACAAACATGATGAGACCATAATTTCAGTTTTTACTGAAAACTTTTTTTTTCGTCAAATTAACGTTCTCATACAGACTACTCTTATCGGCCTACCGTATACAAACATGATGAAACCATAATTTCAGTTTTCACTGAAAATTTTTATTTTCTCAAATTAACGTTCTCATACAGGCTACTCTTATCGGCCTATCGTATACAAACATGATGACACCATAATTTCAGTTTTTACTGGAATTTTTTTTTTTTTTAAAAGTAACGTTCTCATACAACCTACATTTATCGGCCTACCGTATACAAACATGATGAGACCATAATTTCAGTTTTTACTGAAAACTTTTTTTTTTGTCAAATTAACGTTCTCATACAAGCTACTCTTATCGGTCTAACGTATACAAACATGATGACACCATAATTTCAGTTTTCACTGAAAATTTTTTTATTTTTAAAAGTAACGTTCTCATACAACCTACTCTTATCGGCCTACCGTATACAAACGTGATGAGACCATAATTTCAGTTTTTACTGAAAACTTTTTTTTTTGTCAAATTAACGTTCTCATACAAGCTACTCTTATCGGTCTAACGTATACAAACATGATGACACCATAATTTCAGTTTTTACTGGTGTTTTTTTTTTTTTTTTAAAAGTAACGTTCTCATACAAGCTACACTTATCGGCCTACCGTATACAAACATGATGACACCATAATTTCAGTTTTTACTGGAATTTTTTTATTTTTTTTAAAGTAACGTTCTCAAACAAGCTACACTTATCGGCCTACCGTATAACAACATGATGACACCATAATTTCAGTTTTACTGAATATTTTTTTTCTCAAATTAACGTTCTCATACAGGCTACTCCTATCGGCCTACCGTATACAATCATGATGAAACCATAATTTCAGTTTTCACTGAAAATTTTTATTTTCTCAAATTAACGTTCTTATACAACCTACTCTTATCGGCCTACCGTATACAAGCATGATGACACCATAATTTCTGTTTTTACTAAAATTTTTTTTTTCTCAAATTAACGTTCTTATACAAGCTACTCTTGTCGGCCTACCGTATACAAACATGATGACACCATAATTTCAGTTTTTACTGGAATTTTTTTTTTTTTTAAAAGTAACGTTCTCATACAAGCTACACTTATCGGCCTACCGTATACACACATGATGACACCATAATTCCAGTTTTCACTGAAAATCTTTTTTTTCTCAAATTAACGTTCTTATACAAGCTACTCTTATCGGTCTAACGTATACAAACATGATGACACCATAATTTCAGTTTTCACTGAAAATTTTTTTTTTCTCAAATTAACGTTCTTATACAAGCTACTCTTATCGGTCTAACGTATACAAACATGATGACACCATAATTTCAGTTTTCACTGAAAATTTTTTTTTTTTAAAAGTAACGTTCTCATACAACCTACACTTATCGGCCTAGCGTATACAAACATGATGAGACCATAATTTCAGTTTTTACTGAAAACTTTTTTTTTTGTCAAATTAACGTTCTCATACAAGCTACTCTTATCGGTCTAACGTATACAAACATGATGACACCATAATTTCAGTTTTCACTGAAAATTTTTTTTTTTTTAAAAGTAACGTTCTCATACAACCTACTCTTATCGGCCTACCGTATACAAACATGATGACACCATAATTTCAGTTTTTACTGAAAACTTTTTTTTTTGTCAAATTAACGTTCTCATACAAGCTACTCTTATCGGTCTAACGTATACAAACATGATGACACCATAATTTCAGTTTTTACTGGTATTTTTTTTTTTTTTTTAAAAGTAACGTTCTCATACAACCTACTCTTATCGGCCTACCGTATACAAACATGATGAGACCATAATTTCAGTTTTTACTGAAAACTTTTTTTTTTGTCAAATTAACGTTCTCATACAAGCTACACTTATCGGCCTACCGTATACAAACATGATGACACAATAATTTCAGTTTTACTGAATATTTTTTTTTCTCAAATTAACGTTCTCATACAGGCTACTCCTATCGGCCTACCGTATACAAACATGATGAAACCATAATTTCAGTTTTCACTGAAAATATTTATTTTCTCAAATTAACGTTCTTATACAACCTACTCTTATCGGCCTACCGTATACAAGCATGATGGCACCATAATTTCAGTTTTTACTGAAAAATTTTTTTTTCTCAAATGAACGTTATCATACAACCTACTCTTATCGGCCTACCGTATACAAACATGATGACACTATAATTTCAGTTTTTACTGGAATTTTTTTTTTTTTTTTAAATTACCGTTCTCATACAGGCTACTCTTATCGGCCTACCGTATACAAACATGATGAAACCATAATTTCAGTTTTCACTGAAAATTTTTATTTTCTCAAATTAACGTTCTCATACAGGCTACTCTTATCGGCCTACCGTATACAAACTTGATGACACCATAATTTCAGTTTTCACTGAAATTTTTTTTTTTTTTAAAGTAACGTTCTCATACAAGCTACACTTATCGGCCTACCGTATACACACATGATGACACCATAATTCCAGTTTTCACTGAAAATTTTTATTTTCTCAAATTAACGTTCTCATACAGGCTACTCTTATCGGCCTACCGTATACAAACATGATGAAACCATAATTTCAGTTTTCACTGAAAATTTTTTTTTTCTCAAATTAACGTTTTTATACAAGCCACTCTTATCGGTCTAACGTATACAAACATGATGACACCATAATTTCAGTTTTCACTGAAAATTTTTTTTTTTTAAAAGTAACGTTCTCATACAACCTACTCTTATCGGCCTACCGTATACAAACATGATGAGACCATAATTTCAGTTTTTACTGAAAACTTTTTTTTTTGTCAAATTAACGTTCTCATACAGACTACTCTTATCGGCCTACCGTATACAAACATGATGAAACCATAATTTCAGTTTTCACTGAAAATTTTTATTTTCTCAAATTAACGTTCTCATACAGGCTACTCTTATCGGCCTACCGTATACAAACTTGATGACACCATAATTTCAGTTTTCACTGAAATTTTTTTTTTTTAAAAGTAACGTTCTCATACAAACTACACTTATCGGCCTACCGTATACACACATGATGACACCATAATTCCAGTTTTCACTGAAAATTTTTTTTTTGTCAAATTAACGTTCTCATACAGACTACTCTTATCGGCCTACCGTATACAAACATGATGACACCATAATTTCTGTTTTTACTAAAATTTTTTTTTTCTCAAATTAACGTTCTTATACAAGCTACTCTTGTCGGCCTACCGTATACAAACATGATGACACCATAATTTCAGTTTTTACTGGAATTTTTTTTTTTTTAAAAGTAACGTTCTTATACAAGCTACTCTTATCGGTCTAACGTATACAAACATGATGACACCATAATTTCAGTTTTCACTGAAAATTTTTTTTTTTAAAAGTAACGTTCTCATGCAACCTACTCTTATCGGCCTACCGTATACAAACATGATGACACCATAATTTCAGTTTTTACTGAAAATTTTGTTTTTTCTCAAATTAACGTTCTCATACAGGCTTTTTTTATTGGCCTACCGTATACAAACATGATGACACCATAATTTCAGTTTTACTGAATATTTTTTTTTCTCAAATTAACGTTCTCATACAGGCTACTCTTATCGGCCTACCGTATACAAGCATGATGGCACCATAATTTCAGTTTTTACTGAAAACTTTTTTTTTTTTCAAATTAACGTTCTCATACAGGCTACTCTTATCAGCCTACTGTATACAAACATGATGACACCATAATTTCTGTTTTTACTGGAATTTTTTTTTTTTTAAAAGTAACGTTCTCATACAAGCTACACTTATCGGCCTACCGTATACACACATGATGACACCATAATTCCAGTTTTCACTGAAAATTTTTTTTTTCTCAAATTAACGTTCTTATGCAAGCTACTCTTATCGGTCTAACGTATACAAACATGATGACACCATAATTTCAGTTTTCACTGGAATTTTTTTTTTTTTAAAAGTAACGTTCTCATACTAGCTACACTTATCGGCCTACCGTATACACACATGATGACACCATAATTCCAGTTTTCACTGAAAATTTTTTTTTTCTCAAATTAACGTTCATATACAAGCTACTCTTATCGGTCTAACGTATACAAACATGATGACACCATAATTTCAGTTTTCACTGAAAATTTTTTTTTTTTAAAAGTAACGTTCTCATACAACCTACTCTTATCGGCCTACCGTATACAAACATGATGAGACCATAATTTCAGTTTTTACTGAAAACTTTTTTTTTTGTCAAATTAACGTTCTCATACAAGGCACTCTTATCGGTCTAACGTAAACAAACATGATGACACCATAATTTCAGTTTTCACTGAAAATTTTTTTTTTTTTAAAAGTAACGTTCTCATACAACCTACTCTTATCGGCCTACCGTATACAAACATGATGAGACCATAATTTCAGTTTTTACTGAAAACTTTTTTTTTTGTCAAATTAACGTTCTCATACAAGCTACTCTTATCGGTCTAACGTATACAAACATGATGACACCATAATTTCAGTTTTTACTGGTATTTTTTTTTTTTTTTTTAAAAGTAACGTTCTCATACAACCTACTCTTATCGGCCTACCGTATACAAACATGATGAGACCATAATTTCAGTTTTTACTGAAAACTTTTTTTTTTGTCAAATTAACGTTCTCATACAAGCTACACTTATCGGCCTACCGTATACACACATGATGACACCATAATTCCAGTTTTCACTGAAAATTTTTTTTTTTTTTAAAGTAACGTTCTCATACAACCTACTCTTATCGGCCTACCGTATACAAACATGATGACACAATAATTTCAGTTTTACTGAATATTTTTTTTTCTCAAATTAACGTTCTCATACAGGCTACTCCTATCGGCCTACCGTATACAAACATGATGAAACCATAATTTCAGTTTTCACTGAAAATTTTTTTTTTCTCAAATTAACGTTCTCATACAAGCTACTCTTATCGGCCTACCGTATACAAACATGATGACATCATAATTCCAGTTTTACTGAATATTTTTTTTCTCAAATTAACGTTCTCATACAGGCTACTCTTATCGGCCTACCGTATACAAGCATGATGGCACCATAATTTCAGTTTTTACTGAAAAATTTTTTTTTCTCAAATGAACGTTATCATACAACCTACTCTTATCGGCCTACCGTATACAAACATGATGACACCATAATTTCAGTTTTTACTGGAATTTTTTTTTTTTTTTAAATTACCGTTCTCATACAGGCTACTCTTATCGGCCTACCGTATACAAACGTGATGAAACCATAATTTCAGTTTTCACTGAAAATTTTTATTTTCTCAAATTAACGTTCTCATACAGGCTACTCTTATCGGCCTACCGTATACAAACATGATGAAACCATAATTTCAGTTTTCACTGAAAATTTTTATTTTCTCAAATTAACGTTCTCATACAGGCTACTCTTATCGGCCTACCGTATACAAACATTATGACACCATAATTTCTGTTTTCACTGAAAATTTTTTTTTTCTTAAATTAACGTTCTTATACAAGCTACTCTTATCGGTCTAACGTATACAAACATGATGACACCATAATTTCAGTTTTCACTGAAAATTTTTTTTTTTTTAAAAGTAACGTTCTCATACAACCTACTCTTATCGGCCTACCGTATACAAACATGATGAGACCATAATTTCAGTTTTTACTGAAAACTTTTTTTTTCGTCAAATTAACGTTCTCATACAGACTACTCTTATCGGCCTACCGTATACAAACATGATGAAACCATAATTTCAGTTTTCACTGAAAATTTTTATTTTCTCAAATTAACGTTCTCATACAGGCTACTCTTATCGGCCTACCGTATACAAACATGATGACACCATAATTTCAGTTTTTACTGGAATTTTTTTTTTTTTTAAAAGTAACGTTCTCATACAAGCTACACTTATCGGCCTACCGTATACACACATGATGACACCATAATTCCAGTTTTCACTGAAAATTTTTTTTTTCTCAATTTAACGTTCTTATACAAGCTACTCTTATCGGTCTAACGTATACAAACATGATGACACCATAATTTCAGTTTTTACTGAAAATTTTTTTTTTCTCAAATTAACGTTCTTATACAAGCTACTCTTATCGGTCTAACGTATACAAACATGATGACACCATAATTTCAGTTTTCACTGAAAATTTTTTTTTTTTTAAAAGTAACGTTCTCATACAACCTACATTTATCGGCCTACCGTATACAAACATGATGAGACCATAATTTCAGTTTTTACTGAAAACTTTTTTTTTTGTCAAATTAACGTTCTCATACAAGCTACTCTTATCGGTCTACCGTATACAAGCATGATGGCACCATAATTTCAGTTTTTACTGAAAACTTTTTTTTTTTTCAAATTAACGTTCTCATACAGGCTACTCTTATCAGCCTACTGTATACAAACATGATGACACCATAATTTCTGTTTTTACTGGAATTTTTTTTTTTTTAAAAGTAACGTTCTCATGCAACCTACTCTTATCGGCCTACCGTATACAAACATGATGACACCATAATTTCAGTTTTTACTGAAAATTTTGTTTTTTCTCAAATTAACGTTCTCATACAGGCTTTTTTTATTGGCCTACCGTATACAAACATGATGACACCATAATTTCAGTTTTACTGAATATTTTTTTTTCTCAAATTAACGTTCTCATACAGGCTACTCTTATCGGCCTACCGTATACAAGCATGATGGCACCATAATTTCAGTTTTTACTGAAAACTTTTTTTTTTTTCAAATTAACGTTCTCATACAGGCTACTCTTATCAGCCTACTGTATACAAACATGATGACACCATAATTTCTGTTTTTACTGGAATTTTTTTTTTTTTAAAAGTAACGTTCTCATACAAGCTACACTTATCGGCCTACCGTATACACACATGATGACACCATAATTCCAGTTTTCACTGAAAATTTTTTTTTTCTCAAATTAACGTTCTTATGCAAGCTACTCTTATCGGTCTAACGTATACAAACATGATGACACCATAATTTCAGTTTTCACTGGAATTTTTTTTTTTTTAAAAGTAACGTTCTCATACTAGCTACACTTATCGGCCTACCGTATACACACATGATGACACCATAATTCCAGTTTTCACTGAAAATTTTTTTTTTCTCAAATTAACGTTCATATACAAGCTACTCTTATCGGTCTAACGTATACAAACATGATGACACCATAATTTCAGTTTTCACTGAAAATTTTTTTTTTTTAAAAGTAACGTTCTCATACAACCTACTCTTATCGGCCTACCGTATACAAACATGATGAGACCATAATTTCAGTTTTTACTGAAAACTTTTTTTTTTGTCAAATTAACGTTCTCATACAAGGCACTCTTATCGGTCTAACGTAAACAAACATGATGACACCATAATTTCAGTTTTCACTGAAAATTTTTTTTTTTTTAAAAGTAACGTTCTCATACAACCTACTCTTATCGGCCTACCGTATACAAACATGATGAGACCATAATTTCAGTTTTTACTGAAAACTTTTTTTTTTGTCAAATTAACGTTCTCATACAAGCTACTCTTATCGGTCTAACGTATACAAACATGATGACACCATAATTTCAGTTTTTACTGGTATTTTTTTTTTTTTTTTTAAAAGTAACGTTCTCATACAACCTACTCTTATCGGCCTACCGTATACAAACATGATGAGACCATAATTTCAGTTTTTACTGAAAACTTTTTTTTTTGTCAAATTAACGTTCTCATACAAGCTACACTTATCGGCCTACCGTATACACACATGATGACACCATAATTCCAGTTTTCACTGAAAATTTTTTTTTTTTTTAAAGTAACGTTCTCATACAACCTACTCTTATCGGCCTACCGTATACAAACATGATGACACAATAATTTCAGTTTTACTGAATATTTTTTTTTCTCAAATTAACGTTCTCATACAGGCTACTCCTATCGGCCTACCGTATACAAACATGATGAAACCATAATTTCAGTTTTCACTGAAAATTTTTTTTTTCTCAAATTAACGTTCTCATACAAGCTACTCTTATCGGCCTACCGTATACAAACATGATGACATCATAATTCCAGTTTTACTGAATATTTTTTTTCTCAAATTAACGTTCTCATACAGGCTACTCTTATCGGCCTACCGTATACAAGCATGATGGCACCATAATTTCAGTTTTTACTGAAAAATTTTTTTTTCTCAAATGAACGTTATCATACAACCTACTCTTATCGGCCTACCGTATACAAACATGATGACACCATAATTTCAGTTTTTACTGGAATTTTTTTTTTTTTTTAAATTACCGTTCTCATACAGGCTACTCTTATCGGCCTACCGTATACAAACATGATGAAACCATAATTTCAGTTTTCACTGAAAATTTTTATTTTCTCAAATTAACGTTCTCATACAGGCTACTCTTATCGGCCTACCGTATACAAACATGATGAAACCATAATTTCAGTTTTCACTGAAAATTTTTATTTTCTCAAATTAACGTTCTCATACAGGCTACTCTTATCGGCCTACCGTATACAAACATTATGACACCATAATTTCTGTTTTCACTGAAAATTTTTTTTTTCTTAAATTAACGTTCTTATACAAGCTACTCTTATCGGTCTAACGTATACAAACATGATGACACCATAATTTCAGTTTTCACTGAAAATTTTTTTTTTTTTAAAAGTAACGTTCTCATACAACCTACTCTTATCGGCCTACCGTATACAAACATGATGAGACCATAATTTCAGTTTTTACTGAAAACTTTTTTTTTCGTCAAATTAACGTTCTCATACAGACTACTCTTATCGGCCTACCGTATACAAACATGATGAAACCATAATTTCAGTTTTCACTGAAAATTTTTATTTTCTCAAATTAACGTTCTCATACAGGCTACTCTTATCGGCCTACCGTATACAAACATGATGACACCATAATTTCAGTTTTTACTGGAATTTTTTTTTTTTTTAAAAGTAACGTTCTCATACAAGCTACACTTATCGGCCTACCGTATACACACATGATGACACCATAATTCCAGTTTTCACTGAAAATTTTTTTTTTCTCAATTTAACGTTCTTATACAAGCTACTCTTATCGGTCTAACGTATACAAACATGATGACACCATAATTTCAGTTTTTACTGAAAATTTTTTTTTTCTCAAATTAACGTTCTTATACAAGCTACTCTTATCGGTCTAACGTATACAAACATGATGACACCATAATTTCAGTTTTCACTGAAAATTTTTTTTTTTTTAAAAGTAACGTTCTCATACATCCTACATTTATCGGCCTACCGTATACAAACATGATGAGACCATAATTTCAGTTTTTACTGAAAACTTTTTTTTTTGTCAAATTAACGTTCTCATACAAGCTACTCTTATCGGTCTAACGTATACAAACATGATGACACCATAATTTCAGTTTTCACTGAAAATTTTTTTTTTTTTAAAGGTAACGTTCTCATACAACCTACTCTTATCGGCCTACCGTATACAAACATGATGAGACCATAATTTCAGTTTTTACTGAAAACTTTTTTTTTTGTCAAATTAACGTTCTCATACAAGCTACTCTTATCGGTCTAACGTATACAAACATGATGACACCATAATTTCAGTTTTTACTGGTATTTTTTTTTTTTTTTTTAAAAGTAACGTTCTCATACAAGCTACACTTATCGGCCTACCGTATACAAACATGATGACACAATAATTTCAGTTTTACTGAATATTTTTTTTTCTCAAATTAACGTTCTCATACAGGCTACTCCTATCGGCCTACCGTATACAAACATAATGAAACCATAATTTCAGTTTTCACTGAAAATTTTTATTTTCTCAAATTAACGTTCTTATACAACCTACTCTTATCGGCCTACCGTATACAAGCATGATGACACCATAATTTCTGTTTTTACTAAAATTTTTTTTTTCTCAAATTAACGTTCTTATACAAGCTACTCTTGTCGGCCTACCGTATACAAACATGATGACACCATAATTTCAGTTTTTACTGGAATTTTTTTTTTTTTTAAAAGTAACGTTCTCATACAAGCTACACTTATCGGCCTACCGTATACACACATGATGACACCATAATTCCAGTTTTCACTGAAAATTTTTTTTTTCTCAAATTAACGTTCTTATACAAGCTACTCTTATCGGTCTAACGTATACAAACATGATGACACCATAATTTCAGTTTTCACTGAAAATTTTTTTTTTCTCAAATTAACGTTCTTATACAAGCTACTCTTATCGGTCTAACGTATACAAACATGATGACACCATAATTTCAGTTTTCACTGAAAATTTTTTTTTTTTTAAAAGTAACGTTCTCATACAACCTACACTTATCGGCCTACCGTATACAAACATGATGAGACCATAATTTCAGTTTTTACTGAAAACTTTTTTTTTTGTCAAATTAACGTTCTCATACAAGCTACTCTTATCGGTCTAACGTATACAAACATGATGACACCATAATTTCAGTTTTCACTGAAAATTTTTTTTTTTTTAAAAGTAACGTTCTCATACAACCTACTCTTATCGGCCTACCGTATACAAACATGATGAGACCATAATTTCAGTTTTTACTGAAAACTTTTTTTTTTGTAAAATTAACGTTCTCATACAAGCTACTCTTATCGGTCTAACGTATACAAACATGATGACACCATAATTTCAGTTTTTACTGGTATTTTTTTTTTTTTTTTAAAAGTAACGTTCTCATACAACCTACTCTTATCGGCCTACCGTATACAAACATGATGAGACCATAATTTCAGTTTTTACTGAAAACTTTTTTTTTTGTCAAATTAACGTTCTCATACAAGCTACACTTATCGGCCTACCGTATACAAACATGATGACACAATAATTTCAGTTTTACTAAATATTTTTTTTTCTCAAATTAACGTTCTCATACAGGCTACTCCTATCGGCCTACCGTATACAAACATGATGAAACCATAATTTCAGTTTTCACTGAAAATTTTTATTTTCTCAAATTAACGTTCTTATACAACTTACTCTTATCGGCCTACCGTATACAAGCATGATGGCACCATAATTTCAGTTTTTACTGAAAAATTTTTTTTTCTCAAATGAACGTTATCATACAACCTACTCTTATCGGCCTACCGTATACAAACATGATGACACCATAATTTCAGTTTTTACTGGAATTTTTTTTTTTTTTTTAAATTACCGTTCTCATACAGGCTACTCTTATCGGCCTACCGTATACAAACATGATGAAACCATAATTTCAGTTTTCACTGAAAATTTTTATTTTCTCAAATTAACGTTCTCATACAGGCTACTCTTATCGGCCTACCGTATACAAACATGATGAAACCATAATTTCAGTTTTCACTGAAAATTTTTATTTTCTCAAATTAACGTTCTCATACAGGCTACTCTTATCGGCCTACCGTATACAAACATGATGAAACCATAATTTCAGTTTTTACTGGAATTTTTTTTTTTTTTTTAAATTACCGTTCTCATACAGGCTACTCTTATCGGCCTACCGTATACAAACATGATGAAACCATAATTTCAGTTTTCACTGAAAATTTTTATTTTCTCAAATTAACGTTCTCATACAGGCTACTCTTATCGGCCTACCGTATACAAACATGATGAAACCATAATTTCAGTTTTTACTGAAAAATTTTTTTTTCTCAAATGAACGTTATCATACAACCTACTCTTATCGGCCTACCGTATACAAACATGATGACACCATAATTTCAGTTTTTACTGGAATTTTTTTTTTTTTTTTTAAATTACCGTTCTCATACAGGCTACTCTTATCGGCCTACCGTATACAAACATGATGAAACCATAATTTCAGTTTTCACTGAAAATTTTTTTTTCTCAAATGAACGTTATCATACAACCTACTCTTATCGGCCTACCGTATACAAACATGATGACACCATAATTTCAGTTTTTACTGGAATTTTTTTTTTTTTTTTAAATTACCGTTCTCATACAGGCTACTCTTATCGGCCTACCGTATACAAACATGATGAAACCATAATTTCAGTTTTCACTGAAAATTTTTATTTTCTCAAATTAACGTTCTCATACAGGCTACTCTTATCGGCCTACCGTATACAAACATGATGAAACCATAATTTCAGTTTTCACTGAAATTTTTTTTTTTTTAAAAGTAACGTTCTCATACAAGCTACACTTATCGGCCTACCGTATACACACATGATGACACCATAATTCCAGTTTTCACTGAAAATTTTTTTTTTGTCAAATTAACGTTCTCATACAGACTACTTCTATCGGCCTACCGTATACAAACATGATGACACCATAATTTCTGTTTTTACTAAAATTTTTTTTTTCTCAAATTAACGTTCTTATACAAGCTACTCTTGTCGGCCTACCGTATACAAACATGATGACACCATAATTTCAGTTTTTACTGGAATTTTTTTTTTTTTAAAAGTAACGTTCTTATACAAGCTACTCTTATCGGTCTAACGTATACAAACATGATGACACCATAATTTCAGTTTTCACTGAAATTTTTTTTTTTTTAAAAGTAACGTTCTCATACAGGCTTTTTTTATTGGCCTACCGTATACAAACATGATGACACCATAATTTCAGTTTTACTGAATATTTTTTTTTCTCAAATTAACGTTCTCATACAGGCTACTCTTATCGGCCTACCGTATACAAGCATGATGGCACCATAATTTCAGTTTTTACTGAAAACTTTTTTTTTTTTCAAATTAACGTTCTCATACAGGCTACTCTTATCAGCCTACTGTATACAAACATGATGACACCATAATTTCTGTTTTTACTGGAATTTTTTTTTTTTTAAAAGTAACGTTCTCATACAAGCTACACTTATCGGCCTACCGTATACACACATGATGACACCATAATTCCAGTTTTCACTGAAAATTTTTTTTTTCTCAAATTAACGTTCTTATGCAAGCTACTCTTATCGGTCTAACGTATACAAACATGATGACACCATAATTTCAGTTTTCACTGAAATTTTTTTTTTTTTAAAAGTAACGTTCTCATACAAGCTACACTTATCGGCCCACCGTATACACACATGATGACACCATAATTCCAGTTTTCACTGAAAATTTTTTTTTTCACAAATTAACGTTCATATACAAGCTACTCTTATCGGTCTAACGTATACAAACATGATGACACCATAATTTCAGTTTTCACTGAAAATTTTTATTTTTTAAAAGTAACGTTCTCATACAACCTACTCTTATCGGCCTACCGTATACAAACATGATGAGACCATAATTTCAGTTTTTACTGAAAACTTTTTTTTTTGTCAAATTAACGTTCTCATACAGGCTACTCTTATCGGTCTAACGTATACAAACATGATGACACCATAATTTCAGTTTTCACTGAAAATTTTTTTTTTTTTAAAAGTAACGTTCTCATACAACCTACTCTTATCGGCCTACCGTATACAAACATGATGAAACCATAATTTCAGTTTTCACTGTAAATTTTTTTTTTCTCAAATTAACGTTCTCATACAAGCTACTCTTATCGGCCTACCGTATACAAACATGATGACATCATAATTCCAGTTTTACTGAATATATTTTTTCTCAAATTAACGTTCTCATACAGGCTACTCTTATCGGCCTACCGTGTACAAGCATGATGGCACCATAATTTCAGTTTTTACTGAAAATTTCTTTTTCTCAAATTAGCGTTCTCATACAGGCTACTCTTATCGGCCTACCGTATACAAACATGATGACACAATAATTTCAGTTTTACTGAATATTTTTTTTTCTCAAATTAACGTTCTCATACAGGCTACTCCTATCGGCCTACCGTATACAAACATGATGAAACCATAATTTCAGTTTTCACTGAAAATATTTATTTTCTCAAATTAACGTTCTTATACAACCTACTCTTATCGGCCTACCGTATACAAGCATGATGGCACCATAATTTCAGTTTTTACTGAAAAATTTTTTTTTCTCAAATGAACGTTATCATACAACCTACTCTTATCGGCCTACCGTATACAAACATGATGACACCATAATTTCAGTTTTTACTGGAATTTTTTTTTTTTTTTAAATTACCGTTCTCATACAGGCTACTCTTATCGGCCTACCGTATACAAACATGATGAAACCATAATTTCAGTTCTCACTGAAAAGTTTTATTTTCTCAAATTAACGTTCTTATACAAGCTACTCTTATCGGTCTAACGTATACAAACATGATGACACCATAATTTCAGTTTTCACTGAAAAGTTTTATTTTCTCAAATTAACGTTCTTATACAACCTACTCTTATCGGCCTACCGTATACAAACATGATGACACCATAATTTCAGTTTTTACTGGAATTTTTTTTTTTTTTCAAATTAACGTTCTCATACAGGCTACTCTTATCGGCCTACCGTATACAAACATGATGAAACCATAATTTCAGTTTTCAATGAAAATTTTTATTTTCTCAAATTAACGTTCTCATACAGGCTACTCTTATCGGCCTACCGTATACAAACATGATGAAACCATAATTTCAGTTTTCACTGAAAATTTTTATTTTCTCAAATTAACGTTCTCATACAGGCTACTCTTATCGGCCTACTGTATACAAACATGATGACACCATAATTTCTGTTTTTACTGAAAATTTTGGTTTTTCTCAAATTAACGTTCTCATACAGGCTTTTCTTATTGGCCTACCGTATACAAACATGATGACACCATAATTTCAGTTTTTACTGGAATTTTTTTTTTTTTAAAAGTAACGTTCTCATACAAGCTACACTTATCGGCCTACCGTATACACACATGATGACAACATAATTCCAGTTTTCACTGAAAATTTTTTTTTTCTCAAATTAACGTTCTTATTCAAGCTACTCTTATCGGTCTAACGTATACAAACATGATGACACCATAATTTCAGTTTTCACTGAAAATTTTTTTTTTTTAAAAGTAACGTTCTCATACAACCTACTCTTATCGGCCTACCGTATACAAACATGATGACACCATAATTTCAGTTTTTACTGAAAATTTTGTTTTTTCTCAAATTAACGTTCTCATACAGGCTTTTTTTATTGGCCTACCGTATACAAACATGATGACACCATAATTTCAGTTTTACTGAATATTTTTTTTTCTCAAATTAACGTTCTCATACAGGCTACTCTTATCGGCCTACCGTATACAAGCATGATGGCACCATAATTTCAGTTTTTACTGAAAACTTTTTTTTTTGTCAAATTAACGTTCTCATACAGGCTACTCTTATCGGTCTAACGTATACAAACATGATGACACCATAAATTCAGTTTTCACTGAAAATTTTTTTTTTTTAAAAGTAACGTTCTCATGCAACCTACTCTTATCGGCCTACCGTATACAAACATGATGACACCATAATTTCAGTTTTTACTGAAAATTTTGTTTTTTCTCAAATTAACGTTCTCATACAGGCTTTTTTTATTGGCCTACCGTATACAAACATGATGACACCATAATTTCAGTTTTACTGAATATTTTTTTTTCTCAAATTAACGTTCTCATACAGGCTACTCTTATCGGCCTACCGTATACAAGCATGATGGCACCATAATTTCAGTTTTTACTGAAAACTTATTTTTTTTTTCAAATTAACGTTCTCATACAGGCTACTCTTATCAGCCTACAGTATACAAACATGATGACACCATAATTTCTGTTTTTACTGGAATTTTTTTTTTTTAAAAGTAACGTTCTCATACAAGCTACACTTATCGGCCTACCGTATACACACATGATGACACCATAATTCCAGTTTTCACTGAAAATTTTTTTTTTCTCAAATTAACGTTCTTATGCAAGCTACTCTTATCGGTCTAACGTATACAAACATGATGACACCATAATTTCAGTTTTCACTGAAAGTTTTTTTTTTTTAAAAGTAACGTTCTCATACAAGCTACACTTATCGGCCTACCGTATACACACATGATGACACCATAATTCCAGTTTTCACTGAAAATTTTTTTTTTCTCAAATTAACGTTCATATACAAGCTACTCTTATCGGTCTAACGTATACAAACATGATGACACCATAATTTCAGTTTTCACTGAAATTTTTTTTTTTTTAAAAGTAACGTTCTCATACAACCTACTCTTATCGGCCTACCGTATACAAACATGATGAGACCATAATTTCAGTTTTTACTGAAAACTTTTTTTTTTGTCAAATTAACGTTCTCATACAAGCTACTATTATCGGTCTAACGTATACAAACATGATGACTCCATAATTTCAGTTTTCACTGAAAATTTTTTTTTTTAAAAGTAACGTTCTCATACAACCTACTCTTATCGGCCTACCGTATACAAACATGATGAGACCATAATTTCAGTTTTTACTGAAAACTTTTTTTTTTGTCAAATTAACGTTCTTATACAAGCTACTCTTATCGGTCTAACGTATACAAACATGATGACACCATAATTTCAGTTTTCACTGAAAATTTTTTTTTTTTAAAAGTAACGTTCTCATACAAGCTACACTTATCGGCCTACCGTATACACACATGATGACACCATAATTCCAGTTTTCACTGAAAATTTTTTTTTTCTCAATTTAACGTTCTTATACAAGCTACTATTATCGGTCTAACGTATACAAACATGATGACACCATAATTTCAGTTTTCACTGAAAATTTTTTTTTTTTAAAAGTAACGTTCTCATACAAGCTACACTTATCGGCCTACCGTATACACACATGATGACAACATAATTCCAGTTTTCACTGAAAATTTTTTTTTTCTCAAATTAACGTTCTTATACAAGCTACTCTTATCGGTCTAACGTATACAAACATGATAAAACCATAATTTCAGTTTTCACTGAAAATTTTTATTTTCTCAAATTAACGTTCTCATACAGGCTACACTTAACGGCCTACCGTATACAAACATGATGACACAATAATTTCAGTTTTACTGAATATTTTTTTTTCTCAAATTAACGTTCTCATACAGGCTACTCTTATCGGCCTACCGTATACAAGCATGATGGCACCATAATTTCAGTTTTTACTCAATATTTTTTTTTCTCAAATTAACGTTCTCATACAGGCTACTCGTATCGGCCTACCGTATGCAAACATGATGGCACCATAATTTCAGTTTTTACTGAAATTTTTTTTATTTTAAATTAACGTTCTCATACAGGCTACTCTTATCAGCCTACCGTATACAAACATGATGACACCATAATTTCAGTTTTTACTGGAATTTTTTTTTTTTTTTTAAAAGTAACGTTCTCATACAAGCTACACTTATCGGCCTACCGTATACAAACATGATGACACAATAATTTCAGTTTTACTGAATATTTTTTTTTTCTCAAATTAACGTTCTCATACAGGCTACTCTTATCGGCCTACCGTATACAAGCATGATGGCACCATAATTTCAGTTTTTATTGAAAAATTTTTTTTCTCAAATTAACGTTCTTATACAACCTACTCTTATCGGCCTACCGTATACAAACATGATGACACCATAATTTCAGTTTTTACTGTAACATTATTTTTTCTCAAATTAACGTTCTCATACAGGCTACTCTTATCAGCCTACCGTATATAAACATGATGACAACATAATTTCAGTTTTTACTGAAAATTTTTTTTTTCTCAAATTAACGTTCTCATACAAGCTACTCTTATCGGCCTACCGTATACAA
The DNA here is from genome assembly GCA_939192795.1 of Bombylius discolor. Classification (NCBI taxonomy): domain Eukaryota; kingdom Metazoa; phylum Arthropoda; class Insecta; order Diptera; family Bombyliidae; genus Bombylius; species Bombylius discolor. Next base: position 29,260,422 of record OW584239.1, read on the forward strand.
ACATGATGACATCATAATTCCAGTTTTACTGAATATTTTTTTTCTCAAATTAACGTTCTCATACAGGCTACTCTTATCGGCCTACCGTATACAAGCATGATGGCACCATAATTTCAGTTTTTACTGGAATTTTTTTTTTTTTTTTAAATTACCGTTCTCATACAGGCTACTCTTATCGGCCTACCGTATACAAACATGATGAAACCATAATTTCAGTTTTCACTGAAAATTTTTATTTTCTCAAATTAACGTTCTCATACAGGCTACTCTTATCGGCCTACCGTATACAAACATGATGAAACCATAATTTTAGTTTTCACTGAAAATTTTTATTTTCTCAAATTAACGTTGTCATACAGGCTACTCTTATCGGCCTACCGTATACAAACATTATGACACCATAATTTCTGTTTTTACTGAAAATTTTGTTTTTTCTCAAATTAACGTTCTCATACAGGCTTTTCTTATTGGCCTACCGTATACAAACATGATGACACCATAATTTCAGTTTTTACTGGAATTTTTTTTTTTTTAAAAGTAACGTTCTCATACAAGCTACACTTATCGGCCTACCGTATACACACATGATGACACCATAATTCCAGTTTTCACTGAAAATTTTTTTTTTCTCAAATTAACGTTCTTATACAAGCTACTCTTATCGGTCTAACGTATACAAACATGATGACACCATAATTTCAGTTTTCACTGAAAATTTTTTTCTTTTAAAAGTAACGTTCTCATACAACCTACTCTTATCGGCCTACCGTATACAAACATGATGAGACCATAATTTCAGTTTTTACTGAAAACTTTTTTTTTCGTCAAATTAACGTTCTCATACAGACTACTCTTATCGGCCTACCGTATACAAACATGATGAAACCATAATTTCAGTTTTCACTGAAAATTTTTATTTTCTCAAATTAACGTTCTCATACAGGCTACTCTTATCGGCCTACCGTATACAAACATGATGACACCATAATTTCAGTTTTTACTGGAATTTTTTTTTTTTTTAAAAGTAACGTTCTCATACAACCTACATTTATCGGCCTACCGTATACAAACATGATGAGACCATAATTTCAGTTTTTACTGAAAACTTTTATTTTTGTCAAATTAACGTTCTCATACAAGCTACTCTTATCGGTCTAACGTATACAAACATGATGACACCATAATTTCAGTTTTCACTGAAAATTTTTTTATTTTTAAAAGTAACGTTCTCATACAACCTACTCTTATCGGCCTACCGTATACAAACATGATGAGACCATAATTTCAGTTTTTACTGAAAACTTTTTTTTTTGTCAAATTAACGTTCTCATACAAGCTACTCTTATCGGTCTAACGTATACAAACATGATGACACCATAATTTCAGTTTTTACTGGTATTTTTTTTTTTTTTTTAAAAGTAACGTTCTCATACAAGCTACACTTATCGGCCTACCGTATACAAACATGATGACACAATAATTTCAGTTTTACTGAATATTTTTTTTCTCAAAATAACGTTCTCATACAGGCTATTCCTATCGGCCTACCGTATACAATCATGATGAAACCATAATTTCAGTTTTCACTGAAAATTTTTATTTTCTCAAATTAACGTTCTTATACAACCTACTCTTATCGGCCTACCGTATACAAGCATGATGACACCATAATTTCTGTTTTTACTAAAATTTTTTTTTTCTCAAATTAACGTTCTTATACAAGCTACTCTTGTCGGCCTACCGTATACAAACATGATGACACCATAATTTCAGTTTTTACTGGAATTTTTTTTTTTTTTAAAAGTAACGTTCTCATACAAGCTACACTTATCGGCCTACCGTATACACACATGATGACACCATAATTCCAGTTTTCACTGAAAATTTTTTTTTTCTCAAATTAACGTTCTTATACAAGCTACTCTTATCGGTCTAACGTATACAAACATGATGACACCATAATTTCAGTTTTCACTGAAAATTTTTTTTTTCTCAAATTAACGTTCTTATACAAGCTACTCTTATCGGTCTAACGTATACAAACATGATGACACCATAATTTCAGTTTTCACTGAAAATTTTTTTTTTTTAAAAGTAACGTTCTCATACAACCTACACTTATCGGCCTACCGTATACAAACATGATGAGACCATAATTTCAGTTTTTACTGAAAACTTTTTTTTTTGTCAAATTAACGTTCTCATACAAGCTACTCTTATCGGTCTAACGTATACAAACATGATGACACCATAATTTCAGTTTTCACTGAAAATTTTTTTTTTTTTAAAAGTAACGTTCTCATACAAGCTACACTTATCGGCCTACCGTATACAAACATGATGACACAATAATTTCAGTTTTACTGAATATTTTTTTTTCTCAAATTAACGTTCTCATACAGGCTACTCCTATCGGCCTACCGTATACAAACATGATGAAACCATAATTTCAGTTTTCACTGAAAATATTTTTTTTGTCAAATTAACGTTCTCATACAAGCTACTCTTATCGGTCTAACGTATACAAACATGATGACACCATAATTTCAGTTTTCACTGAAAATTTTTTTTTTTGTCAAATTAACGTTCTCATACAAGCTACTCTTATCGGTCTAACGTATACAAACATGATGACACCATAATTTCAGTTTTTACTGGTATTTTTTTTTTTTTTTTTAAAAGTAACGTTCTCATACAACCTACTCTTATCGGCCTACTGTATACAAACATGATGAGACCATAATTTCAGTTTTTACTGAAAACTTTTTTTTTTGTCAAATTAACGTTCTCATACAAGCTACACTTATCGGCCTACCGTATACAAACATGATGACACAATAATTTCAGTTTTACTGAATATTTTTTTTTCTCAAATTAACGTTCTCATACAGGCTACTCCTATCGGCCTACCGTATACAAACATGATGAAACCATAATTTCAGTTTTCACTGAAAATATTTATTTTCTCAAATTAACGTTCTTATACAACCTACTCTTATCGGCCTACCGTATACAAGCATGATGGCACCATAATTTCAGTTTTTACTGAAAAATTTTTTTTTCTCAAATGAACGTTATCATACAACCTACTCTTATCGGCCTACCGTATACAAACATGATGACACTATAATTTCAGTTTTTACTGGAATTTTTTTTTTTTTTTAAATTACCGTTCTCATACAGGCTACTCTTATCGGCCTACCGTATACAAACATGATGAAACCATAATTTCAGTTTTCACTGAAAATTTTTATTTTCTCAAATTAACGTTCTCATACAGGCTACTCTTATCGGCCTACCGTATACAAACTTGATGACACCATAATTTCAGTTTTCACTGAAATTTTTTTTTTTTTAAAAGTAACGTTCTCATACAAGCTACACTTATCGGCCTACCGTATACACACATGATGACACCATAATTACAGTTTTCACTGAAAATTTTTATTTTCTCAAATTAACGTTCTCATACAGGCTACTCTTATCGGCCTACCGTATACAAACATGATGAAACCATAATTTCAGTTTTTACTGAAAATTTTTTTTTTCTCAAATTAACGTTTTTATACAAGCCACTCTTATCGGTCTAACGTATACAAACATGATGACACCATAATATCAGTTTTCACTGAAAATTTTTTTTTTTTAAAAGTAACGTTCTCATACAACCTACTCTTATCGGCCTACCGTATACAAACATGATGAGACCATAATTTCAGTTTTTACTGAAAACTTTTTTTTTTGTCAAATTAACGTTCTCATACAGACTACTCTTATCGGCCTACCGTATACAAACATGATGAAACCATAATTTCAGTTTTCACTGAAAATTTTTATTTTCTCAAATTAACGTTCTCATACAGGCTACTCTTATCGGCCTACCGTATACAAACTTGATGACACCATAATTTCAGTTTTCACTGAAATTTTTTTTTTTTTAAAAGTAACGTTCTCATACAAGCTACACTTATCGGCCTACCGTATACACACATGATGACACCATAATTCCAGTTTTCACTGAAAATTTTTTTTTTGTCAAATTAACGTTCTCATACAGACTACTCTTATCGGCCTACCGTATACAAACATGATGACACCATAATTTCTGTTTTTACTAAAATTTTTTTTTTCTCAAATTAACGTTCTTATACAAGCTACTCTTGTCGGCCTACCGTATACAAACATGATGACACCATAATTTCAGTTTTTACTGGAATTTTTTTTTTTTTAAAAGTAACGTTCTTATACAAGCTACTCTTATCGGTCTAACGTATACAAACATGATGACACCATAATTTCAGTTTTCACTGAAAATTTTTGTTTTTTTAAAAGTAACGTTCTCATGCAACCTACTCTTATCGGCCTACCGTATACAAACATGATGACACCATAATTTCAGTTTTTACTGAAAATTTTGTTTTTTCTCAAATTAACGTTCTCATACAGGCTTTTTTTATTGGCCTACCGTATACAAACATGATGACACCATAATTTCAGTTTTACTGAATATTTTTTTTTCTCAAATTAACGTTCTCATACAGGCTACTCTTATCGGCCTACCGTATACAAGCATGATGGCACCATAATTTCAGTTTTTACTGAAAACTTTTTTTTTTTTCAAATTAACGTTCTCATACAGGCTACTCTTATCAGCCTACTGTATACAAACATGATGACACCATAATTTCTGTTTTTACTGGAATTTTTTTTTTTTTAAAAGTAACGTTCTCATACAAGCTACACTTATCGGCCTACCGTATACACACATGATGACACCATAATTCCAGTTTTCACTGAAAATTTTTTTTTTCTCAAATTAACGTTCTTATGCATGCTACTCTTATCGGTCTAACGTATACAAACATGATGACACCATAATTTCAGTTTTCACTGGAATTTTTTTTTTTTTAAAAGTAACGTTCTCATACTAGCTACACTTATCGGCCTACCGTATACACACATGATGACACCATAATTCCAGTTTTCACTGAAAATTTTTTTTTTCTCAAATTAACGTTCATATACAAGCTACTCTTATCGGTCTAACGTATACAAACATGATGACACCATAATTTCAGTTTTCACTGAAAATTTTTTTTTTTTAAAAGTAACGTTCTCATACAACCTACTCTTATCGGCCTACCGTATACAAACATGATGAGACCATAATTTCAGTTTTTACTGAAAACTTTTTTTTTTGTCAAATTAACGTTCTCATACAAGCTACTCTTATCGGTCTAACGTATACAAACATGATGACACCATAATTTCAGTTTTCACTGAAAATTTTTTTTTTTTTAAAAGTAACGTTCTCATACAACCTACTCTTATCGGCCTACCGTATACAAACATGATGAGACCATAATTTCAGTTTTTACTGAAAACTTTTTTTTTTGTCAAATTAACGTTCTCATACAAGCTACTCTTATCGGTCTAACGTATACAAACATGATGACACCATAATTTCAGTTTTTACTGGTATTTTTTTTTTTTTTTTTAAAAGTAACGTTCTCATACAACCTACTCTTATCGGCCTACCGTATACAAACATGATGAGACCATAATTTCAGTTTTTACTGAAAACTTTTTTTTTTGTCAAATTAACGTTCTCATACAAGCTACACTTATCGGCCTACCGTATACACACATGCTGACACCATAATTCCAGTTTTCACTGAAAATTTTTTTTTTTTTAAAAGTAACGTTCTCATACAAGCTACACTTATCGGCCTACCGTATACAAACATGATGACACAATAATTTCAGTTTTACTGAATATTTTTTTTTCTCAAATTAACGTTCTCATACAGGCTACTCCTATCGGCCTACCGTATACAAACATGATGAAACCATAATTTCAGTTTTCACTGAAAATTTTTTTTTTCTCAAATTAACGTTCTCATACAAGCTACTCTTATCGGCCTACCGTATACAAACATGATGACATCATAATTCCAGTTTTACTGAATATTTTTTTTCTCAAATTAACGTTCTCATACAGGCTACTCTTATCGGCCTACCGTATACAAGCATGATGGCACCATAATTTCAGTTTTTACTGAAAAATTTTTTTTTCTCAAATGAACGTTATCATACAACCTACTCTTATCGGCCTACCGTATACAAACATGATGACACCATAATTTCAGTTTTTACTGGAATTTTTTTTTTTTTTTTAAATTACCGTTCTCATACAGGCTACTCTTATCGGCCTACCGTATACAAACATGATGAAACCATAATTTCAGTTTTCACTGAAAATTTTTATTTTCTCAAATTAACGTTCTCATACAGGCTACTCTTATCGGCCTACCGTATACAAACATGATGAAACCATAATTTCAGTTTTCACTGAAAATTTTTATTTTCTCAAATTAACGTTCTCATACAGGCTACTCTTATCGGCCTACCGTATACAAACATTATGACACCATAATTTCTGTTTTCACTGAAAATTTTTTTTTTCTTAAATTAACGTTCTTATACAAGCTACTCTTATCGGTCTAACGTATACAAACATGATGACACCATAATTTCAGTTTTCACTGAAAATTTTTTTTTTTTAAAAGTAACGTTCTCATACAACCTACTCTTATCGGCCTACCGTATACAAACATGATGAGACCATAATTTCAGTTTTTACTGAAAACTTTTTTTTTCGTCAAATTAACGTTCTCATACAGACTACTCTTATCGGCCTACCGTATACAAACATGATGAAACCATAATTTCAGTTTTCACTGAAAATTTTTATTTTCTCAAATTAACGTTCTCATACAGGCTACTCTTATCGGCCTACCGTATACAAACATGATGACACCATAATTTCAGTTTTTACTGGAATTTTTTTTTTTTTTAAAAGTAACGTTCTCATACAAGCTACACTTATCGGCCTACCGTATACACACATGATGACACCATAATTCCAGTTTTCACTGAAAATTTTTTTTTTCTCAATTTAACGTTCTTATACAAGCTACTCTTATCGGTCTAACGTATACAAACATGATGACACCATAATTTCAGTTTTTACTGAAAATTTTTTTTTTCTCAAATTAACGTTCTTATACAAGCTACTCTTATCGGTCTAACGTATACAAACATGATGACACCATAATTTCAGTTTTTACTGGTATTTTTTTTTTTTTTTTTAAAAGTAACGTTCTCATACAACCTACTCTTATCGGCCTACCGTATACAAACATGATGAGACCATAATTTCAGTTTTTACTGAAAACTTTTTTTTTTGTCAAATTAACGTTCTCATACAAGCTACACTTATCGGCCTACCGTATACACACATGCTGACACCATAATTCCAGTTTTCACTGAAAATTTTTTTTTTTTTAAAAGTAACGTTCTCATACAAGCTACACTTATCGGCCTACCGTATACAAACATGATGACACAATAATTTCAGTTTTACTGAATATTTTTTTTTCTCAAATTAACGTTCTCATACAGGCTACTCCTATCGGCCTACCGTATACAAACATGATGAAACCATAATTTCAGTTTTCACTGAAAATTTTTTTTTTCTCAAATTAACGTTCTCATACAAGCTACTCTTATCGGCCTACCGTATACAAACATGATGACATCATAATTCCAGTTTTACTGAATATTTTTTTTCTCAAATTAACGTTCTCATACAGGCTACTCTTATCGGCCTACCGTATACAAGCATGATGGCACCATAATTTCAGTTTTTACTGAAAAATTTTTTTTTCTCAAATGAACGTTATCATACAACCTACTCTTATCGGCCTACCGTATACAAACATGATGACACCATAATTTCAGTTTTTACTGGAATTTTTTTTTTTTTTTTAAATTACCGTTCTCATACAGGCTACTCTTATCGGCCTACCGTATACAAACATGATGAAACCATAATTTCAGTTTTCACTGAAAATTTTTATTTTCTCAAATTAACGTTCTCATACAGGCTACTCTTATCGGCCTACCGTATACAAACATGATGAAACCATAATTTCAGTTTTCACTGAAAATTTTTATTTTCTCAAATTAACGTTCTCATACAGGCTACTCTTATCGGCCTACCGTATACAAACATTATGACACCATAATTTCTGTTTTCACTGAAAATTTTTTTTTTCTTAAATTAACGTTCTTATACAAGCTACTCTTATCGGTCTAACGTATACAAACATGATGACACCATAATTTCAGTTTTCACTGAAAATTTTTTTTTTTTAAAAGTAACGTTCTCATACAACCTACTCTTATCGGCCTACCGTATACAAACATGATGAGACCATAATTTCAGTTTTTACTGAAAACTTTTTTTTTCGTCAAATTAACGTTCTCATACAGACTACTCTTATCGGCCTACCGTATACAAACATGATGAAACCATAATTTCAGTTTTCACTGAAAATTTTTATTTTCTCAAATTAACGTTCTCATACAGGCTACTCTTATCGGCCTACCGTATACAAACATGATGACACCATAATTTCAGTTTTTACTGGAATTTTTTTTTTTTTTAAAAGTAACGTTCTCATACAAGCTACACTTATCGGCCTACCGTATACACACATGATGACACCATAATTCCAGTTTTCACTGAAAATTTTTTTTTTCTCAATTTAACGTTCTTATACAAGCTACTCTTATCGGTCTAACGTATACACACATGATGACACCATAATTTCAGTTTTTACTGAAAATTTTTTTTTTCTCAAATTAACGTTCTTATACAAGCTACTCTTATCGGTCTAACGTATACAAACATGATGACACCATAATTTCAGTTTTCACTGAAAATTTTTTTTTTTTTAAAAGTAACGTTCTCATACAACCTACATATATCGGCCTACCGTATACAAACATGATGAGACCATAATTTCAGTTTTTACTGAAAACTTTTTTTTTTGTCAAATTAACGTTCTCATACAAGCTACTCTTATCGGTCTAACGTATACAAACATGATGACACCATAATTTCAGTTTTCACTGAAAACTTTTTTTTTTTTTAAAGGTAACGTTCTCATACAACCTACTCTTATCGGCCTACCGTATACAAACATGATGAGACCATAATTTCAGTTTTTACTGAAAACTTTTTTTTTTGTCAAATTAACGTTCTCATACAAGCTACTCTTATCGGTCTAACGTATACAAACATGATGACACCATAATTTCAGTTTTTACTGGTATTTTTTTTTTTTTTTTTAAAAGTAACGTTCTCATACAAGCTACACTTATCGGCCTACCGTATACAAACATGATGACACAATAATTTCAGTTTTACTGAATATTTTTTTTTCTCAAATTAACGTTCTCATACAGGCTACTCCTATCGGCCTACCGTATACAAACATGATGAAACCATAATTTCAGTTTTCACTGAAAATTTTTATTTTCTCAAATTAACGTTCTTATACAACCTACTCTTATCGGCCTACCGTATACAAGCATGATGACACCATAATTTCTGTTTTTACTAAAATTTTTTTTTTCTCAAATTAACGTTCTTATACAAGCTACTCTTGTCGGCCTACCGTATACAAACATGATGACACCATAATTTCAGTTTTTACTGGAATTTTTTTTTTTTTTAAAAGTAACGTTCTCATACAAGCTACACTTATCGGCCTACCGTATACACACATGATGACACCATAATTCCAGTTTTCACTGAAAATTTTTTTTTTCTCAAATTAACGTTCTTATACAAGCTACTCTTATCGGTCTAACGTATACAAACATGATGACACCATAATTTCAGTTTTCACTGAAAATTTTTTTTTTCTCAAATTAACGTTCTTATACAAGCTACTCTTATCGGTCTAACGTATACAAACATGATGACACCATAATTTCAGTTTTCACTGAAAATTTTTTTTTTTTTAAAAGTAACGTTCTCATACAACCTACACTTATCGGCCTACCGTATACAAACATGATGAGACCATAATTTCAGTTTTTACTGAAAACTTTTTTTTTTGTCAAATTAACGTTCTCATACAAGCTACTCTTATCGGTCTAACGTATACAAACATGATGACACCATAATTTCAGTTTTCACTGAAAATTTTTTTTTTTTTAAAAGTAACGTTCTCATACAACCTACTCTTATCGGCCTACCGTATACAAACATGATGAGACCATAATTTCAGTTTTTACTGAAAACTTTTTTTTTTGTAAAATTAACGTTCTCATACAAGCTACTCTTATCGGCCTACCGTATACAAACATGATGACACCATAATTTCAGTTTTCACTGAAAATTTTTTTTTTTTTAAAAGTAACGTTCTCATACAACCTACTCTTATCGGCCTACCGTATACAAACATGATGACACCATAATTTCAGTTTTTACTGGTATTTTTTTTTTTTTTTTAAAAGTAACGTTCTCATACAACCTACTCTTATCGGCCTACCGTATACAAACATGATGAGACCATAATTTCAGTTTTTACTGAAAACTTTTTTTTTTGTCAAATTAACGTTCTCATACAAGCTACACTTATCGGCCTACCGTATACAAACATGATGACACAATAATTTCAGTTTTACTAAATATTTTTTTTTCTCAAATTAACGTTCTCATACAGGCTACTCCTATCGGCCTACCGTATACAAACATGATGAAACCATAATTTCAGTTTTCACTGAAAATTTTTATTTTCTCAAATTAACGTTCTTATACAACCTACTCTTATCGGCCTACCGTATACAAGCAAGATGGCACCATAATTTCAGTTTTTACTGAAAAATTTTTTTTTCTCAAATGAACGTTATCATACAACCTACTCTTATCGGCCTACCGTATACAAACATGATGACACCATAATTTCAGTTTTTACTGGAATTTTTTTTTTTTTTTAAATTACCGTTCTCATACAGGCTACTCTTATCGGCCTACCGTATACAAACATGATGAAACCATAATTTCAGTTTTCACTGAAAATTTTTATTTTCTCAAATTAACGTTCTCATACAGGCTACTCTTATCGGCCTACCGTATACAAACATGATGAAACCATAATTTCAGTTTTCACTGAAAATTTTTATTTTCTCAAATTAACGTTCTCATACAGGCTACTCTTTTCGGCCTACTGTATACAAACATGATGACACCATAATTTCTGTTTTTACTGAAAATTTTGGTTTTTCTCAAATTAACGTTCTCATACAGGCTTTTCTTATTGGCCTACCGTATACAAACATGATGACACCATAATTTCAGTTTTTACTGGAATTTTTTTTTTTTTAAAAGTAACGTTCTCATACAACCTACACTTATCGGCCTACCGTATACACACATGATGACACCATAATTCCAGTTTTCACTGAAAATTTTTTTTTTCTCAAATTAACGTTTTTATACAAGCTACTCTTATCGGTCTAACGTATACAAACATGATGACACCATAATTTCAGTTTTCACTGAAAATTTTTTTTTTTTAAAAGTAACGTTCTCATACAACCTACTCTTATCGGCCTACCGTATACAAACATGATGAGACCATGATTTCAGTTTTTACTGAAAACTTTTTTTTTTGTCAAATTAACGTTCTCATACAGACTACTCTTATCGGCCTACCGTATACAAACATGATGACACCATAATTTCAGTTTTCACTGAAAATTTTTTTTTTTTAAAAGTAACGTTCTCATACAACCTACTCTTATCGGCCTACCGTATACAAACATGATGAGACCATAATTTCAGTTTTTACTGAAAACTTTTTTTTTTGTCAAATTAACGTTCTCATACAAGCTACTCTTATCGGTCTAACGTATACAAACATGATGACACCATAATTTCAGTTTTTACTGGTATTTTTTTTTTTTTTTTAAAAGTAACGTTCTCATACAAGCTACACTTATCGGCCTACCGTATACAAACATGATGACACAATAATTTCAGTTTTACTGAATATTTTTTTTTCTCAAATTAACGTTCTCATACAGGCTACTCCTATCGGCCTACCGTATACAAACATGATGAAACCATAATTTCAGTTTTCACTGAAAATTTTTATTTTCTCAAATTAACGTTCTTATACAACCTACTCTTATCGGCCTACCGTATACAAGCATGATGACACCATAATTTCTGTTTTTACTAAAATTTTTTTTTTCTCAAATTAACGTTCTTATACAAGCTACTCTTGTCGGCCTACCGTATACAAACATGATGACACCATAATTTCAGTTTTTACTGGAATTTTTTTTTTTTTTAAAAGTAACGTTCTCATACAAGCTACACTTATCGGCCTACCGTATACACACATGATGACACCATAATTCCAGTTTTCACTGAAAATTTTTTTTTTCTCAAATTAACGTTCTTATACAAGCTACTCTTATCGGTCTAACGTATACAAACATGATGACACCATAATTTCAGTTTTCACTGAAAATTTTTTTTTTCTCAAATTAACGTTCTTATACAAGCTACTCTTATCGGTCTAACGTATACAAACATGATGACACCATAATTTCAGTTTTCACTGAAAATTTTTTTTTTTTTAAAAGTAACGTTCTCATACAACCTACACTTATCGGCCTACCGTATACAAACATGATGAGACCATAATTTCAGTTTTTACTGAAAACTTTTTTTTTTGTCAAATTAACGTTCTCATACAAGCTACTCTTATCGGTCTAACGTATACAAACATGATGACACCATAATTTCAGTTTTCACTGAAAATTTTTTTTTTTTTAAAAGTAACGTTCTCATACAACCTACTCTTATCGGCCTACCGTATACAAACATGATGAGACCATAATTTCAGTTTTTACTGAAAACTTTTTTTTTTGTCAAATTAACGTTCTCATACAGACTACTCTTATCGGCCTACCGTATACAAACATGATGAAACCATAATTTCAGTTTTCACTGAAAATTTTTATGTTCTCAAATTAACGTTCTCATACAGGCTACTCTTATCGGCCTACCGTATACAAACATGATGACACCATAATTTCTGTTTTTACTAAAATTTTTTTTTTCTCAAATTAACGTTTTTATACAAGCTACTCTTGTCGGCCTACCGTATACAAACATGATGACACCATAATTTCAGTTTTTACTGGAATTTTTTTTTTTTTAAAAGTAACGTTCTCATACAAGCTACACTTATCGGCCTACCGTATACACACATGATGACACCATAATTCCAGTTTTCACTGAAAATTTTTTTTTTCTCAAATTAACGTTCTTATACAAGCTACTCTTATCGGTCTAACGTATACAAACATGATGACACCATAATTTCAGTTTTCACTGAAAATTTTTTTTTTTTAAAAGTAACGTTCTCATAAAACCTACTCTTATCGGTCTACCGTATACAAACATGATGACACCATAATTTCAGTTTTTACTGAAAATTTTGTTTTTTCTCAAATTAACGTTCTCATACAGGCTTTTTTTATTGGCCTACCGTATACAAACATGATGACACCATAATTTCAGTTTTACTGAATATTTTTTTTTCTCAAATTAACGTTCTCATACAGGCTACTCTTATCGGCCTACCGTATACAAGCATGATGGCACCATAATTTCAGTTTTTACTGAAAACTTTTTTTTTTGTCAAATTAACGTTCTCATACAGGCTACTCTTATCAGCCTACTGTATACAAACATGATGACACCATAATTTCTGTTTTTACTAAAATTTTTTTTTTCTCAAATTAACGTTCTTATACAAGCTACTCTTATCGGCCTACCGTATACACACATGATGACACCATAATTCCAGTTTTCACTGAAAATTTTTTTTTTCTCAAATTAACGTTCTTATACAAGCTACTCTTATCGGTCTAACGTATACAAACATGATGACACCATAATTTCAGTTTTCACTGAAAATTTTTTTTTTTTTAAAAGTAACGTTCTCATACAACCTACTCTTATCGGCCTACCGTATACAAACATGATGACACCATAATTTCAGTTTTCACTGAAAATTTTTATTTTCTCAAATTAACTTTCTCATACAGGCTACTCTTATCGGCCTACCGTATACAAACATGATGACACCATAATTTCTGTTTTTACTGAAAATTTTGTTTTTTCTCAAATTAACGTTCTCATACAGGCTTTTCTTATTGGCCTACCGTATACAAACATGATGACACCATAATTTCAGTTTTTACTGAAAATTTTATTTTCCTCAAATTAACGTTCTCATACAGGCTACTCTTATCGGCCTACCGTATACAAACATGATAACACCATAATTTCTGTTTTTACTGAAAATTTTGTTTTTTCTCAAATTAACGTTCTCATACAGGCTTTTCTTATCGGCCTACCGTATACAAACATGATGACACCATGATTTCTGTTTTTACTGAAAATTTTTTTTCCTCAAATTAACGTTCTTATACAACCTACTCTTTTCGGCCTACCGTACACAAACATGATGACACCATAATATCAGTTTTTACTGAAAATTTTTTTTTCTTCAAATTAACGTTCTCATACAACCTACTCTTATCGGCCTACCGTATACAAACATGATGACACCATAAATTCAGTTTTTACTGATAATTTTTTTTTCTCAAATTAACGTTCTATAAAACCTACTCTTATCGGCCTACCGTATACAAACATGATGAAACCATAATTCCAGTTTTCACTGAAAATTTTTATTTTCTCAAATTAACGTTCTCATACAGGCTACTCTTATCGGCCTACCGTATACAAACATGATGACACCATGATTTCTGTTTTTACTGAAAATTTTGTTTTTTCTCAAATTAACGTTCTCATACAGGCTTTTCTTATCGGCCTACCGTATACAAACATGATGACACCATAATTTCAGTTTTTACTGAAAATTTTTTTTCCTCAAATTAACGTTCTCATACAACCTACTCTTTTCGGCCTACCGTATACAAACATGATGACACCATAATATCAGTTTTTACTGAAAATTTTTTTTTCTTCAAATTAACGTTCTCATACAACCTACTCTTATCGGCCTATCGTATACAAACATGATGACACCATAATTTCAGTTTTTACTGAAATTTTTTTTTTTTTAAAAGTAACGTTCTCATACAAGCTACACTTATCGGCCTACCGTATACAAAAATGATGACACCATAATTTCAGTTTTTACTGAAAATTTTGTTTTTTCTCAAATTAACGTTCTCATACAGGCTTTTCTTATTGGCCTACCGTATACAAACATTATGACACCATAATTTCAGTTTTTACTGGAATTTTTTTTTTTTTTAAAAGTAACGTTCTCATACAAGCTACACTTATCGGCCTACCGTATACAAACATGATGACACCATAATTTCAGTTTTACTGAATATTTTTTTTCCTCAAATTAACGTTCTCATACAGGCTACTCTTCGGCCTACCGTATACAAACATGATGACACCATAATTTCAGTTTTTACTGGAACTTTTTTTTTTTTTTTAAAGTAATGTTCTCATACAAGTTACACTTATCGGCCTACCGTATACAAACATCTTGACACCATAATTTCAGTTTTTACTGAAAATTTTGTTTTTTCTCAAATTAACGTTCTCATACAGGCTTTTCTTATTGGCCTACCGTATACAAACATTATGACACCATAATTTCAGTTTTTACTGGAATTTTTTTTTTTTTTTAAAAGTAACGTTCTCATACAAGCTACACTTATCGGCCTACCGTATACAAACATGATGACACCATAATTTCAGTTTTACTGAATATTTTTTTTCCTCAAATTAACGTTCTCATACAGGCTACTCTTATCGGCCTACCGTATACAAACATGATGACACCATGATTTCTGTTTTTACTGAAAATTTTGTTTTTTCTCAAATTAACGTTCTCATACAGGCTTTTCTTATCGGCCTACCGTATACAAACATGATGACACCATAATTTCAGTTTTTACTGAAAATTTTTTTTCCTCAAATTAACGTTCTCATACAGGCTACTCTTATCGGCCTACCGTATACAAACATGATGACACCATAATTTCAGTTTTTACTGGAATTTTTTTTTTTTTTTTAAAAGTAACGTTCTCATACAAGCTACACTTATCGGCCTACCGTATACAAACATGATGACACAATAATTTCAGTTTTACTGAATTTTTTTTTTTCTCAAATTAACGTTCTCATACAGGCTACTCTTATCGGCCTACCGTATACAAGCATGATGGCATCATAATTTCAGTTTTTATTGAAAAATTTTTTTTCTCAAATTAACGTTCTTATACAACCTACTCTTATCGGCCTACCGTATACAAACATGATGACACCATAATTTCAGTTTTTACTGAAAAATTTTTTTTTCTCAAATTAACGTTCTCATACAGGCTACTCTTATCGGCCTACCGTATACAAGCATGATGGCACCATAATTTTAGTTTTTACTGAAAATTTTTTTTTTTTAAATTAACGTTCTCATACAGGCTACACTTATCGGCCTACCGTATACACACATGATGACACCATAATTCCAGTTTTCACTGAAAATTTTTTTTTTCTCAAATTAACGTTCTTATACAAGCTACTCTTATCGGTCTAACGTATACAAACATGATGACACCATAATTTCAGTTTTTACTCAATATTTTTTTTTTCTCAAATTAACGTTCTCATAAAGGCTACTCTTATCGGCCTACCGTATATAAACATGATGACACCATAATTTTTGTTTTTACTGAAAATTTTTTTTTTTCTCAAATTAACGTTCTCATACAACCTACTCTTATCGGCCTACCGTATACAAACATGATGACACCATAATTTTTGTTTTTACTGAAAATTCATTTTTTCTCAAATTAACGTTCTCATACAGGCTACTCTTATCGGTCTACTGTATACAAACATGATGACACCATAATTTCTGTTTTTACTGAAAATTTTTTTTTCTCAAATTAACGTTCTCATACAACCTACTCTTATCGGCCTACCGTATACAAACATGATGACTCCATAATTGCAGTTTTTACTGGAATTTTTTTTTTTTTAAAAGTAACGTTCTCATACAAGCTACACTTATCGGCCTACCGTATACGAACATGATGACACCATAATTTCAGTTTTTACTGAATATTTTTTTTTTCTCAAATTAACGTTCTCATAAAGGCTACTCTTATCGGCCTACCGTATATAAACATGATGACACCATAATTTTTGTTTTTACTGAAAATTCATTTTTTCTCAAATTAACGTTCTCATACAGGCTACTCTTATCGGTCTACCGTATACAAACATGATGACACCATAATTTCTGTTTTTACTGAAAATTTTTTTTTCTCAAATTAACGTTCTCATACAACCTACTCTTATCGGCCTACCGTAAACAAACATGATGAAACCATAATTTCAGTTTTTACTGAAATTTTTTTTTTCTCAAATTACCGTTCTCATACAGGCTACTCTTATCGGCCTACCGTATACAAGCATGATGGCACCATAATTTCAGTTTTTACTGAAAATTTTTTTTTTCTCAAATTAACGTTCTCATACAAGCTACACTTATCGGCCTACCGTATACAAACATGAAGATACCATAATTTCAGTTTTTACTGAAAATTTTTTTTCTCAAATTAACGTTCTCATACAAGCTACTCTTATCGGCCTACCGTATACAAACATGATGACACCATAATTTCAGTTTTTACTGGAATTTTTTTTTTTTTTTAAAAGTAACGTTCTCATACAAGCTACACTTATCGGCCTACCGTATACAAACATGATGACACCATAATTCCAGTTTTTACTGAATATTTTTTTTCTCAAATTAACGTTCTCATACAGGCTACACTTATCGGCCTACCGTATACAAACATGATGACACCATAATTTCAGTTTTCACTGAAATTTTTTTTTTCTCAAATTACCGTTCTCATACAGGCTAGTCTTATCGGCCTACCGTATACAAGCATGATGGCACCATAATTTCAGTTTTTACTGAAAATTTTTTTTTTCTCAAATTAACGTTCTCATACAACCTACTCTTATCGGCCTACCGTATACAAACATGATGACACCATAATTTCAGTTTTTACTGAACATTTTTTTTTTCTCAAATTAACGTTCTCATACAGACTACTCTTATCGTCCTACCGTATACAAACATGATGACACCATAATTTCAGTTTTTACTGGAATTTTTTTTTTTTTTTTAAAGTAACGTTCTCATACAAGCTACACTTATCGGCCTACCGTATACATAAATGATGACACCATAATTTCAGTTTTTACTGAATATTTTTTTTTTCTCAAATTAACGTTCTCATACAAGCTACTCTTATCGGCCTACCGTATACAAACATGATGACACCATAATTTCAGTTTTTACTGAATTTTTTTTCTCTCAAATTAACGTTCTGATACAGGCTACTCTTATCGGCTCACCGTATACAAACATGATGACACCATAATTTCAGTTTTTACCGAAAATTTTTTTTTTCTCAAATTAATGTTCTCATACAGGCTACTCTTATCGGCCTACCGTATACAAACATGATGGTACCATAATTTCAGTTTTTACTGAATTTTTTTTTGTTTTTTTAAAAGTAACGTTCTAATACAAGCTACACTTATCGGCCTACCGTATACAAACATGATGACACCATAATTTTAGTTTTTATTGAAAATTTTTTTTTTTGTCAAATTAACGTTCTCATACAGGCTACTCTTATCGGCCTACCGTATACAAACATGATGACACCATAATTTCTGTTTTTACTGAAATTTTTTTTTCTCAAATTAACGTTCTCATACAAGTTACTCTTATCGGCCTACCGTATACAAACATGATGACACCATAATTTTTGTTTTTACTGAAAACTTTTTTTTTTGTCAAATTAACGTTCTCATGCAGACTACTCGTATCGGCCTACCGTATACAAACATGATGACACCATAATTCAGTTTTCACTGAAAACTTTTTTTTATGTTAAATTAACGTTCTCATACAGACCACTCTTATCGGCCTACCGTATACAAACATGATGACACCAAAATTTCCGTTTTTACTGAAATTTTTTTTTTTTTTTAAAAGTAACGTTCTCATACAAGCTACACTTATCGGCCTACCGTATACAAACATGATGACACCATAATTTCAGTTTTCACTGAAAATTTTATTTTTCTCAAATTAACGTTCTCATACAGGCTACTCTTATCGGCCTACCGTATACAAAAATGATGATACCATAATTTCAGTTTTTACTGAATATTTTTTTTCCCTCAAATTAAGGTTCTTATACAACCTACTTTTATCGGCCTACCGTATACAAGCATGATGGCACCATAATTTCAGTTTTTACTGAAAATTTTTTTTTCTCAAATTAACGTTCTCATACAGACCACTCTTATCGGCCTACCGTTTACAATCATGATGACACCAAAATTTCCGTTTTTACTGAAATTTTTTTTTTTTTTTAAAAGTAACGTTCTCATACAAGCTACACTTATCGGCCTACCGTATACAAACATGATGACACCAAAGTTTCCGTTTTTACTGAAATTTTTTTTTTTTTAAAAGAAACGTTCTCATACAAGCTACACTTATCGGCCCACCGTATACAAACATGATGACACCATAATTTCAGTTTTTACTGAAAAATTTTTTTTCCCTCAAATTAACGTTCTTATACAACCTACTTTTATCGGCCTACCGTATACAAGCATGTTGGCACCATAATTTCAGTTTTTACCGAAAATTTTTTTTTCTCAAATTAACGTTCTTATACAAGCTACTCTTATCGGCCTACCGTATACAAACATGATGACACCATAATTTCAGTTTTTACTGAAATTTTTTTTTTTTTTAAAAGTAACGTTCTCATACAACCTACACTTATCGGCCTACCGTATACAAACATGATGACACCATAATTTCAGTTTTCACTGAAATTTTTTTTTTCTCAAATTACCGTTCTCATACAGGCTAGTCTTATCGGCCTACCGTATACAAGCATGATGGCACCATAATTTCAGTTTTTACTGAAAATTTTTTTTTTCTCAAATTAACGTTCTCATACAACCTACTCTTATCGGCCTACCGTATACAAACATGATGACACCATAATTTCAGTTTTTACTGAACATTTTTTTTTTCTCAAATTAACGTTCTCATACAGACTACTCTTATCGTCCTACCGTATACAAACATGATGACACCATAATTTCAGTTTTTACTGGAATTTTTTTTTTTTTTTTTAAAGTAACGTTCTCATACAAGCTACACTTATCGGCCTACCGTATACATAAATGATGACACCATAATTTCAGTTTTTACTGAATATTTTTTTTTTCTCAAATTAACGTTCTCATACAAGCTACTCTTATCGGCCTACCGTATACAAACATGATGACACCATAATTTCAGTTTTTACTGAATTTTTTTTCTCTCAAATTAACGTTCTGATACAGGCTACTCTTATCGGCTCACCGTATACAAACATGATGACACCATAATTTCAGTTTTTACCGAAAATTTTTTTTTTCTCAAATTAATGTTCTCATACAGGCTACTCTTATCGGCCTACCGTATACAAACATGATGGTACCATAATTTCAGTTTTTACTGAATTTTTTTTTGTTTTTTTAAAAGTAACGTTCTAATACAAGCTACACTTATCGGCCTACCGTATACAAACATGATGACACCATAATTTTAGTTTTTATTGAAAATTTTTTTTTTTGTCAAATTAACGTTCTCATACAGGCTACTCTTATCGGCCTACCGTATACAAACATGATGACACCATAATTTCTGTTTTTACTGAAATTTTTTTTTCTCAAATTAACGTTCTCATACAAGTTACTCTTATCGGCCTACCGTATACAAACATGATGACACCATAATTTTTGTTTTTACTGAAAACTTTTTTTTTTGTCAAATTAACGTTCTCATGCAGACTACTCGTATCGGCCTACCGTATACAAACATGATGAAACCATAATTTCAGTTTTCACTGAAAATTTTTATTTTCTCAAATTAACGTTCTCATACAGGCTACTCTTATCGGCCTACCGAATACAAACATGATGACACCATAATTTCTGTTTTTACTGGAAATTTTTTTTTTCTCAAATTAACGTTCTCATACAAGCTACACTTATCGGCCTACCGTATACAAACATGATGACACCATAATTTCAGTTTTTACTGAATATTTTTTTTTCTCAAATTACGTTCTCATACAGGCTACTCTTATCGGCCTACCGCATACAAACATGATGACACCATAATTTCAGTTTTTACTGAAAATTTATTTTTTCTCAAATTAACGTTCTTATACAAGCTACTCTTATCGGCCTACCGTATACAAACATGATGACACCATAATTGCAGTTTTTACTGAATTTTTTTTTTTTTTTGTCAAATTAACGTTCTCATGCAGACTACTCGTATCGGGCTACCGTATACAAACATGATGAAACCATAATTTCAGTTTTCACTGAAAATTTTTATTTTCTCAAATTAACGTTCTCATACAGGCTACTCTTATCGGCCTACCGAATACAAACATGATGACACCATAATTTCTGTTTTTACTGGAAATTTTTTTTTTCTCAAATTAACGTTCTCATACAAGCTACACTTATCGGCCTACCGTATACAAACATGATGACACCATAATTTCAGTTTTTACTGAATATTTTTTTTTCTCAAATTACGTTCTCATACAGGCTACTCTTATCGGCCTATCGCATACAAACATGATGACACCATAATTTCAGTTTTTACTGAAAATTTATTTTTTCTCAAATTAACGTTCTTATACAAGCTACTCTTATCGGCCTACCGTATACAAACATGATGACACCATAATTGCAGTTTTTACTGAATTTTTTTTTTTTTTTTTTAAAGTAACGTTCTCATACAAGCTACACTTATCGGCCTACCGTATACAAACATGATGACACCATAATTTCAGTTTTTACAGAATATTTTTTTTTTTCAAATTAACGTTCTTATACAACCTACTCTTATCGGCCTACCGTATACAAACATGATGACACCATAATTTCAGTTTTCACTGAAAATTTTTTTTTTTTTTAAAAGTAACGTTCTCATACAACCTACTCTTATCGGCCTACCGTATACAAACATGATGACACCATAATTTCTGTTTTTACTGAAAATTTTTTTTTCTCAAATTAACGTTCTTATACAAGCTACTCTTATCGGCCTACCGTATACAAACATGATGACACCATAATTTTTGTTTTTACTGAAAACTTTTTTTTTTGTCAAATTAACGTTCTCATACAAGCTACACTTATCGGCCTACCGTATACAAACATGATGACACCATAATTTCAGTTTTTACTGAATATTTTTTTTTCTCAAATTACGTTCTCATACAGGCTACTCTTATCGGCCTACCGCATACAAACATGATGACACCATAATTTCAGTTTTTACTGAAAATTTATTTTTTCTCAAATTAACGTTCTTATACAAGCTACTCTTATCGGCCTACCGTATACAAACATGATGACACCATAATTTCAGTTTTTACTGAATATTTTTTTTTCTCAAATTACGTTCTCATACAGGCTACTCTTATCGGCCTACCGCATACAAACATGATGACACCATAATTTCTGTTTTTACTGAAAATTTTTTTTTCTCAAATTAACGTTCTTATACAAGCTACTCTTATCGGTCTACCGTATACAAACATGATGACACCATAATTTTTGTTTTTACTGAAAACTTTTTTTTTTTGTCAAATTAACGTTCTCATGCAGACTACTCGTATCGGCCTACCGTATACAAACATGATGAAACCATAATTTCAGTTTTCACTGAAAATTTTTATTTTCTCAAATTAACGTTCTCATACAGGCTACTCTTATCAACCTACCGTATATAAACATGATGACACCATAATTTCTGTTTTTACTGAAAAATTTTTTTTTCTCAAATTAGCGTTCTCATACAGGCTACTCTTATCGGCCTACCGTATACAAACATGATGACACCATAATTTCAGTTTTTACTGAAAATTTTTTTTTTCTCAAATTAACGTTCTCATACAGGCTACTCTTATCGGCCTACCGTATACAAACATGATGACACCATAATTTCTGTTTTTACTGAAAATTTCTTTTTTGTCAAATTAACGTTCTCATACTAGCTACACTTATCGGCCTACCGTATACAAACATGATGAAACCATAATTTCAGTTTTCACTGAAAATTTTTAGTTTCTCAAATTAACGTTCTCATACAGGCTACTCTTATTGGCCTACCGTATACAAACATGATGACACCATAATTTTAGTTTTTACTGAATATTTTTTTTCCTCAAATTAACGTTCTCATACAGGCTACTCTTATCGGCCTACCGTATACAAACATGATGACACCATAATTTCAGTTTTTACTGAAAATTTATTTTTTCTCAAATTAACGTTCTCATACAAGCTACACTTATCGGCCTACCGTATACAAACATGATGACACCATAATTTCAGTTTTTACTGAAAATTTTATTTTATTCTCAAATTAACGTTCTCATACAGGCAACTCTTATCGGCCTACCGTATACAAACATGATGACACCATAATTTCAGTTTTCACTGAAAATTTTTTTTTTTAAAGTAACGTTATCATACAAGCTACACTTATCGGGCTACCGTATACAAACATGATGACACCATAATTTCAGTTTTCATTGAAAATTTTTTTTCTCAAATTAACGTTCTCATACAGGCTACTCTTATCGGCCTACCGTATACAAACATGATGACACCATAATTTCTGTTTTTACTGAAAATTTATTTTTTCTCAAATTAACGTTCTCATACAGGCTACTCTTATCGGCCTACCGTATACAAACATGATGACACCATAATTTCTGTTTTTACTGAAAACTTTTTTTTTTGTCAAATTAACGTTCTCATGCAGACTACTCGTATCGGCCTACCGTATACAAACATGATGAAACCATAATTGCAGTTTTCACTGAAAATTTTTATTTTCTCAAATTAACGTTCTCATACAGGCTACTCTTATCGGCCTACCGTATACAAACATGATGACACCATAATTTTTGTTTTTACTGAAAACTTTTTTTTTTGTCAAATTAACGTTCTCATGCAGACTACTCGTATCGGCCTACCGTATACAAACATGATGAAACCATAATTTCAGTTTTCACTGAAAATTTTTATTTTCTCAAATTAACGTTCTCATACAGGCTACTCTTATGGGCCTACCGAATACAAACATGATGACACCATAATTTCTGTTTTTACTGAAAATTTTTTTTTTCTCAAATTAACGTTCTCATACAAGCTACACTTATCGGCCTACCGTATACAAACATGATGACACCATAATTTCAGTTTTTACTGAATTTTTTTTTTTTTTTTTTAAAGTAACGTTCTCATACAAGCTACACTTATCGGCCTACCGTATACAAACATGATGACACCATACTTTCTGTTTTTACTGAAAATTTATTTTTTCTCAAATTAACGTTCTCATACAGGCTACTCTTATGGGCCTACCGTATACAAACATGATGACATCATAATTTCTGTTTTTACTGAAAATTTTTTTTTTCTCAAACTAACGTTCTCATACAAGCTACTCTTATCGGAATACCGTATACAAACATGATGACACCATAATTTCAGTTTTTACTGAATATTTTTTTTCTCTCAAATTAACGTTCTCATACAGGCTACTCTTATCGGCCTACCGTATACAAACATGATGACACCAAAATTTAAGTTTTTAATGAAAATTTATTTTTTCTCAAATTAACGTTCTCATACAGGCTACTCTTATGGGCCTACCGTATACAAACATGATGACATCATAATTTCTGTTTTTACTGAAAATTTTTTTTTTCTCAAACTAACGTTCTCATACAAGCTACTCTTATCGGAATACCGTATACAAACATGATGACATCAAAATTTCAGTTTTTACTGAATATTTTTTTTTCTCAAATTAACGTTCTCATACAGGCTACTCTTATCGGCCTACCGTATACAAACATGATGACACCATACTTTCTGTTTTTACTGAAAATTTATTTTTTCTCAAATTAACGTTCTCATACAGGCTACTCTTATGGGCCTACCGTATACAAACATGATGACATCATAATTTCTGTTTTTACTGAAAATTTTTTTTTTCTCAAACTAACGTTCTCATACAAGCTACTCTTATCGGAATACCGTATACAAACATGATGACATCACAATTTAAGTTTTTACTGAATATTTTTTTTCTCTCAAATTAACGTTCTCATACAGGCTACTCTTATCGGCCTACCGTATACAAACATAATGACACCATAATTTTTGTTTTTACTGAAAATTTATTTTTTCTCAAATTAACGTTCTCATACAGGCTACTCTTATCGGCCTACCGTATACAAACATGATGAAACCATAATTTCAGTTTTCACTTAAAATTTTTATTTTCTCAAATTAACGTTCTCATACAGGCTACTCTTATGGGCCTACCGTATACAAACATGATGACACCATAATTTCTGTTTTTACTGAAAATTTTTTTTTTCTCAAATTAACGTTCTCATACAAGCTACACTTATCGGCCTACCGTATACAAACATGATGACACCATAATTTCAGTTTTTACTGAAAATTTTTATTTTCTCAAATTAACGTTCTCATACAGGCTACTCTTATTGGCCTACCGTATACCAACATGATGACACCATAATTTCAGTTTTTACTGAATTTTTTTTTTCCTCAAATTAACGTTCTCATACAAGCTACACTTATCGGCCTACCGTATACAAACATGATGACACCATAATTTCAGTTTTTACTGAAAATTTATTTTTTCTCAAATTAACGTTCTCATACAGGCTACTCTTATCGGCCTACCGTATACAAACATGATGACACCATAATTTCAGTTTTTACTGAAATTTTTTTTTTTTTTTAAAAGTAACGTTCTCATACAAGCTACACTTATCGGCCTACCCTATACAAACATGATGACACCATAATTTCAGTTTTTACTGAAAACTTTTTTTTTTCTCAAATTACCGTTCTAATACAGGCTACTCTTATCGGCCTACCGTATACAAACATGATGACACCATAATTTCAGTTTTTACTGGAATTTTTTTTTTTTAGAAGTAACGTTCTCATACAAGCTACACTTATCGGCCTACCGTATACAAACATGATGACACCATAATTTTTGTTTTTACTGAAAATTTCTGTTTTCTCAAATTATCGTTCTTATACAAGCTACTCTTATCGGCCTACCGTATACAAACATGGTGACACCATAATTTCTGTTTTTACTGAAAATTTTTTTTTTCTTCAAATTAACGTTCTCATACAGGCTACTCTTATCGGCCTACCGTATACAAACATGATGACACCATAATTTCAGTTTTTACTGAAAATTTTTTTTTTTTCTCAAATTACCGTTCTCATACAGGCTACTCTTATCGGCCTAGCGTATACAAACATGATGAATCCATAATTTCAGTTTTCACTGAAAATTTTATTTTTCTCAAATTACTGTTCTCATACAGGCTACTCTTATCGGCCTACCGTACACAAACATGATGACACCATAATTTCTGTTTTTACTGAAAATTTTTTTTTCTCAAATTAACGTTCTCATACAAGCTACTCTTATCGGCCTACCGTATACAAACATGATGACACAATAATTTTTGTTTTTACTGAATATTTTTTTTTCTCAAATTAACGTTCTCATACAAGCTACTCTTATCGGCCTACCGTATACAAACATGATGACACCATAATTTTTGTTTTTACTGAATATTTTTTTTTGTCAAGTTAACGTTCTCATACAAGCTACTCTTATCGGCCTACCGTATACAAACATGATGACACCATAATTACTGTTTTTACTGAATATTTTTTTTTCTCAAATTAACGTTCTCATACAAGCTACTCTTATCGGCCTACCGTATACAAACATGATGACACCATAATTTCTGTTTTTACTGAAAATTTATTTTTTCTCAAATTAACGTTCTCATACAAGCTACACTTATCGGCCTACCGTATACAAACATGATGACACCATAATTTTTGTTTTTACTGAATATTTTTTTTTCTCAAATTAACGTTCTCATACAAGCTACTCTTATCGGCCTACCGTATACAAACATGATGACACCATAATTTCAGTTTTCACTGAATATTTTTTTTTCTCAAATTAACGTTCTCATACAGGCTACTCTTATCGGCCTACCGTATACAAACATGATGACACCATAATTTCTGTTTTTACTGAAAATTTATTTTTTCTCAAATTAACGTTCTCATACAAGCTACACTTATCGGCCTACCGTATACAAACATGATGACACCATAATTTCAGTTTTTACTGAAAAATTTTTTTTTCTCAAATTAACGTTCTCATACAGGCTACTCTTATCGGCCTACCGTATACAAACATGATGACACCATAATTTCTGTTTTTACTGAAAATTTTTTTTTTCTCAAATTAACGTTCTCATACAGGCTAATCTTATCGGCCTACCGTATACAAACATGATGACACCATAATTTCGGTTTTTACTGAAAATTTTTTTTCTTCTCAAATTACCGTTCTCATACAGGCTACTCTTATTGGCCTACCGTACACAAACATGATGACACCATAATTTCTGTTTTTACTGAAAACTTTTTTTTTCTCTCAAATTAACGTTCTCATACAGGCTACTCTTATCGGCCTACCGTATACAAACATGATGACACCATAATTTCTGTTTTTACTGAAAATTTATTTTTTCTCAAATTAACGTTCTCATACAAGCTACACTTATCGGCCTACCGTATACAAACATGATGACACCATAATTTCAGTTTTTACTGAAAATTTTTTTTTTCTCAAATTAACGTTCTCATACAGGCTAATCTTATCGGCCTACCGTATACAAACATGATGACACCATAATTTCAGTTTTTACTGAAAATTTTTTTTCTTCTCAAATTACCGTTCTCATACAGGCTACTCTTATCGGCCTACCGTATACAAACATGATGACACCATAATTTCAGTTTTTACTGAAAATTTATTTTTTCTCAAATTAACGTTCTCATACAAGCTACACTTATCGGCCTACCGTATACAAACATGATGACAGCATAATTTCAGTTTTTACTGAAAATTTTTTTTTTCTCAAATTAACGTTCTCATACAGGCTAATCTTATCGGCCTACCGTATACAAACATGATGACACCATAATTTCAGTTTTTACTGAAAACTTTTTTTTTTCTCAAATTAACGTTCTCATACAGGCTACTCTTATCGGCCTACCGTATACAAACATGATGACACCATAATTTCTGTTTTTACTGAAAATTTATTTTTTCTCAAATTAACGTTCTCATACAAGCTACACTTATCGGCCTACCGTATACAAACATGATGACACCATAATTTCAGTTTTTACTGAAAATTTTTTTTTTCTCAAATTAACGTTCTCATACAGGCTAATCTTATCGGCCTACCGTATACAAACATGATGACACCATAATTTCAGTTTTTACTGAAAATTTTTTTTCTTCTCAAATTACCGTTCTCATACAGGCTACACTTATCGGCCTACCGTATACAAACATGTTGACACCATAATTTTTGTTTTTACTGAATATTTTTTTTTCTCAAATTAACGTTCTCATACAAGCTACTCTTATCGGCCTACCGTATACAAACATGATGACACCATAATTTCAGTTTTCACTGAATATTTTTTTTCTCAAATTAACGTTCTCATACAGGCTACTCTTATCGGCCTACCGTATACAAACATGATGACACCATAATTTTTGTTTTTACTGAATATTTTTTTTTCTCAAATTAACGTTCTCATACAAGCTACTCTTATCGGCCTACCGTATACAAACATGATGACACCATAATTTCTGTTTTTACTGAAAATTTATTTTTTCTCAAATTAACGTTCTCATACAAGCTACACTTATCGGCCTACCGTATACAAACATGATGACACCATTATTTCAGTTTTTACTGAAAATTTTTTTTTTTCTCAAATTAACGTTCTCATACAGGCTACTCTTATCGGCCTACCGTATACAAACATGATGACACCATAATTTCAGTTTTCACTGAAAATTTTATTTTTCTCAAATTACTGTTCTCATACAGGCTACTCTTATCGGCCTACCGTACACAAACATGATGACACCATAATTTCTGTTTTTACTGAAAACTTTTTTTTTTCTCAAATTAACGTTCTCATACAGGCTACTCTTATCGGCCTACCGTATACAAACATGATGACACCATAATTTCTGTTTTTACTGAAAATTTATTTTTTCTCAAATTAACGTTCTCATACAAGCTACTCTTATCGGCCTACCGTATACAAACATGATGACACCATAATTTCTGTTTTTACTGAAAATTTTATTTTTCTCAAATTACTGTTCTCATACAGGCTACTCTTATCGGCCTACCGTACACAAACATGATGACACCATAATTTCTGTTTTTACTGAAAACTTTTTTTTTTCTCAAATTAACGTTCGCATACAGGCTACTCTTATCGGCCTACCGTTAACAAACATGATGACACCATAATTTCAGTTTTCACTGAAAAATTTTTTTTTTTTAAAAGTAACGTTCTCATACAAGCTACACTTATCGGCCTACCGTATACAAACATGATGACACCATAATTTCAGTTTTTACTGAAAATTTATTTTTTCTCAAATTAACGTTCTCATACAGGCTACTCTTATCGGCCTACCGTATACAAACATGATGACACCATAATTTTTGTTTTTACTGAATATTTTTTTTTCCCAAATTAACGTTCTCATACAGGCTACTCTTATCGGCCTACCGCATACAAACATGATGACACCATAATTTCAGTTTTTACTGAAAATTTATTTTTTCTCAAATTAACGTTCTTATAGGAGCTACTCTTATCGGCCTAACGTATACAAACATGATGACACCATAATTTCAATTTTTACTGAAAATTTTTATTTTCTCAAATTAACGTTCTCATACAGGCTACTCTTATCGGCCTACCGTATACAAACATGATAACACCATAATTTTTGTTTTTACTGAAAATTTATTTTTTCTCAAATTAACGTTCTTATACAGGCTACACTTATCGGCCTACCGTATACAAACATGATGACACCATAATTTCTGTTTTTACAGAATATTTTTTTTTTCTAAAATTAACGTTCTCATACAGGCTACTCTTATCGGCCTACCGTATACAAACATGATGACACCATAATTTTTGTTTTTACTGAAAATTTATTTTTTCTCAAATTAACGTTCTCATACAGGCTACTCTTACCGGCCTACCGTATACAAACATGATGAAACCATAATTTCAGTTTTCACTGAAAATTTTTATTTTCTCAAATAAACGTTCTCATACAGGCTACTCTTATTGGCCTACCGTATACCAACATGATGACACCATAATTTCAGTTTTTACTGAATATTTTTTTTCCTCAAATTAACGTTCTCATACAGGCTACTCTTATCGACCTACCGTATACAAGCATGATGACACCATAATTTCAGTTTTCACTGAAAATTTTATTTTTCTCAAATTACTGTTCTCATACAGGCTACTCTTATCGGCCTACCGTACACAAACATGATGACACCATAATTTCTGTTTTTACTGAAAACTTTTTTTTTTCTCAAATTAACGTTCTCATACAGGCTACTCTTATCGGCCTACCGTATACAAACATGATGACACCATACTTTCTGTTTTTACTGAAAATTTATTTTTTCTCAAATCAACGTTCTCATAGAGGCTACTCTTATCGGCCTACCGTATACAAACATGATGGCACCATAATTTCTGTTTTTACTGAAATTTTTTTTTTCTCAAATTACCGTTCTTATACAAGCTACTCTTATCGGCCTACCGTATACAAACATGATGACACCATAATTTCTGTTTTTACTGAAAATTTATTTTTTCTCAAATTAACGTTCTCATACAAGCTACACTTATCGGCCTACCGTATACAAACATGATGACACCATAATTTCAGTTTTCACTGAAAATTTTATTTTTCTCAAATTACTGTTCTCATACAGGCTACTCTTATCGGCCTACCGTACACAAACATGATGACACCATAATTTTTGTTTTTACTGAAAACTTTTTTTTTTTGTCAAATTAACGTTCTCATACTAGCTCCACTTATCGGCCTACCGTATACAAACATGATGACACCTTAATTTCAGTTTTTACTGAATATTTTTTTTTTCTCAAATTAACGTTCTCATACAGGCTACTCTTATCGGCCTACCGTATACAAACATGATGACACCATAATTATTGTTTTTACTGAAAATTTATTTTTTCTCAAATTAACGTTCTCATACAGGCTACTCTTATCGGCCTACCGTATACAAACATGATGACACCATAATTTTTGTTTTTACTGAATATTTTTTTTTCTCAAATTAACGTTCTCATACAGGCTACTCTTATCGGCCTACCGCATACAAACATGATGACACCATAATTTCAGTTTTTACTGAAAATTTATTTTTTCTCAAATTAACGTTCTTATACGAGCTACTCTTATCGGCCTAACGTATACAAACATGATGACACCATAATTTCAATTTTTACTGAAAATTTTTATTTTCTCAAATTAACGTTCTCATACAAGCTACACTTATCGGCCTACCGTATACAAACATGATGACACTATAATTTTTGTTTTTACTGAAAATTTATTTTTTCTCAAATTAACGTTCTCATACAGGCTACACTTATCGGCCTACCATATACAAACATGATGACACCATAATTTCTGTTTTTACAGAATATTTTTTTTTTCTAAAATTAACGTTCTCATACGGGCTACTCTTATCGGCCTACCGTATACAAACATGATGACACCATAATTTTTGTTTTTACTGAAAATTTATTTTTTCTCAAATTAACGTTCTCATACAGGCTACTCTAAACGGCCTACCGTATACAAACATGATGAAACCATAATTTCAGTTTTCACTGAAAATTTTTATTTTCTCAAATTAACGTTTTCATACAGGCTACTCTTATTGGCCTACCGTATACCAACATGATGACACCATAATTTCAGTTTTTACTGAATATTTTTTTTCCTCAAATAAACGTTCTCATACAGGCTACTCTTATCGGCCTACCGTATACAAACATGATGACACCATAATTTCTGTTTTTACTGAACATTTTTTTTTTCTCAAATCAACGTTCTCATACAGGCTACTCTTATCGGCCTACCGTATACAAACATGATGACACCATAATTTCTGTTTTTACTGAAAATTTTTTTTTCTCAAATTAACGTTCTTATACAAGCTACTCTTAACGGCCTACCGTATACAAACATGATGACACCATAATTTCAGTTTTTACTGAAATTTTTTTTTTTTTTTAAAAGTAACGTTCTCATACAAGCTACACTTATCGGCCTACCCTATAAAAACATGATGACACCATAATTTCAGTTTTTATTGAAAATTTTATTTTTCTCAAATTACCGTTCTCATACAGGCTACTCTTATCGGCCTACCGTATACAAACATGATGACACCATAATTTCAGTTTTTACTGGAATTTTTTTTTTTTAAAAGTAACGTTCTCATATAAGCTACACTTATCGGCCTACCGTATACAAACATGATGACACCATAATTTTTGTTTTTACTGAAAATTTTTTTTTTCTCAAATTATCGTTCTTATACAAGCTACTCTTATCGGCCTACCGTATACAAACATGGTGACACCATAATTTCTGTTTTAGCTGAAAATTTATTTTTTCTCAAATTAACGTTCTCATACAGGCTACTCTTATCGGCCTACCGTATACAAACATGATGACACAATAATTTCAGTTTTTACTGAAAATTTTTTTTCTTCTCAAATTACCGTTCTCATACAGGCTACTCTTATCGGCCTAGCGTATACAAGCATGATGGCACCATAATTTCAGTTTTCACTAAAATTTTTTTTATTTTATAAAAGTAACGTTCGCATACAGGCTACTCTTATCGGCCTACCGTTTACAAACATGATGACACCATAATTTCAGTTTTCACTGAAAAAAATTTTTTTTTTAAAAGTAACGTTCTCATACAAGCTACACTTATCGGCCTACCGTATACAAACATGATGACACCATAATTTCAGTTTTCACTGAAAATTTTTTTTTTTTTTAAAAGTAACGTTCTCATACAACCTACTCTGATCGGCCTACCGTATACAAACATGATGACACCATAATTTCAGTTTTTACTGAATATTTTTTTTTTCTCAAATTAACGTTCTCATACAGGCTACTCTTATCGGCCTACCGCATACAAGCATGATGACACCATAATTTCAGTTTTTACTGAAAATTTATTTTTTCTCAAATTAACGTTCTCATACAGGCTACTCTTATCGGCCTACCGTATACAAACATGATGACACCATAATTTCAGTTTTCACTGAAAAAAATTTTTTTTTTAAAAGTAACGTTCTCATACAAGCTACACTTATCGGCCTACCGTATACAAACATGATGACACCATACTTTCTGTTTTCACTGAAAATTTATTTTTTCTCAAATCAACGTTCGCATACAGGCTACTCTTATCGGCCTACCGTTTACAAACATGATGACACCATAATTTCAGTTTTCACTGAAAAAAATTTTTTTTTTAAAAGTAACGTTCTCATACAAGCTACACTTATCGGCCTACCGTATACAAACATGATGACACCATAATTTCAGTTTTCACTGAAAAAAATTTTTTTTTTAAAAGTAACGTTCTCATACAAGCTACACTTATCGGCCTACCGTATACAAACATGATGACACCATACTTTCTGTTTTCACTGAAAATTTATTTTTTCTCAAATCAACGTTCTCATACAGGCTACTCTTATCGGCCTACCGTATACAAACATGATGACACCATAATTTCTGTTTTTACTGAAAATTTTTTTTTCTCAAATTAACGTTCTTATACAAGCTACTCTTAACGGCCTACCGTATACAAACATGATGACACCATAATTTCAGTTTTTACTGAAATTTTTTTTTTTTTTTAAAAGTAACGTTCTCATACAAGCTACACTTATCGGCCTACCCTATAAAAACATGATGACACCATAATTTCAGTTTTTATTGAAAATTTTATTTTTCTCAAATTACCGTTCTCATACAGGCTACTCTTATCGGCCTACCGTATACAAACATGATGACACCATAATTTCAGTTTTTACTGGAATTTTTTTTTTTTAAAAGTAACGTTCTCATATAAGCTACACTTATCGGCCTACCGTATACAAACATGATGACACCATAATTTTTGTTTTTACTGAAAATTTTTTTTTTCTCAAATTATCGTTCTTATACAAGCTACTCTTATCGGCCTACCGTATACAAACATGGTGACACCATAATTTCTGTTTTAGCTGAAAATTTATTTTTTCTCAAATTAACGTTCTCATACAGGCTACTCTTATCGGCCTACCGTATACAAACATGATGACACAATAATTTCAGTTTTTACTGAAAATTTTTTTTCTTCTCAAATTACCGTTCTCATACAGGCTACTCTTATCGGCCTACCGTATACAAGCATGATGGCACCATAATTTCAGTTTTCACTAAAATTTTTTTTATTTTATAAAAGTAACGTTCGCATACAGGCTACTCTTATCGGCCTACCGTTTACAAACATGATGACACCATAATTTCAGTTTTCACTGAAAAAAATTTTTTTTTTAAAAGTAACGTTCTCATACAAGCTACTCTTATCGGCCTACCGTATACAAACATGGTGACACCATAATTTCTGTTTTAGCTGAAAATTTATTTTTTCTCAAATTAACGTTCTCATACAGGCTACTCTTATCGGCCTACCGTATACAAACATGATGACACAATAATTTCAGTTTTTACTGAAAATTTTTTTTCTTCTCAAATTACCGTTCTCATACAGGCTACTCTTATCGGCCTACCGTATACAAGCATGATGGCACCATAATTTCAGTTTTCACTAAAATTTTTTTTATTTTATAAAAGTAACGTTCGCATACAGGCTACTCTTATCGGCCTACCGTATACAAACATGATGACACAATAATTTCAGTTTTTACTGAAAATTTTTTTTCTTCTCAAATTACCGTTCTCATACAGGCTACTCTTATCGGCCTACCGTATACAAACATGATGACACCATACTTTCTGTTTTCACTGAAAATTTATTTTTTCTCAAATTAACGTTCTCATACAAGCTACTCTTATCGGCCTACCGTATACAAACATGGTGACACCATAATTTCAGTTTTACTGGAATTTTTTTTTTTTTTTTAAAGTAACGTTCTCATACAAGCTACACTTATCGGCCTACCGTATACAAACATGATGACACCATAATTTCAGTTTTTACTGAATATTTTTTTTTTCTCAAATTAACGTTCTCATACAGGCTACTCTTATCGGCCTACCGTATACAAACATGATGACACCATACTTTCTGTTTTTACTGAAAATTTATTTTTTCTCAAATTAACGTTCTCATACAGGCTACTCTTATCGGCCTACCGTATACAAACATGATGACACCATAATTTCTGTTTTTACTGAAAATTTTTTTTTCTCAAATTAACGTTCTTATACAAGCTACTCTTATCGGCCTACCATATACAAACATGATGACACCATAATTTCTGTTTTTACTGAATATTTTTTTTCCTCAAATTAACGTTCTCATACAGGCTACTCTTATCGGCCTACCGTATACAAACATGATGACACCATAATTTCAGTTTTCACTGAAAATTTTATTTTTCTCAAATTACCGTTCTCATACAGGCTACTCTTATCGGCCTACCGTACACAAACATGATGACACCATAATTTCTGTTTTTACTGAAAACTTTTTTTTTTCTCAAATTAACGTTCTCATACAGGCTACTCTTATCGGCCTACCGTATACAAACATGATGACACCATAATTTTTGTTTTTACTGAAAACTTTTTTTTTTGTCAAATTAACGTTGTCATACTAGCTCCACTTATCGGCCTACCGTATACAAACATGATGACACCTTAATTTCAGTTTTTACTGAATATTTTTTTTGCTCAAATTAACGTTCTCATACAGGATACTCTTATCGGCCTACCGTATACAAACATGATGACACCATAATTTTTGTTTTTACTGAAAATTTATTTTTTCTCAAATTAACGTTCTCATACAGGCTACTCTTATCGGCCTACCGTATACAAACATGATGACACCATAATTTTTGTTTTTACTGAATATTTTTTTTTCTCAAATTAACGTTCTCATACAGGCTACTCTTATCGGCCTACCGCATACAAACATGATGACAACATAATTTCAGTTTTTACTGAAAATTTATTTTTTCTCAAATTAATGTTCTTATACGAGCTACTCTTATCGGCCTAACGTATACAAACATGATGACACCATAATTTCAATTTTTACTGGAATTTTTTTTTTTTTAAAGTAACGTTCTTATACAAGCTACTCTTATCGGCCTACCGTATACAAACATGATGACACCATAATTTTTGTTTTTACTGAATATTTTTTTTTCTCAAATTAACGTTCTTATACGAGCTACTCTTATCGGCCTAACGTATACAAACATGATGACACCATAATTTTAATTTTTACTGGAATTTTTTTTTTTTTAAAGTAACGTTCTTATACAAGCTA
This sequence comes from Bombylius discolor, assembly GCA_939192795.1. Taxonomy (NCBI): domain Eukaryota; kingdom Metazoa; phylum Arthropoda; class Insecta; order Diptera; family Bombyliidae; genus Bombylius; species Bombylius discolor. The sequence goes on from OW584239.1 coordinate 29,297,130, forward strand.
CTCTTATCGGCCTACCGTATACAAACATGATGACACCATAATTTCAGTTTTTACTGAAAATTTTTTTTTTCTCAAATTAACGTTCTCATACAGGCTACTCTTATCGGCCTACCGTATACAAACATGATGACACCATAATTTCAGTTTTCACTGAAAATTTTATTTTTCTCAAATTACCGTTCTCATACAGGCTACTCTTATCGGCCTACCGTACACAAACATGATGACACCATAATTTCTGTTTTTACTGAAAACTTTTTTTTTTCTCAAATTAACGTTCTCATACAGGCTACTCTTATCGGCCTACCGTATACAAACATGATGACACCATAATTTTTGTTTTTACTGAAAACTTTTTTTTTTGTCAAATTAACGTTCTCATACTAGCTCCACTTATCGGCCTACCGTATACAAACATGATGACACCTTAATTTCAGTTTTTACTGAATATTTTTTTTTCTCAAATTAACGTTCTCATACAGGCTACTCTTATCGGCCTACCGTATACAAACATGATGACACCTTAATTTCAGTTTTTACTGAATATTTTTTTTTCTCAAATTAACGTTCTCATACAGGCTACTCTTATCGGCCTACCGTATACAAACATGATGACACCATTATTTTTGTTTTTACTGAATATTTTTTTTTCTCAAATTAACATTCTCATACAGGCTACTCTTATCGGCCTACCGCATACAAACATGATGACAACATAATTTCAGTTTTTACTGAAAATTTATTTTTTCTCAAATTAACGTTCTTATACGAGCTACTCTTATCGGCCTAACGTATACAAACATGATGACACCATAATTTCAATTTTTACTGGAATTTTTTTTTTTTTAAAGTAACGTTCTTATACAAGTTACTCTTATCGGCCTACCGCATACAAACATGATGACAACATAATTTCAGTTTTTACTGAAAATTTATTTTTTCTCAAATTAACGTTCTTATACGAGCTACTCTTATCGGCCTAACGTATACAAACATGATGACACCATAATTTCAATTTTTACTGGAATTTTTTTTTTTTTAAAGTAACGTTCTTATACAAGCTACTCTTATCGGCCTATCGTATACAAACATGATGACACCATAATTTCTGTTTTTACTGAACATTTTTTTTTTCTCAAATCAACGTTCTCATACAGGCTACACTTATCGGCCTACCGTATACAAACATGATGACACCTTAATTTCAGTTTTTACTGAATATTTTTTTTTCTCAAATTAACGTTCTCATACAGGCTACTCTTATCGGCCTACCGTATACAAACATGATGACACCATAATTTTTGTTTTTACTGAAAATTTATTTTTTCTCAAATTAACGTTCTCATACAGGCTACTCTTATCGGCCTACCGTATACAAACATGATGACACCATTATTTTTGTTTTTACTGAAAATTTTTTTTTTCTCAAATTAACGTTCTCATACAGGCTACTCTTATCGGCCTACCGTATACAAACATGATGACACCATAATTTCAGTTTTCACTGAAAATTTTATTTTTCTCAAATTACCGTTCTCATACAGGCTACTCTTATCGGCCTACCGTACACAAACATGATGACACCATAATTTCTGTTTTTACTGAAAACTTTTTTTTTTCTCAAATTAACGTTCTCATACAGGCTACTCTTATCGGCCTACCGTATACAAACATGATGACACCATAATTTTTGTTTTTACTGAAAACTTTTTTTTTTGTCAAATTAACGTTCTCATACTAGCTCCACTTATCGGCCTACCGTATACAAACATGATGACACCTTAATTTCAGTTTTTACTGAATATTTTTTTTTCTCAAATTAACGTTCTCATACAGGCTACTCTTATCGGCCTACCGTATACAAACATGATGACACCATAATTTCAGTTTTCACTGAAAATTTTATTTTTCTCAAATTACCGTTCTCATACAGGCTACTCTTATCGGCCTACCGTACACAAACATGATGACACCATAATTTCTGTTTTTACTGAAAACTTTTTTTTTTCTCAAATTAACGTTCTCATACAGGCTACTCTTATCGGCCTACCGTATACAAACATGATGACACCATAATTTTTGTTTTTACTGAAAACTTTTTTTTTTGTCAAATTAACGTTGTCATACTAGCTCCACTTATCGGCCTACCGTATACAAACATGATGACACCTTAATTTCAGTTTTTACTGAATATTTTTTTTGCTCAAATTAACGTTCTCATACAGGATACTCTTATCGGCCTACCGTATACAAACATGATGACACCATAATTTTTGTTTTTACTGAAAATTTATTTTTTCTCAAATTAACGTTCTCATACAGGCTACTCTTATCGGCCTACCGTATACAAACATGATGACACCATAATTTTTGTTTTTACTGAATATTTTTTTTTCTCAAATTAACGTTCTCATACAGGCTACTCTTATCGGCCTACCGCATACAAACATGATGACAACATAATTTCAGTTTTTACTGAAAATTTATTTTTTCTCAAATTAATGTTCTTATACGAGCTACTCTTATCGGCCTAACGTATACAAACATGATGACACCATAATTTCAATTTTTACTGGAATTTTTTTTTTTTTAAAGTAACGTTCTTATACAAGCTACTCTTATCGGCCTACCGTATACAAACATGATGACACCATAATTTTTGTTTTTACTGAATATTTTTTTTTCTCAAATTAACGTTCTTATACGAGCTACTCTTATCGGCCTAACGTATACAAACATGATGACACCATAATTTTAATTTTTACTGGAATTTTTTTTTTTTTAAAGTAACGTTCTTATACAAGCTACTCTTATCGGCCTACCGTATACAAACATGATGACACCATAATTTCAGTTTTTACTGAAAATTTTTTTTTTCTCAAATTAACGTTCTCATACAGGCTACTCTTATCGGCCTACCGTATACAAACATGATGACACCATAATTTCAGTTTTCACTGAAAATTTTATTTTTCTCAAATTACCGTTCTCATACAGGCTACTCTTATCGGCCTACCGTACACAAACATGATGACACCATAATTTCTGTTTTTACTGAAAACTTTTTTTTTTCTCAAATTAACGTTCTCATACAGGCTACTCTTATCGGCCTACCGTATACAAACATGATGACACCATAATTTTTGTTTTTACTGAAAACTTTTTTTTTTGTCAAATTAACGTTCTCATACTAGCTCCACTTATCGGCCTACCGTATACAAACATGATGACACCTTAATTTCAGTTTTTACTGAATATTTTTTTTTCTCAAATTAACGTTCTCATACAGGCTACTCTTATCGGCCTACCGTATACAAACATGATGACACCTTAATTTCAGTTTTTACTGAATATTTTTTTTTCTCAAATTAACGTTCTCATACAGGCTACTCTTATCGGCCTACCGTATACAAACATGATGACACCATTATTTTTGTTTTTACTGAATATTTTTTTTTCTCAAATTAACATTCTCATACAGGCTACTCTTATCGGCCTACCGCATACAAACATGATGACAACATAATTTCAGTTTTTACTGAAAATTTATTTTTTCTCAAATTAACGTTCTTATACGAGCTACTCTTATCGGCCTAACGTATACAAACATGATGACACCATAATTTCAATTTTTACTGGAATTTTTTTTTTTTTAAAGTAACGTTCTTATACAAGTTACTCTTATCGGCCTACCGCATACAAACATGATGACAACATAATTTCAGTTTTTACTGAAAATTTATTTTTTCTCAAATTAACGTTCTTATACGAGCTACTCTTATCGGCCTAACGTATACAAACATGATGACACCATAATTTCAATTTTTACTGGAATTTTTTTTTTTTTAAAGTAACGTTCTTATACAAGCTACTCTTATCGGCCTATCGTATACAAACATGATGACACCATAATTTCTGTTTTTACTGAACATTTTTTTTTTCTCAAATCAACGTTCTCATACAGGCTACACTTATCGGCCTACCGTATACAAACATGATGACACCTTAATTTCAGTTTTTACTGAATATTTTTTTTTCTCAAATTAACGTTCTCATACAGGCTACTCTTATCGGCCTACCGTATACAAACATGATGACACCATAATTTTTGTTTTTACTGAAAATTTATTTTTTCTCAAATTAACGTTCTCATACAGGCTACTCTTATCGGCCTACCGTATACAAACATGATGACACCATTATTTTTGTTTTTACTGAAAATTTTTTTTTTCTCAAATTAACGTTCTCATACAGGCTACTCTTATCGGCCTACCGTATACAAACATGATGACACCATAATTTCAGTTTTCACTGAAAATTTTATTTTTCTCAAATTACCGTTCTCATACAGGCTACTCTTATCGGCCTACCGTACACAAACATGATGACACCATAATTTCTGTTTTTACTGAAAACTTTTTTTTTTCTCAAATTAACGTTCTCATACAGGCTACTCTTATCGGCCTACCGTATACAAACATGATGACACCATAATTTTTGTTTTTACTGAAAACTTTTTTTTTTGTCAAATTAACGTTCTCATACTAGCTCCACTTATCGGCCTACCGTATACAAACATGATGACACCTTAATTTCAGTTTTTACTGAATATTTTTTTTTCTCAAATTAACGTTCTCATACAGGCTACTCTTATCGGCCTACCGTATACAAACATGATGACACCATAATTTCAGTTTTCACTGAAAATTTATTTTTTCTCAAATTAACGTTCTTATACGAGCTACTCTTATCGGCCTAACGTATACAAACATGATGACACCATAATTTCAATTTTTACTGGAATTTTTTTTTTTTTAAAGTAACGTTCTTATACAAGCTACTCTTATCGGCCTATCGTATACAAACATGATGACACCATAATTTCTGTTTTTACTGAACATTTTTTTTTTCTCAAATCAACGTTCTCATACAGGCTACTCTTATCGGCCTACCGTATACAAACATGATGACACCATAATTTCAGTTTTCACTGAAAATTTTTGTTTTTGTCAAATTAACGTTCTCATACAGGCTACTCTTATTGGCCTACCGTATACAAACATGATGACACCATAATTTCAGTTTTTACTGGAATTTTTTTTTTTCTCAAATTAACGTTCTCATACAGGCTACTCTTATCGGCCTACCGTATACAAACATGATGACACCATAATTTTTGTTTTTACTGAAAATTTATTTTTTCTCAAATTAACGTTCTCATACAGGCTACTCTTATCGGCCTACCGTATACAAACATGATGACACCATAATTTCTGTTTTTACTGAATATTTTTTTTTCTCAAATTAACGTTCTCATACAGGCTACTCTTATCGGCCTACCGCATACAAACATGATGACAACATAATTTCAGTTTTTACTGAAAATTTATTTTTTCTCAAATTAACGTTCTTATACGAGCTACTCTTATCGGCCTAACGTATACAAACATGATGACACCATAATTTCAATTTTTACTGGAATTTTTTTTTTTTTAAAGTAACGTTCTTATACAAGCTACTCTTATCGGCCTATCGTATACAAACATGATGACACCATAATTTCTGTTTTTACTGAACATTTTTTTTTTCTCAAATCAACGTTCTCATACAGGCTACTCTTATCGGCCTACCGTATACAAACATGATGACACCAAAATTTCAGTTATTACTGAAATTTTTTTTTTTTTTTTAAAGTAACGTTCTCATACAAGCTACACTTATCGGCCTACCGTATACAAACATGATGACACCATAATTTCTGTTTTTACTGAACATTTTTTTTTTCTCAAATTAACGTTCTTATACAACCTACTCTTATCGGCCTACCGTATACAAACATGATGACACCATAATTTCAGTTTTCACTGAAAATTTTTGTTTTTGTCAAATTAACGTTCTCATACAGGCTACTCTTATTGGCCTACCGTATACAAACATGATGACACCATAATTTCAGTTTTTACTGGAATTTTTTTTTTTACAAGTAACGTTCTAATACAAGCTACTCTTATCGGCCTACCGTATACAAACATGATGACACCATAATTTCTGTTTTTACTGAACATTTTTTTTTTCTCAAATCAACGTTCTCATACAGGCTACTCTTTTCGGCCTACCGTATACAAACATGATGACACAATAATTTCAGTTTTTACTGAAATTTTTTTTTTTTAAAAGTAACGTTCTCATACAAGCTACACTTATCGGCCTACCGTATACAAACATGATGACACCATAATTTCAGTTTCTACAGAATATTTTTTTTTTCTCAAATTAACGTTCTTATACAACCTACTCTTATCGGCCTACCGTATACAAACATGATGACACCATAATTTTTGTTTTTACTGAAAATTTACTTTTTCTCAAATTAACGTTCTCATACAGGCTACTCTTATCGGCCTACCGTATACAAACATGATGACACCATAATTTCTGTTTTTACTGAAAATTTATTTTTTCTCAAATTAACGTTCTCATACAGGCTACTCTTATCGGCCTACCGTATACAAACAAGATGAAACCATAATTTCAGTTTTCACTGAAAATTTTTATTTTCTCAAATTAACGTTCTCATACAGGCTACTCTTATCGGCCTACCGCATACAAACATGATGACAACATAATTTCAGTTTTTACTGAAAATTTATTTTTTCTCAAATTAACGTTCTTATACGAGCTACTCTTATCGGCCTAACGTATACAAACATGATGACACCATAATTTCAATTTTTACTGGAATTTTTTTTTTTTTAAAGTAACGTTCTTATACAAGCTACTCTTATCGGCCTATCGTATACAAACATGATGACACCATAATTTCTGTTTTTACTGAACATTTTTTTTTTCTCAAATCAACGTTCTCATACAGGCTACTCTTATCGGCCTACCGTATACAAACATGATGACACCAAAATTTCAGTTATTACTGAAATTTTTTTTTTTTTTTTAAAGTAACGTTCTCATACAAGCTACACTTATCGGCCTACCGTATACAAACATGATGACACCATAATTTCTGTTTTTACTGAACATTTTTTTTTTCTCAAATTAACGTTCTTATACAACCTACTCTTATCGGCCTACCGTATACAAACATGATGACACCATAATTTCAGTTTTCACTGAAAATTTTTGTTTTTGTCAAATTAACGTTCTCATACAGGCTACTCTTATTGGCCTACCGTATACAAACATGATGACACCATAATTTCAGTTTTTACTGGAATTTTTTTTTTTAAAAGTAACGTTCTAATACAAGCTACTCTTATCGGCCTACCGTATACAAACATGATGACACCATAATTTCTGTTTTTACTGAACATTTTTTTTTTCTCAAATCAACGTTCTCATACAGGCTACTCTTTTCGGCCTACCGTATACAAACATGATGACACAATAATTTCAGTTTTTACTGAAATTTTTTTTTTTTAAAAGTAACGTTCTCATACAAGCTACACTTATCGGCCTACCGTATACAAACATGATGACACCATAATTTCAGTTTCTACAGAATATTTTTTTTTTCTCAAATTAACGTTCTTATACAACCTACTCTTATCGGCCTACCGTATACAAACATGATGACACCATAATTTTTGTTTTTACTGAAAATTTACTTTTTCTCAAATTAACGTTCTCATACAGGCTACTCTTATCGGCCTACCGTATACAAACATGATGACACCATAATTTCTGTTTTTACTGAAAATTTATTTTTTCTCAAATTAACGTTCTCATACAGGCTACTCTTATCGGCCTACCGTATACAAACAAGATGAAACCATAATTTCAGTTTTCACTGAAAATTTTTATTTTCTCAAATTAACGTTCTCATACAGGCTACTGTTATTGGCCTACCGTATACCAACATGATGACACCATAATTTCAGTTTTTACTGAATATTTTTTTTTTCTCAAATTAACGTTCTCATACAGGCTACTTTTATCGGCCCACCGTATACAAACATGGTGACACCATAATTTCAGTTTTTACTGGAATTTTTTTTTTTTTCTCAAATTAACGTTCTTATACAAGCTACACTTATCGGCCTACCGTATACAAACATGATGACACCATAATTTCAGTTTTTACTAAATATTTTTTTTTTCTCAAATTAACGTTCTCATACAGGCTACTCTTATCGGCCTACCGTATACAAACATGATGACACCATACTTTCTGTTTTTACTGAAAATTTATTTTTTCTCAAATTAACGTTCTCATACAGGCTACTCTTATCGGCCTACCGTATACAAACATGATGACACCATAATTTCTGTTTTTACTGAAAATTTTTTTTTCTCAAATTAACGTTCTTATACAAGCTACTCTTATCGGCCTACCGTATACAAACATGATGACACCATAATATCTGTTTTTACTGAAAATTTATTTTTTCTCAAATTAATGTTCTCATACAAGCTACACTTATCGGCCTACCGTATACAAACATGATGACACCATAATTTCAGTTTTCACTGAAAATTTTATTTTTCTCAAATTACCGTTCTCATACAGGCTACTCTTATCGGCCTACCGTACACAAACATGATGACACCATAATTTCTGTTTTTACTGAAAACTATTTTTTTCTCAAATTAACGTTCTCATACAGGCTACTCTTATCGGCCTACCGTATACAAACATGATGACACCATAATTTTTGTTTTTACTGAAAAATTTTTTTTTTGTCAAATTAACGTTCTCATACTAGCTCCACTTATCGGCCTACCGTATACAAACATGATGACACCTTAATTTCAGTTTTTACTGAATATTTTTTTTTCTCAAATTAACGTTCTCATACAGGCTACTCTTATCGGCCTACCGTATACAAACATGATGACACCATAATTTTTGTTTTTACTGAAAATTTATTTTTTCTCAAATTAACGTTCTCATACAGGCTACTCTTATCGGCCTACCGTATACAAACATGATGACACCATAATTTTTGTTTTTACTGAATATTTTTTTTTCTCAAATTAACGTTCTCATACAGGCTACTCTTATCGGCCTACCGCATACAAACATGATAAAACCATAATTTCAGTTTTCACTGAAAATTTTTATTTTCTCAAATTAACGTTCTCATACAGGCTACTGTTATTGGCCTACCGTATACCAACATGATGACACCATAATTTCAGTTTTTACTGAATATTTTTTTTCTCAAATTAACGTTCTCATACAAGCTACACTTATCGGCCTACCGTATACAAACATGATGACACCATAATTTCAGTTTTTACTGAAAATTTATTTTTTCTCAAATTAACGTTCTCATACAAGCTACACTTATCGGCCTACCGTATACAAACATGATCACACCATAATTTCAGTTTTTACTGAAAATTTTTTTTTTCTCAAATTAACGTTCTCATACAGGCTGCTTTTATCGGCCTACCGTATACAAACATGATGACACCATAATTTCCGTTTTCACTGAATATTTTTTTTTTCTCAAATTAACGTTCTCATACAAGCTACTCTTATCGGCCCACCGTATACAAACATGGTGACACCATAATTTCAGTTTTTACTGGAATTTTTTTTTTTTTTTTAAAGTAACGTTTTTATACAAGCTACACTTATCGGCCTACCGTATACAAACATGATGACACCATAATTTCAGTTTTTACTAAATATTTTTTTTTTCTCAAATTAACGTTCTTATACAAGCTACTCTTATCGGCCTACCGTATACAAACATGATGACACCATAATTTCTGTTTTTACTGAAAATTTATTTTTTCTCAAATTAACGTTCTCATACAAGCTACACTTATCGGCCTACCGTATACAAACATGATGACACCATAATTTCAGTTTTCACTGAAAATTTTATTTTTCTCAAATTACCGTTCTCATACAGGCTACTCTTATCGGCCTACCGTATACAAACATGATGACACCATAATTTTTGTTTTCACTGAAAATTTATTTTTTCTCAAATTAACGTTCTCATACAGGCTACTCTTATCGGCCTACCGTATACAAACATGATGACACCATAATTTTTGTTTTTACTGAATATTTTTTTTTCTCAAATTAACGTTCTCATACAGGCTACTCTTATCGGCCTAACGTATACAAACATGATGACACCATAATTTCAGTTTTTACTGAAAATTTATTTTTTCTCAAATTAACGTTCTTATACGACCTACTCTTATCGGCCTAACGTATACAAACATGATGACACCATAATTTCAATTTTTACTGGAATTTTTTTTTTTTTAAAGTAACGTTCTTATACAAGCTACTCTTATCGGCCTACCGTATACAAACATGATGACACCATAATTTCTGTTTTTACTGAACATTTTTTTTTTCTCAAATCAACGTTCTCATGCAGGCTACTCTTATCGGCCTACCGTATACAAACATGATGACACCAAAATTTCAGTTATTACTGAAATTTTTTTTTTTTTTTTAAAAGTAACGTTCTCATACAAGCTACACTTATCGGCCTACCGTATACAAACATGATGACACCATAATTTCTGTTTTTACTGAAAATTTATTTTTTCTCAAATTAACGTTCTTATACAACCTACTCTTATCGGCCTACCGTATACAAACATGATGACACCATAATTTCAGTTTTCACTGAAAATTTTTTTTTTTGTCAAATTAACGTTCTCATACAGGCTACTCTTATTGGCCTACCGTATACAAACATGATGACAACATACTTTCTGTTTTTACTGAAAATTTATTTTTTCTCAAATTAACGTTCTCATACAGGCTACTCTTATCGGCCTACCGTATACAAACATGATGACACCATAATTTCAGTTTTTACTGAAAACTTTTTTTTTTGTCAAATTAACGTTCTCATGCAGACTACTCGTATCGGCCTAACGTCAAAAAACATGATGAAACCATAATTTCAGTTTTCACTGAAAATTTTTATTTTCTCAAATTAACGTTCTCATACAAGCTACACTTATCGGCCTACCGTATACAAACATGATGACACCATAATTTCAGTTTTCACTGAAAATTTTATTTTTCTCAAATTACCGTTCTCATACAGGCTACTCTTATCGGCCTACCGTATACAAACATGATGACACCATAATTTTTGTTTTCACTGAAAATTTATTTTTTCTCAAATTAACGTTCTCATACAGGCTACTCTTATCGGCCTACCGTATACAAACATGATGACACCATAATTTTTGTTTTTACTGAATATTTTTTTTTCTCAAATTAACGTTCTCATACAGGCTACTCTTATCGGCCTAACGTATACAAACATGATGACACCATAATTTCAGTTTTTACTGAAAATTTATTTTTTCTCAAATTAACGTTCTTATACGACCTACTCTTATCGGCCTAACGTATACAAACATGATGACACCATAATTTCAATTTTTACCTGAATTTTTTTTTTTTTAAAGTAACGTTCTTATACAAGCTACTCTTATCGGCCTACCGTATACAAACATGATGACACCATAATTTCTGTTTTTACTGAACATTTTTTTTTTCTCAAATCAACGTTCTCATGCAGGCTACTCTTATCGGCCTACCGTATACAAACATGATGACACCAAAATTTCAGTTATTACTGAAATTTTTTTTTTTTTTTTAAAAGTAACGTTCTCATACAAGCTACACTTATCGGCCTACCGTATACAAACATGATGACACCATAATTTCTGTTTTTACTGAACATTTTTTTTTTTCTCAAATTAACGTTCTTATACAACCTACTCTTATCGGCCTACCGTATACAAACATGATGACACCATAATTTCAGTTTTCACTGAAAATTTTTTTTTTTGTCAAATTAACGTTCTCATACAGGCTACTCTTATTGGCCTACCGTATACAAACATGATGACAACATACTTTCTGTTTTTACTGAAAATTTATTTTTTCTCAAATTAACGTTCTCATACAGGCTACTCTTATCGGCCTACCGTATACAAACATGATGACACCATAATTTCAGTTTTTACTGAAAACTTTTTTTTTTGTCAAATTAACGTTCTCATGCAGACTACTCGTATCGGCCTAACGTCAAAAAACATGATGAAACCATAATTTCAGTTTTCACTGAAAATTTTTATTTTCTCAAATTAACGTTCTCATACAGGCTACTCTTATGGGCCTACCGTATACAAACATGATGACACCATAATTTCTGTTTTTACCGAAAATTTTTTTTTTCTCAAATTAACGTTCTCATACAAGCTACGCTTATCGGCCTACCGTATACAAACATGATGACACCATAATTTCAGTTTTCACTGAAAATTTTATTTTTCTCAAATTAACGTTCTCATACAGGCTACTCTTATCGGCCTACCGCATACAAACATGATGACACCATAATTTCAGTTTTTTACTGAAAATTTATTTTTTCTCAAATTAACGTTCTTATACAAGCGACTCTTATCGGCCTACCGTATACAAACATGATGACACCATAATTTCAATTTTTACTGAATTTTTTTTTTTTTTTTTAAAGTAACGTTCTGATACAAGCTACACTTATCGGCCTACCGTATACAAACATGATGACACCATAATTTCTGTTTTTACTGAACATTTTTTTTTCTCAAATCAACGTTCTCATACAGGCTACTCTTATCGGCCTACCGTCTACAAACATGATGACACCATAATTTCAGTTTTTACTGGAATTTTTTTTTTTTAAAAGTAACGTTCTCATACAAGCTACACTTATCGGCCTACCGTATACAAACATGATGACACCATAATTTCTGTTTTTACTGAACATTTTTTTTTTCTCAAATTAACGTTCTTATACAACCTACTCTTATCGGCCTACCGTATACAAACATGATGACACCATAATTTCAGTTTTCACTGAAAATTTTTTTTTTTGTCAAATTAACGTTCTCATACAGGCTACTCTTATTGGCCTACCGTATACAAACATGATGACAACATACTTTCTGTTTTTACTGAAAACTTTTTTTTTTGTCAAATTAACGTTCTCATGCAGACTACTCGTATCGGCCTAACGTCAAAAAACATGATGACACCATAATTTCAGTTTTTACTGAATATTTTTTTTTCTCAAATTAACGTTCTTATACAAGCGACTCTTATCGGCCTACCGTATACAAACATGATGACACCATAATTTCAATTTTTACTGAATTTTTTTTTTTTTTTTTAAAGTAACGTTCTGATACAAGCTACACTTATCGGCCTACCGTATACAAACATGATGACACCATAATTTCTGTTTTTACTGAACATTTTTTTTTCTCAAATCAACGTTCTCATACAGGCTACTCTTATCGGCCTACCGTCTACAAACATGATGACACCATAATTTCAGTTTTTACTGGAATTTTTTTTTTTTAAAAGTAACGTTCTCATACAAGCTACACTTATCGGCCTACCGTATACAAACATGATGACACCATAATTTTAGTTTTTACAGAATATTTTTTTTTTCTCAAATTAACGTTCTTATACAACCTACTCTTATCGGCCTACCGTATACAAACATGATGACACCATAATTTCAGTTTTCACTGAAAATTTTTTTTTTTTCTCAAATTACCGTTCTCATACAGGCTACTCTTATCGGCCTACCGTATACAAACATGATGACACCATAATTTCAGTTTTTACTGAATATTTTTTTTTTCTCAAATTAACGTTCTTATACAAGTTACTCTTATCAGCCTACCGTATACAAACATGATGACACCATAATTTCAGTTTTTACTGGAATTTTTTTTTTTTTTAAAGTAACGTTCTCATACAAGCTACACTTATCGGCCTACCGTATACAAACATGATGACACCATAATTTCAGTTTTTACTGGAATTTTTTTTTTTTTAAAGTAACGTTCTCATACAAGCTACACTTAACGGCCTACCGTATACAAACATGATGACACCATAATTTCAGTTTTTACTGAAAATTTATTTTTTCTCAAATTAACGTTCTCATACAAGCTACACTTATCGGCCTACCGTATACAAACATGATGACACCATAATTTCAGTTTTTACAGAAAATTTTTTTTTTCTCAAATTACCGTTCTCATACAGGCTACTCTTATTGGCCTACCGTATACCAACATGATGACACCATAATTTCAGTTTTTACTGAAAATTTATTTTTTCTCAAATTAATGTTCTCATACAGGCTACTCTTATCGGCCTACCGTATACAAACATGATGACACCATAATTTCTGTTTTTACTGAAAATTTATTTTTTCTTAAATTAACGTTCTCATACAGGCTACTCTTATCGGCCTACCGTATACAAACATGATGACACCATAATTTCTGTTTTTACTGAAAATTTATTTTTTCTCAAATTAACGTTCTCATACAGGCTACTCTTATTGGCCTACCGTATACCAACATGATGACACCATAATTTCTGTTTTTACTGAAAATTTTTTTTTTCTCAAATTAACGTTCTCATACAAGCTACACTAATCGGCCTACCGTATACCAACATGATAACACCATAATTTCAGTTTTTACTGAATTTTTTTTTTTTTTTTTAAAGTAACGTTCTCATACAGGCTACTATTATCGGCCTACCGTATACAAACATGATGACACCATAATTTCAGTTTTTACTGAATATTTTTTTTTCTCAAATTAACGTTCTCATACAGGCTACTCTTATCGGCCTACCGCATACAAACATGATGACACCATAATTTCAGTTTTTACTGAAAATTTTTTTTTTCTCAAATTAACGTTCTCATACAAGCTACACTTATCGGCCTACCGTATACCAACATGATGACACCATAATTTCAGTTTTTACTGAATATTTTTTTTCCTCAAATTAACGTTCTCATACAGGCTACTCTTATCGGCCTACCGTATACAAACATGATTACACCATAATTTCAGTTTTTACTGAAAATTTTTTTTTTCTCAAATTAACGTTCTCATACAGGCTACTCTTATCGGCCTACCGTATACAAACATGATGACACCATAATTTTTGTTTTTACTGAAAATTTATTTTTTCTCAAATTAACGTTCTCATACAGGCTACTCTTATCGGCCTACCGTATACAAACATGATGAAACCATAATTTCAGTTTTCACTGAAAATTTTTATTTTCTCAAATTAACGTTCTCATACAGGCTACTCTTATAGGCCTACCGTATACAAACATGATGACACCATAATTTCTGTTTTTACTGAAAATTTTTTTTTTCTCAAATTAACGTTCTCATACAAGCTACACTAATCGGCCTACCGTATACCAACATGATGACACCATAATTTCAGTTTTTACTGAATATTTTTTTTTCCTCAAATTAACGTTCTCATACAGGCTACTCTTATCGGCCTACCGTATACAAACATGATGACACCATAATTTCAGTTTTTACTGAATATTTTTTTTTCTCAAATTAACGTTCTCATACAGGCTAATCTTATCGGCCTATCGCATACAAACATGATGACACCATAATTTCAGTTTTTACTGAAAATTTTTTTTTTCTCAAATTAACGTTCTCATACAAGCTACACTTATCGGCCTACCGTATACCAACATGATGACACCATAATTTCAGTTTTTACTGAATATTTTTTTTCCTCAAATTAACGTTCTCATACAGGCTACTCTTATCGGCCTACCGTATACAAACATGATGACACCATAATTTCTGTTTTTACTGAACATTTTTTTTTTCTCAAATCAACGTTCTCATACAGGCTACACTTATCGGCCTACCGTATACAAACATGATGACACCATAATTTCAGTTTTTACTGAAATTTTTTTTTTTTAAAAGTAACGTTCTCATACAAGCTACACTTATCGGCCTACCGTATACAAACATGATGACACCATAATTTCAGTTTTTACAGAATATTTTTTTTTTCTCAAATTAACGTTCTTATACAACCTACTCTTATCGGCCTACCGTATACAAACATGATTACACCATAATTTTTGTTTTTACTGAAAACTTACTTTTTCTCAAATTAACGTTCTCATACAGGCTACTCTTATCGGCCTACCGTATACAATCATGATGACACCATAATTTCTGTTTTTACTGAACATTTTTTTTTTCTCAAATCAACGTTCTCATACAGGCTACACTTATCGGCCTACCGTATACAAACATGATGACACCATAATTTCAGTTTTTACTGAAATTTTTTTTTTTTAAAAGTAACGTTCTCATACAAGCTACACTTATCGGCCTACCGTATACAAACATGATGACACCATAATTTCAGTTTTTACTGAAAATTTTTTTTTTCTCAAATTAACGTTCTCATACAAGCTACACTTATCGGCCTACCGTATACAAACATGATGACACCATAATTTCATTTTTTACTGAAAATTTTTTTTTCTCAAATTAACGTTCTCATACAGGCTACTCTTATCGGCCTACCGTATACAAACATGATGACACCATAATTTCAGTTTTCACTGAAAATTTTATTTTTCTCAAATTACCGTTCTCATACAGGCTACTCTTATCGGCCTACCGTACACAAACATGATGACACCATAATTTCTGTTTTTACTGAAAACTTTTTTTTTTCTCAAATTAACGTTCTCATACAGGCTACTCTTATCGGCCTACCGTATACAAACATGATGACACCAAAATTTCAGTTATTACTGAAATTTTTTTTTTTTTTTAAAAGTAACGTTCTCATACAGGCTACTCTTATCGGCCTACCGTATACAAACATGATGACACCATAATTTTTGTTTTTACTGAAAAATTTTTTTTTTGTCAAATTAACGTTCTCATACTAGCTCCACTTATCGGCCTACCGTATACAAACATGATGACACCTTAATTTCAGTTTTTACTGAATATTTTTTTTTCTCAAATTAACGTTCTCAAACAGGCTACTCTTATCGGCCTACCGTATACAAACATGATGACACCATAATTTCTGTTTTTACCGAAAATTTTTTTTTTCTCAAATTAACGTTCTTATACAAGCTACTCTTATCGGCCTACCGTATACAAACATGATGACACCATAATTTCAGTTTTTACAGAATATTTTTTTTTTCTCAAATTAACGTTCTTATACAACCTACTCTTATCGGCCTACCCTATAAAAACATGATGACACCATAATTTCAGTTTTTATTGAAAATTTTATTTTTCTCAAATTACCGTTCTCATACAGGCTACTCTTATCGGCCTACCGTATACAAACATGATGACACCATAATTTCAGTTTTTACTGGAATTTTTTTTTTTAAAAGTAACGTTCTCATACAAGCTACACTTATCGGCCTACCGTATACAAACATGATGACACCATAATTTCAGTTTTTACAGAATATTTTTTTTTCTAAAATTAACGTTCTCATACAGGCTACTCTTATCGGCCTGCCGTATACAAACATGATGACACCATAATTTTTATTTTCAATGAAAATTTATTTTTTCTCAAATTAACGTTCTCATACAGGCTACTCTTATTGGCCTACCGTATACCAATATGATGACACCATAATTTCAGTTTTTACTGAAAATTTATTTTTTCTCAAATTAACGTTCTCATACAGGCTACTCTTATCGGCCTACCGTATACAAACATGATGACACCATAATTTCTGTTTTTACTGAAAATTTATTTTTTCTTAAATTAACGTTCTCATACAGGCTACTCTTATCGGCCTACCGTATACAAACATGATGACACCATAATTTCTATTTTTACTGAAAATTTATTTTTTCTCAAATTAACGTTCTCATACAGGCTACTTTTATCGGCCTACCGTATACAAACATGATGAAACCATAATTTCAGTTTTCACTGAAAATTTTTATTTTCTCAAATTAACGTTCTCATACAAGCTACACTTATCGGCCTACCGTATACAAACATGATGACACCATAATTTCAGTTTTTACTGAAAATTTTTTTTTCTCAAATTAACGTTCTCATACAGGCTACTCTTATCGGCCTACCGTATACAAACATGATGACACCATAATTTCAGTTTTCACTGAAAATTTATTTTTTCTCAAATTAACGTTCTCATACAGGCTACTCTTATCGGCCTACCGTATACAAACATGATGAAACCATAATTTCAGTTTTCACTGAAAATTTTTATTTTCTCAAATTAACGTTCTCATACAGGCTACTCTTATTGGCCTACCGTATACCAACATGATGACACCATAATTTCTGTTTTTACTGTAAATTTTTTTTTTCTCAAATTAACGTTCTCATACAAGCTACACTAATCGGCCTACCGTATACCAACATGATAACACCATAATTTCAGTTTTTACTGAATTTTTTTTTTTTTAAAAGGAACGTTCTCATACAGGCTACTCTTATCGGCCTACCGTATACAAACATGATGACACCATAATTTCAGTTTTTACTGAATGTTTTTTTTTCTCAAATTAACGTTCTCATACAGGCTACTCTTATCGGCCTACCGCATACAAACATGATGACACCATAATTTCAGTTTTTACTGAAAATTTTTTTTTTCTCAAATTAACGTTCTCATACAAGCTACACTTATCGGCCTACCGTATACCAACATGATGACACCATAATTTCAGTTTTTACTGAATATTTTTTTTCCTCAAATTAACGTTCTCATACAGGCTACTCTTATCGGCCTACCGTATACAAACATGATGACACTATAAATTCAGTTTTCACTGAAAATGTTATTTTTCTCAAATTACCGTTCTCATACAGGCTACTCTTATCGGCCTACCGTACACAAACATGATGACACCATAATTTCTGTTTTTACTGAAAACTTTTTTTTTTTCTGAAATTAACGTTCTCATACAGGCTACTCTTATCGGCCTACCGTATACAAACATGATGACACCATAATTTTTGTTTTTACTGAAAAATTTTTTTTTTGTCAAATTAACGTTCTCATACTAGCTCCACTTATCGGCCTACCGTATACAAACATGATGACACCTTAATTTCAGTTTTTACTGAATATTTTTTTTTCTCAAATTAACGTTCTCAAACAGGCTACTCTTACCGGCCTACCGTATACAAACATGATGACACCATAATTTTTGTTTTTACTGAAAATTTATTTTTTCTCAAATTAACGTTCTCATACAGGCTACTCTTATCGGCCTACCGTATACAAACATGATGACACCATAATTTTTGTTTTTACTGAATATTTTTTTTTCTCAAATTAACGTTCTCATACAGGCTACTTTTATCGGCCTACCGTATACAAAAATGATGACACCAAAATTTCAGTTATTACTGAAAATTTTTTTTTTTTTTTAAAAGTAACGTTCTCATACAGGCTTCTCTTATCGGCCTACCGTATACAAACATGATGACACCATAATTTTTGTTTTTACTGAAAAAATTTTTTTTTGTCAAATTAACGTTCTCATACTAGCTCCACTTATCGGCCTACCGTATACAAACATGATGACACCTTAATTTCAGTTTTTACTGAATATTTTTTTTTCTCACATTAACGTTCTCAAACAGGCTACTCTTATCGGCCAACCGTATACAAACATGATGACACCATAATTTCAGTTTTTACTGAAAACTATTTTTTTGTCAAATTAACGTTCTCATACAGGCTACTCTTATCGGCCTACCGTATACAAACATGATGACACCATAATTTCAGTTTTTACTGAATATTTTTTTTTCTCAAATTAACGTTCTCATACAGGCTACTCTTATCGGCCTACCGCATACAAACATGATGACACCATAATTTCAGTTTGTACTGAAAATCTTTTTTTTCTCAAATTAACGTTCTCATACAGGCTACTCTTATCGGCCTACCGTATACAAACATGATGACACCATAATTTCAGTTTTTACTGGAATTTTTTTTTTTTAAAAGTAACGTTCTCATACAAGCTACACTTATCGGCCTACCGTATACAAACATGATGACACCATAATTTCAGTTTTTACAGAATATTTTTTTTTCTAAAATTAACGTTCTCATACAGGCTACTCTTATCGGCCTGCCGTATACAAACATGATGACACCATATTTTTGTTTTTAATGAAAATTTATCTTTTCTCAAATTAACGTTCTCATACAGGCTACTCTTATCGGCCTACCGTATACAAACATGATGAAACCATAATTTCAGTTTTCACTGAAAATTTTTATTTTCTCAAATTAACGTTCTCATACAGGCTACTCTTATTGGCCTACCGTATACCAATATGATGACACCATAATTTCAGTTTTTACTGAAAATTTATTTTTTCTCAAATTAACGTTCTCATACAGGCTACTCTTATGGGCCTACCGTATACAAACATGATGACACCATAATTTCTGTTTTCACTGAAAACTTTTTTTTTTGTCAAATTAACGTTCTCATGCAGACTACTCGTATCGGCCTACCGTATACAAACATGATGAAACCATAATTTCAGTTTTTACTGAATATTTTTTTTCCTCAAATTAACGTTCTCATACAGGCTACTCTTATCGGCCTACCGTATACAAACATGATGACACCATAAATTCAGTTTTCACTGAAAATTTATTTTTTGTCAAATTAACGTTCTCATACAGGCTACTCTTATCGGCCTACCGTATACAAACATGATGACACCATAATTTCTGTTTTCACTGAAAACTTTTTTTTTTGTCAAATTAACGTTCTCAGGCAGACTACTCGTATCGGCCTACCGTATACAAACATGATGAAACCATAATTTCAGTTTTCACTGAAAATTTTTATTTTCTCAAATTAACGTTCTCATACAGGCTACTCTTATGGGCCTACCGTATACAAACATGATGACACCATAATTTCTGTTTTTACTGAAAATTTATTTTTTCTTAAATTAACGTTCTCATACAGGCTACTCTTATCGGCCTACCGTATACAAACATGATGACACCATAATTTCTATTTTTACTGAAAATTTATTTTTTCTCAAATTAACGTTCTCATACAGGCTACTTTTATCGGCCTACCGTATACAAACATGATGAAACCATAATTTCAGTTTTCACTGAAAATTTTTATTTTCTCAAATTAACGTTCTCATACAGGCTACTCTTATTGGCCTACCGTATACCAACATGATGACACCATAATTTCAGTTTTTAGTGAATATTTTTTTTCCTCAAATTAACGTTCTCATACAGGCTACTCTTATCGGCCTACCGTATACAAACATGATGACACCATAATTTCAGTTTTTACTGAAAATTTTTTTTTTCTCAAATTAACGTTCTCATACAGGCTACTCTTATCGGCCTACCGTATACAAACATGATGACACCATAATTTTTGTTTTTACTGAAAATTTATTTTTTCTCAAATTAACGTTCTCATACAGGCTACTCTTATCGGCCTACCGTATACAAACATGATGAAACCATAATTTCAGTTTTCACTGAAAATTTTTATTTTCTCAAATTAACGTTCTCATACAGGCTACTCTTATGGGCCTACTGTGTACAAACATGATGACACCATAATTTCTGTTTTTACTGAAAATTTTTTTTTCTCAAATTAACGTTCTCATACAAGCTACACTAATCGGCCTACCGTATACAAACATGATGACACCATAATTTCAGTTTTTACTGAATTTTTTTTTTTCTCAAATTAACGTTCTCATACAGGCTACTCTTATCGGCCTACCGCATACAAACATGATGACACCATAATTTCAATTTTTACTGAAAATTTTTTTTTTCTCAAATTAACGTTCTCATGCAGACTACTCGTGTCGGCCTACCGTATACAAACATGATGAAACCATAATTTCAGTTTTTACTGAATATTTTTTTTCCTCAAATTAACGTTCTCATACAGGCTACTCTTATCGGCCTACCGTATACAAACATGATGACACCATAAATTCAGTTTTCACTGAAAATTTAGTTTTTGTCAAATTAACGTTCTCATACAGGCTACTCTTATCGGCCTACCGTATACAAACATGATGACACCATAATTTCTGTTTTCACTGAAAACTTTTTTTTTTGTCAAATTAACGTTCTCATGCAGACTACTCGTATCGGCCTACCGTATACAAACATGATGAAACCATAATTTCAGTTTTCACTGAAAATTTTTATTTTCTCAAATTAACGTTCTCATACAGGCTACTCTTATGGGCCTACCGTATACAAACATGATGACACCATAATTTCTGTTTTTACTGAAAATTTTTTTTTTCTCAAATTAACGTTCTCATACAGGCTACTCTTATCGGCCTACCGTATACAAACATGATGACACCATAATTTCTGTTTTCACTGAAAACTTTTTTTTTTTGTCAAATTAACGTTCTCATGCAGACTACTCGTATCGGCCTACCGTATACAAACATGATGACACCATAATTTCAGTTTTTACTGAATATTTTTTTTTTCTCAAATTAACGTTCTCATACAGGCTACTCTTATCGGCCTACCGCATACAAGCATGATGACACCATAATTTCAGTTTTTACTGAAAATTTATTTTTTCTCAAATTAACGTTCTTATACAAGCTACTCTTATCGGCCTACCGTATACAAACATGATGACACCATAATTTCAGTTTTCACTGAAAATTTTTTTTTTTTTTAAAAGTAACGTTCTCATACAACCTACTCTGATCGGCCTACCGTATACAAACATGATGACACCATAATTTCAGTTTTTACTGAAAACTTTTTTTTTTGTCAAATTAACGTTCTGATGCAGACTACTCGTATCGGCCTACCGTATACAAACCATATGAAACAATAATTTCAGTTTTCACTGGAAATTTTTATTTTCTCAAATTAACGTTCTCATACAGGCTACTCTTATCGGCCTACCGTATACAAACATGATGACACCATAATTTCAGTTTTCACTGAAAATTTATTTTTTGTCAAATTAACGTTCTCATACAGGCTACTCTTATCGGCCTACCGTATACAAACATGATGACACCATAATTTCAGTTTTCACTGAAAATTTATTTTTTGTCAAATTAACGTTCTCATACAGGCTACTCTTATCGGCCTACCGTATACAAACATGATGACACCATAATTTCAGTTTTCACTGAAAATTTATTTTTTGTCAAAATAACGTTCTCATACAGGCTACTCTTATCGGCCTACCGTATACAAACATGATGACACCATAATTTCTGTTTTCACTGAAAACTTTTTTTTTTGTCAAATTAACGTTCTCATACAGGCTACTCTTATCGGCCTACCGCATACAAACATGATGACACCATAATTTCAGTTTTTACTGAAAATTTTTTTTTTCTCAAATTAACGTTCTCATACAAGCTACACTTATCGGCCTACCGTATACCAACATGATGACACCATAATTTCAGTTTTTACTGAATATTTTTTTTCCTCAAATTAACGTTCTCATACAGGCTACTCTTATCGGCCTACCGTATACAAACATGATGACACCATAATTTCAGTTTTCACTGAAAATTTATTTTTTGTCAAATTAACGTTCTCATGCAGACTACTCTTATCGGCCTACCGCATACAAACATGATGACACCATAATTTCAGTTTTTACTGAAAATTTTTTTTTTCTCAAATTAACGTTCTCATACAAGCTACACTTATCGGCCTACCGTATACCAACATGATGACACCATAATTTCAGTTTTTACTGAATATTTTTTTTCCTCAAATTAACGTTCTCATACAGGCTACTCTTATCGGCCTACCGTATACAAACATGATGACACCATAATTTCAGTTTTCACTGAAAATTTATTTTTTGTCAAATTAACGTTCTCATACAGGCTACTCTTATCGGCCTACCGTATACAAACATGATGACACCATAATTTCTGTTTTCACTGAAAACTTTTTTTTTTGTCAAATTAACGTTCTCATGCAGACTACTCGTATCGGCCTACCGTATACAAACATGATGAAACCATAATTTCAGTTTTTACTGAATATTTTTTTTCCTCAAATTAACGTTCTCATACAGGCTACTCTTATCGGCCTACCGTATACAAACATGATGACACCATAAATTCAGTTTTCACTGAAAATTTATTTTTTGTCAAATTAACGTTCTCATACAGGCTACTCTTATCGGCCTACCGTATACAAACATGATGACACCATAATTTCTGTTTTCACTGAAAACTTTTTTTTTGTCAAATTAACGTTCTCATGCAGACTACTCGTATCGGCCTACCGTATACAAACATGATGAAACCATAATTTCAGTTTTCACTGAAAATTTTTATTTTCTCAAATTAACGTTCTCATACAGGCTACTCTTATGGGCCTACCGTATACAAACATGATGACACCATAATTTCTGTTTTTACTGAAAATTTATTTTTTCTTAAATTAACGTTCTCATACAGGCTACTCCTATCGGCCTACCGTATACAAACATGATGACACAATAATTTCTATTTTTACTGAAAATTTATTTTTTCTCAAATTAACGTTCTCATACAGGCTACTTTTATCGGCCTACCGTATACAAACATGATGAAACCATAATTTCAGTTTTCACTGAAAATTTTTATTTTCTCAAATTAACGTTCTCATACAGGCTACTCTTATTGGCCTACCGTATACCAACATGATGACACCATAATTTCAGTTTTTAGTGAATATTTTTTTTCCTCAAATTAACGTTCTCATACAGGCTACTCTTATCGGCCTACCGTATACAAACATGATGACACCATAATTTCAGTTTTTACTGAAAATTTTTTTTTTCTCAAATTAACGTTCTAATACAGGCTACTCTTATCGGCCTACCGTATACAAACATGATGACACCATAATTTTTGTTTTTACTGAAAATTTATTTTTTCTCAAATTAACGTTCTCATACAGGCTACTCATATCGGCCTACCGTATACAAACATGATGAAACCATAATTTCAGTTTTCACTGAAAATTTTTATTTTCTCAAATTAACCGTTCTCATACAGGCTACTCTTATGGGCCTACTGTGTACAAACATGATGACACCATAATTTCTGTTTTTACTGAAAATTTTTTTTTCTCAAATTAACGTTCTCATACTAGCTACACTAATCGGCCTACCGTATACAAACATGATGACACCATAATTTCAGTTTTTACTGAATATTTTTTTTTCTCAAATTAACGTTCTCATACAGGCTACTCTTATCGGCCTACCGCATACAAACATGATGACACCATAATTTCAATTTTTACTGAAAATTTTTTTTTTCTCAAATTAACGTTCTCATACAAGCTACACTTATCGGCCTACCGTATACCAACATGATGACACCATAATTTCAGTTTTTACTGAATATTTTTTTTCCTCAAATTAACGTTCTCATACAGGCTACTCTTATCGGCCTACCGTATACAAACATGATGACACCATAATTTCAGTTTTCACTGAAAATTTATTTTTTCTCAAATTAACGTTCTCATACAGGCTACTCTTATCGGCCTACCGTATGCAAACATGATGACACAATAATTTCTGTTTTCACTGAAAACTTTTTTTTTTGTCAAATTAACGTTCTCATGCAGACTACTCGTGTCGGCCTACCGTATACAAACATGATGAAACCATAATTTCAGTTTTTACTGAATATTTTTTTTCCTCAAATTAACGTTCTCATACAGGCTACTCTTATCGGCCTATCGTATACAAACATGATGACACCATAAATTCAGTTTTCACTGAAAATTTATTTCTTGTCAAATTAACGTTCTCATACAGGCTACTCTTATCGGCCTACCGTATACAAACATGATGACACCATAATTTCTGTTTTCACTGAAAACTTTTTTTTTTGTCAAATTAACGTTCTCATGCAGACTACTCGTATCGGCCTACCGTATACAAACATGATGAAACCATAATTTCAGTTTTCACTGAAAATTTTTATTTTCTCAAATTAACGTTCTCATACAGGCTACTCTTATGGGCCTACCGTATACAAACATGATGACACCATAATTTCTGTTTTTACTGAAAATTTTTTTTTTCTCAAATTAACGTTCTCATACAGGCTACTCTTATCGGCCTACCGTATACAAACATGATGACACCATAATTTCTGTTTTCACTAAAAACTTTTTTTTTTGTCAAATTAACGTTTTCATGCAGACTACTCGTATCGGCCTACCGTATACAAACATGATGACACCATAATTTCAGTTTTTACTGAATATTTTTTTTTTCTCAAATTAACGTTCTCATACAGGCTACTCTTATCGGCCTACCGCATACAAGCATGATGACACCATAATTTCAGTTTTTACTGAAAATTTATTTTTTCTCAAATTAACGTTCTTATACAAGCTACTCTTATCGGCCTACCGTATACAAACATGATGACACCATAATTTCAGTTTTCACTGAAAATTTTTTTTTTTTTTAAAAGTAACGTTCTCATACAACCTACTCTGATCGGCCTACCGTATACAAACATGATGACACCATAATTTCAGTTTTTACTGAATATTTTTTTTTTCTCAAATTAACGTTCTCATACAGGCTACTCTTATCGGCCTACCGCATACAAGCATGATGACACCATAATTTCAGTTTTTACTGAAAATTTATTTTTTCTCAAATTAACGTTCTTATACAAGCTACTCTTATCGGCCTACCGTATACAAACATGATGACACCATAATTTCAGTTTTTACTGAAAACTTTTTTTTTTGTCAAATTAACGTTCTGATGCAGACTACTCGTATCGGCCTACCGTATACAAACCATATGAAACAATAATTTCAGTTTTCACTGGAAATTTTTATTTTCTCAAATTAACGTTCTCATACAGGCTACTCTTATTGGCCTACCTTATACCAACATGATGACACCATAATTTCAGTTTTTACTGAATATTTTTTTTCCTCAACTTAACGTTCTCATACAGGCTAGTCTTATCGGCCTACCGTATACAAACATGATGACACCAAAATTTAAGTTTTTACTGAAAATTTATTTTTTCTCAAATTAACGTTCTCATACAGGCTACTCTTATGGCCCTACCGTATACAAACATGATGACATCATAATTTCAGTTTTTACTGAAATTTTTTTTTTTTTTAAAAGTAACGTTCTCATACAAGCTACACTTATCGGCCTATCGTATACAAACATGATGACACCATAATTTCAGTTTTTACTGAATATTTTTTTTTTTCTCAAATTAACGTTCTCATACAGGCTACTCTTATCGGCCTACCGTATACAAACATGATGACACCATAATTTTTGTTTTTACTGAAAATTTATTTTTTCTCAAATTAACGTTCTCATACAAGCTACTCTTATCGGCCTACCGTATACAAACATGATGACACCATAATTTCTGTTTTTACTGAAAACTTTTTTTTTTGTCAAATTAACGTTCTCATGCAGACTACTCGTATCGGCCTACAGTATACAAACATGATGAAACCATAATTTCAGTTTTTACTGAAAATTTTTATTTTCTCAAATCAACGTTCTCGTACAGGGTACTCTTATGGGCCTACCGTATACAAACATGATGACACCATAATTTTTGTTTTTACTGAAAATTTTTTTTTTCTCAAATTAACGTTCTCATACAAGCTACACTTATCGGCCTACCGTATACAAACATGATGACACCATAATTTCAGTTTTTACTGAATATTTTTTTTTCTCAAATTAACGTTCTCATACAGGCTACTCTTATCGGCCTACCGTATACAAACATGATGACACCATAATTTCAGTTTTTACTGAAAATTTTTTTTTTCTCAAATTAACGTTCTTATACAAGCTACTCTTATCGGCCTACCGTATACAAACATGATGACACCATAATTTCAGTTTTTACTGAATTTTTTTTTTTTTTTTTAAAGTAACGTTCTCATACAAGCTACACTTATCGGCCTACCGTATACAAACATGATGACACCATAATTCCAGTTTTTACTGAAAATTTTTTTTTTTCTCAAATTAACGTTCTCATACAGGCTACTCTTATCGGCCTACCGTATACAAACATGATGACACCATAATTTCTGTTTTTACTGAAAACTTTTTTTTTTGTCAAATGAACGTTCTCATACTAGCTACACTTATCGGCCTACCGTATACAAACATGATGACACCCTAATTTCAGTTTTTACTGAATATTTTTTTTTTCTCAAATTAACGTTCTCATACAGGCCACTCTTATCGGCCTACCGTATACAAATATGATGACACCATAATTTTTGTTTATACTGAAAATTTATTTTTTCTCAAATTAACGTTCTCATACAGGCTACACTTATCGGCCTACCGTATACAAACATGATGACACCAAAATTTCAGTTTTTACTGAAATTTTTTTTTTTTTAAAAGTAACGTTCTCATACAAGCTACACTTATCGGCCTACCGTATACAAACATGATGACACCATAATTTCAGTTTTTACTAAAAAATTTTTTTTTCTCAAATTACCGTTCTTATACAACCTACTCTTATCGGCCTACCGTATACAAACAAGATGACACCATAATTTCTGTTTTCACTGAAAATTTTGTTTTTTCTCAAATTAACGTTCTCATACAACCTACTCTTATCGGCCTTCCGTATACAAACATGATGACACCATAATTTCAGTTTTTACTGAAAATTTTTTTTCTCAAATTAACGTTCTCATACAAGCTACACTTATCGGCCTACCGTATACAAACATGATGACACCATAATTTCAGTTTTTACTGAAAACTATTTTTTTGTCAAATCAACGTTCTCATACAGGCTACTCTTATCAGCCTACCGTATACAAACATGATGACATCATAATTTCAGTTTTTACTGAATATTTATTTTTTCTCAAATTAACGTTCTCATACAGGCTACTCTTATCGGCCTACCGTATACATACATGACGACACCATAATTTCAGTTTTTACTGAAAACTTTTTTTTTGTCAAATTAACGTTCTCATACAGGCTACTCTTATCAGCCTACCGTATACAAAAATTATGATACCATAATTTCAGTTTTTACTGAAAATTTTTTTTTCTCAAATTAACGTTCTCATACAACCTACTCTTATCGGCCTACCTTATACAAACATGATGACACCATAATTTCAGTTTTTACTGAAAACTTTTTTTATGTCAAATTAACGTTCTCATACAGGCTACACTTATCAGCCTACCGTATACAAGCATGATGGCACCATAATTTCAGTTTTTACTGAAAATTTTTTTTCTCAAATTAACGTTCTCATACAACCTACTCTTATCGGCCTACCGTATACAAACATGATGACACCATAATTTCTGTTTTTACTGAAAAATTTTTTTTTCTCAAATTAACGTTCTCATACAAGCTACACTTATCGGCCTCCCGTATACAAACATGATGACACCATAATTTCTATTTTTACTGAAAATTTATTTTTTCTCAAATTAACGTTCTCATACAGGCTACTTTTATCGGCCTACCGTATACAAACATGATGAAACCATAATTTCAGTTTTCACTGAAAATTTTTATTTTCTAAAATTAACGTTCTCATACAGGCTACTCTTATTGGCCTACCGTATACCAACATGATGACACCATAATTTCAGTTTTTAGTGAATATTTTTTTTCCTCAAATTAACGTTCTCATACAGGCTACTCTTATCGGCCTACCGTATACAACCATGATGAAACCATAATTTCAGTTTTCACTGAAAATTTTTATTTTCTCAAATTAACGTTCTCATACAGGCTACTCTTATGGGCCTACCGTATACAAACATGATGACACCATAATTTCTGTTTTTACTGAAAATTTATTTTTTCTTAAATTAACGTTCTCATACAGGCTACTCTTATCGGCCTACCGTATACAAACATGATGACACCATAATTTCTATTTTTACTGAAAATTTATTTTTTCTCAAATTAACGTTCTCATACAGGCTACTTTTATCAGCCTACCGTATACAAACATGATGACATCATAATTTCAGTTTTTACTGAATATTTATTTTTTCTCAAATTAACGTTCTCATACAGGCTACTCTTATCGGCCTACCGTATACATACATGAT
Organism: Bombylius discolor; assembly: GCA_939192795.1. Lineage (NCBI taxonomy): Eukaryota > Metazoa > Arthropoda > Insecta > Diptera > Bombyliidae > Bombylius > Bombylius discolor. The sequence goes on from OW584239.1 coordinate 29,327,127, forward strand.
GACACCATAATTTCAGTTTTTACTGAAAACTATTTTTTTGTCAAATCAACGTTCTCATACAGGCTACTCTTATCAGCCTACCGTATACAAACATGATGACATCATAATTTCAGTTTTTACTGAATATTTATTTTTTCTCAAATTAACGTTCTCATACAGGCTACTCTTATCGGCCTACCGTATACATACATGATGACACCATAATTTCAGTTTTTACTGAAAACTTTTTTTTTGTCAAATTAACGTTCTCATACAGGCTACTCTTATCAGCCTACCGTATACAAAAATGATGATACCATAATTTCAGTTTTTACTGAAAATTTTTTTTTCTCAAATTAACGTTCTCATACAACCTACTCTTATCGGCCTACCTTATACAAACATGATGACACCATAATTTCAGTTTTTACTGAAAACTTTTTTTATGTCAAATTAACGTTCTCATACAGGCTACACTTATCAGCCTACCGTATACAAGCATGATGGCACCATAATTTCAGTTTTTACTGAAAATTTTTTTTCTCAAATTAACGTTCTCATACAACCTACTCTTATCGGCCTACCGTATACAAACATGATGACACCATAATTTCTGTTTTTACTGAAAAATTTTTTTTTCTCAAATTAACGTTCTCATACAAGCTACACTTATCGGCCTCCCGTATACAAACATGATGACACCATAATTTCTATTTTTACTGAAAATTTATTTTTTCTCAAATTAACGGTCTCATACAGGCTACTTTTATCGGCCTACCGTATACAAACATGATGAAACCATAATTTCAGTTTTCACTGAAAATTTTCATTTTCTCAAATTAACGTTCTCATACAGGCTACTCTTATTGGCCTACCGTATACCAACATGATGACACCATAATTTCAGTTTTTAGTGAATATTTTTTTTCCTCAAATTAACGTTCTCATACAGGCTACTCTTATCGGCCTACCGTATACAAACATGATGAAACCATAATTTCAGTTTTCACTGAAAATTTTTATTTTCTCAAATTAACGTTCTCATACAGGCTACTCTTATGGGCCTACCGTATACAAACATGATGACACCATAATTTCTGTTTTTACTGAAAATTTATTTTTTCTTAAATTAACGTTCTCATACAGGCTACTCTTATCGGCCTACCGTATACAAACATGATGACACCATAATTTCTATTTTTACTGAAAATTTATTTTTTCTCAAATTAACGTTCTCATACAGGCTACTTTTATCGGCCTACCGTATACAAACATGATGAAACCATAATTTCAGTTTTCACTGAAAATTTTTATTTTCTCAAATTAACGTTCTCATACAGGCTACTCTTATTGGCCTACCGTATACCAACATGATGACACCATAATTTCAGTTTCTAGTGAATATTTTTTTTCCTCAAATTAACGTTCTCATACAGGCTACACTTATCGGCCTACCGTATACAAACATGATGACACCATAATTTCAGTTTTCACTGAAAATTTATTTTTTGTCAAATTAACGTTCTCATACAGGCTACTCTTATCGGCCTACCGTATACAAACATGATGACACCATAATTTCTGTTTTTACTGAAAATTTTTTTTTTCTCAAATTAACGTTCTCATACAGGCTACTTTTATCGGCCTACCGTATACAAACATGATGACACCATAATTTTTGTTTTTACTGAAAATTTATTTTTTCTCAAATTAACGTTCTCATACAGGCTACTCTTATTGGCCTACCGTATACAAACATGATGACACCATAATTTCAGTTTTTACTGAATATTTTTTTTCCTCAAATTAACGTTCTCATACAGGCTACTCGTATCGGCCTACCGTATACAAACATGATGACACCATAATTTCAGTTTTCACTGAAAATTTATTTTTTCTCAAATTAACGTTCTCATACAGGCTACTCTTATCGGCCTACCGTATGCAAACATGATGACACAATAATTTCTGTTTTCACTGAAAACTTTTTTTTTTGTCAAATTAACGTTCTCATGCAGACTACTCGTGTCGGCCTACCGTATACAAACATGATGAAACCATAATTTCAGTTTTTACTGAATATTTTTTTTCCTCAAATTAACGTTCTCATACAGGCTACTCTTATCGGCCTACCGTATACAAACATGATGACACCATAAATTCAGTTTTCACTGAAAATTTATTTTTTGTCAAATTAACGTTCTCATACAGGCTACTCTTATCGGCCTACCGTATACAAACATGATGACACCATAATTTCTGTTTTCACTGAAAACTTTTTTTTTTGTCAAATTAACGTTCTCATGCAGACTACTCGTATCGGCCTACCGTATACAAACATGATGAAACCATAATTTCAGTTTTCACTGAAAATTTTTATTTTCTCAAATTAACGTTCTCATACAGGCTACTCTTATGGGCCTACCGTATACAAACATGATGACACCATAATTTCTGTTTTTACTGAAAATTTTTTTTTTCTCAAATTAACGTTCTCATACAGGCTACTCTTATCGGCCTACCGTATACAAACATGATGACACCATAATTTCTGTTTTCACTGAAAACTTTTTTTTTTGTCAAATTAACGTTCTCATGCACACTACTCGTATCGGCCTACCGTATACAAACATGATGACACCATAATTTCAGTTTTTACTGAATATTTTTTTTTCTCAAATTAACGTTCTCATACAGGCTACTCTTATTGGCCTACCGCATACAAGCATGATGACACCATAATTTCAGTTTTTACTGAAAATTTATTTTTTCTCAAATTAACGTTCTTATACAAGCTACTCTTATCGGCCTACCGTATACAAACATGATGACACCATAATTTCAGTTTTCACTGAAAATTTTTTTTTTTTTTAAAAGTAACGTTCTCATACAACCTACTCTGATCGGCCTACCGTATACAAACATGATGACACCATAATTTCAGTTTTTACTGAAAACTTTTTTTTTTGTCAAATTAACGTTCTGATGCAGACTACTCGTATCGGCCTACCGTATACAAACCATATGAAACAATAATTTCAGTTTTCACTGAAAATTTTTATTTTCTCAAATTAACGTTCTCATACAGGCTACTCTTATTGGCCTACCTTATACCAACATGATGACACCATAATTTCAGTTTTTACTGAATATTTTTTTTCCTCAACTTAACGTTCTCATACAGGCTACTCTTATCGGCCTACTGTATACAAACATGATGACACCAAAATTTAAGTTTTTACTGAAAATTTATTTTCTCTCAAATTAACGTTCTCATACAGGCTACTCTTATGGGCCTACCGTATACAAACATGATGACATCATAATTTCAGTTTTTACTGAAATTTTTTTTTTTTTTAAAAGTAACGTTCTCATACAAGCTACACTTATCGGCCTATCGTATACAAACATGATGACACCATAATTTCAGTTTTTACTGAATATTTTTTTTTTCTCACATTAACGTTCTCATACAGGCTACTCTTATCGGCCTACCGTATACAAACATGATGACACCATAATTTTTGTTTTTACTGAAAATTTATTTTTTCTCAAATTAACGTTCTCATACAAGCTACTCTTATCGGCCTACCGTATACAAACATGATGACACCATAATTTTTGTTTTTACTGAAAACTTTTTTTTTTGTCAAATTAACGTTCTCATGCAGACTACTCGTATCGGCCTACAGTATACAAACATGATGAAACCATAATTTCAGTTTTTACTGAAAATTTTTATTTTCTCAAATTAACGTTCTCGTACAGGGTACTCTTATGGGCCTACCGTATACAAACATGATGACACCATAATTTTTGTTTTTACTGAAAATTTTTTTTTTCTCAAATTAACGTTCTCATACAAGCTACACTTATCGGCCTACCGTATACAAACATGATGACACCATAATTTCAGTTTTTACTGAATATTTTTTTTTCTCAAATTAACGTTCTCATACAGGCTACTCTTATCGGCCTACCGTATACAAACATGATGACACCATAATTTCAGTTTTTACTGAAAACTTTTTTTTTTTGTCAAATTAACGTTCTGATGCAGACTACTCGTATCGGCCTACCGTATACAAACCATATGAAACAATAATTTCAGTTTTCACTGAAAATTTTTATTTTCTCAAATTAACGTTCTCATACAGGCTACTCTTATTGGCCTACCTTATACCAACATGATGACACCATAATTTCAGTTTTTACTGAATATTTTTTTTACTCAACTTAACGTTCTCATACAGGCTACTCTTATCGGCCTACCGTATACAAACATGATGACACCAAAATTTAAGTTTTTACTGAAAATTTATTTTTTCTCAAATTAACGTTCTCATACAGGCTACTCTTATTGGCCTACCTTATACCAACATGATGACACCATAATTTCAGTTTTTACTGAATATTTTTTTTACTCAACTTAACGTTCTCATACAAGCTACACTTATCGGCCTATCGTATACAAACATGATGACACCATAATTTTTGTTTTTACTGAAAATTTATTTTTTCTCAAATTAACGTTCTCATACAAGCTACTCTTATCGGCCTACCGTATACAAACATGATGACACCATAATTTTTGTTTTTACTGAAAATTTTTTTTTTGTCAAATTAACGTTCTCATACAAGCTACACTTATCGGCCTACCGTATACAAACATGATGACACCATAATTTCAGTTTTTACTGAATATTTTTTTTTCTCAAATTAACGTTCTCATACAGGCTACTCTTATCGGCCTACCGTATACAAACATGATGACACCATAATTTCAGTTTTTACTGAAAATTTATTTTTTCTCAAATTAACGTTCTTATACAAGCTACTCTTATCGGCCTACCGTATACAAACATGATGACACCATAATTTCAGTTTTTACTGAATTTTTTTTTTTTTTTTTAAAGTAACGTTCTCATACAAGCTACACTTATCGGCCTACCGTATACAAACATGATGACACCATAATTCCAGTTTTTACTGAAAATTTTTTTTTTCTCAAATTAACGTTCTCATACAGGCTACTCTTATCGGCCTACCGTATACAAACATGATGACACCATAATTTCTGTTTTCACTGAAAACTTTTTTTTTTGTCAAATGAACGTTCTCATACTAGCTACACTTATCGGCCTACCGTATACAAACATGATGACACCCTAATTTCAGTTTTTACTGAATATTTTTTTTTTCTCAAATTAACGTTCTCATACAGGCCACTCTTATCGGCCTACCGTATACAAATATGATGACACCATAATTTTTGTTTATACTGAAAATTTATTTTTTCTCAAATTACCGTTCTCATACAGGCTACACTTATCGGCCTACCGTATACAAACATGATGACACCAAAATTTCAGTTTTTACTGAAATTTTTTTTTTTTTAAAAGTAACGTTCTCATACAAGCTACACTTATCGGCCTACCGTATACAAACATGATGACACCATAATTTCAGTTTTTACTAAAAAATTTTTTTTTCTCAAATTACCGTTCTTATACAACCTACTCTTATCGGCCTACCGTATACAAACAAGATGACACCATAATTTCTGTTTTCACTGAAAATTTTGTTTTTTCTCAAATTAACGTTCTCATACAACCTACTCTTATCGGCCTTCCGTATACAAACATGATGACACCATAATTTCAGTTTTTACTGAAAATTTTTTTTCTCAAATTAACGTTCTCATACAAGCTACACTTATCGGCCTACCGTATACAAACATGATGACACCATAATTTCAGTTTTTACTGAAAACTATTTTTTTGTCAAATTTACGTTCTCATACAGGCTACTCTTATCAGCCTACCGTATACAAAAATGATGATACCATAATTTCAGTTTTTACTGAAAATTTTTTTTTCTCAAATTAACGTTCTCATACAACCTACTCTTATCGGCCTACCGTATACATACATGATGACACCATAATTTCAGTTTTTACTGAAAACTTTTTTTATGTCAAATTAACGTTCTCATACAAGCTACTCTTATCGGCCTACCGTATACAAACATGATGACACCATAATTTCAGTTTTTACTGAAAATTTTTATTTTCTCAAATTAACGTTCTCATACAGGCTACTCTTATTGGCCTACCGTATACCAACATGATGACACCATAATTTCAGTTTCTAGTGAATATTTTTTTTCCTCAAATTAACGTTCTCATACAGGCTACACTTATCGGCCTACCGTATACAAACATGATGACACCATAATTTCAGTTTTCACTGAAAATTTATTTTTTGTCAAATTAACGTTCTCATACAGGCTACTCTTATCGGCCTACCGTATACAAACATGATGACACCATAATTTCTGTTTTTACTGAAAATTTATTTTTTCTTAAATTAACGTTCTCATACAGGCTACTCTTATCGGCCTACCGTATACAAACATGATGACACCATAATTTCTATTTTTACTGAAAATTTATTTTTTCTCAAATTAACGTTCTCATACAGGCTACTTTTATCGGCCTACCGTATACAAACATGATGAAACCATAATTTCAGTTTTCACTGAAAATTTTTATTTTCTCAAATTAACGTTCTCATACAGGCTACTCTTATTGGCCTACCGTATACCAACATGATGACACCATAATTTCAGTTTCTAGTGAATATTTTTTTTCCTCAAATTAACGTTCTCATACAGGCTACACTTATCGGCCTACCGTATACAAACATGATGACACCATAATTTCAGTTTTCACTGAAAATTTATTTTTTGTCAAATTAACGTTCTCATACAGGCTACTCTTATCGGCCTACCGTATACAAACATGATGACACCATAATTTCTGTTTTTACTGAAAATTTTTTTTTTCTCAAATTAACGTTCTCATACAGGCTACTCTTATCGGCCTACCGTATACAAACATGATGACACCATAATTTTTGTTTTTACTGAAAATTTATTTTTTCTCAAATTAACGTTCTCATACAGGCTACTCTTATTGGCCTACCGTATACAAACATGATGACACCATAATTTCAGTTTTTACTGAATATTTTTTTTCCTCAAATTAACGTTCTCATACAGGCTACTCGTATCGGCCTACCGTATACAAACATGATGACACCATAATTTCAGTTTTCACTGAAAATTTATTTTTTCTCAAATTAACGTTCTCATACAGGCTACTCTTATCGGCCTACCGTATGCAAACATGATGACACAATAATTTCTGTTTTCACTGAAAACTTTTTTTTTTGTCAAATTAACGTTCTCATGCAGACTACTCGTGTCGGCCTACCGTATACAAACATGATGAAACCATAATTTCAGTTTTTACTGAATATTTTTTTTCCTCAAATTAACGTTCTCATACAGGCTACTCTTATCGGCCTACCGTATACAAACATGATGACACCATAAATTCAGTTTTCACTGAAAATTTATTTTTTGTCAAATTAACGTTCTCATACAGGCTACTCTTATCGGCCTACCGTATACAAACATGATGACACCATAATTTCTGTTTTCACTGAAAACTTTTTTTTTTGTCAAATTAACGTTCTCATGCAGACTACTCGTATCGGCCTACCGTATACAAACATGATGAAACCATAATTTCAGTTTTCACTGAAAATTTTTATTTTCTCAAATTAACGTTCTCATACAGGCTACTCTTATGGGCCTACCGTATACAAACATGATGACACCATAATTTCTGTTTTTACTGAAAATTTTTTTTTTCTCAAATTAACGTTCTCATACAGGCTACTCTTATCGGCCTACCGTATACAAACATGATGACACCATAATTTCTGTTTTCACTGAAAACTTTTTTTTTTGTCAAATTAACGTTCTCATGCACACTACTCGTATCGGCCTACCGTATACAAACATGATGACACCATAATTTCAGTTTTTACTGAATATTTTTTTTTCTCAAATTAACGTTCTCATACAGGCTACTCTTATTGGCCTACCGCATACAAGCATGATGACACCATAATTTCAGTTTTTACTGAAAATTTATTTTTTCTCAAATTAACGTTCTTATACAAGCTACTCTTATCGGCCTACCGTATACAAACATGATGACACCATAATTTCAGTTTTCACTGAAAATTTTTTTTTTTTTTAAAAGTAACGTTCTCATACAACCTACTCTGATCGGCCTACCGTATACAAACATGATGACACCATAATTTCAGTTTTTACTGAAAACTTTTTTTTTTGTCAAATTAACGTTCTGATGCAGACTACTCGTATCGGCCTACCGTATACAAACCATATGAAACAATAATTTCAGTTTTCACTGAAAATTTTTATTTTCTCAAATTAACGTTCTCATACAGGCTACTCTTATTGGCCTACCTTATACCAACATGATGACACCATAATTTCAGTTTTTACTGAATATTTTTTTTCCTCAACTTAACGTTCTCATACAGGCTACTCTTATCGGCCTACCGTATACAAACATGATGACACCAAAATTTAAGTTTTTACTGAAAATTTATTTTTTCTCAAATTAACGTTCTCATACAGGCTACTCTTATGGGCCTACCGTATACAAACATGATGACATCATAATTTCAGTTTTTACTGAAATTTTTTTTTTTTTTAAAAGTAACGTTCTCATACAAGCTACACTTATCGGCCTATCGTATACAAACATGATGACACCATAATTTCAGTTTTTACTGAATATTTTTTTTTTCTCACATTAACGTTCTCATACAGGCTACTCTTATCGGCCTACCGTATACAAACATGATGACACCATAATTTTTGTTTTTACTGAAAATTTATTTTTTCTCAAATTAACGTTCTCATACAAGCTACTCTTATCGGCCTACCGTATACAAACATGATGACACCATAATTTTTGTTTTTACTGAAAACTTTTTTTTTTGTCAAATTAACGTTCTCATGCAGACTACTCGTATCGGCCTACAGTATACAAACATGATGAAACCATAATTTCAGTTTTTACTGAAAATTTTTATTTTCTCAAATTAACGTTCTCGTACAGGGTACTCTTATGGGCCTACCGTATACAAACATGATGACACCATAATTTTTGTTTTTACTGAAAATTTTTTTTTTCTCAAATTAACGTTCTCATACAAGCTACACTTATCGGCCTACCGTATACAAACATGATGACACCATAATTTCAGTTTTTACTGAATATTTTTTTTTCTCAAATTAACGTTCTCATACAGGCTACTCTTATCGGCCTACCGTATACAAACATGATGACACCATAATTTCAGTTTTTACTGAAAACTTTTTTTTTTGTCAAATTAACGTTCTCAGTCGTTGTGTAACCTCTCGAGTGAGTGATACATAGTGAAAGTGAATCAAATCAAAAAATCAAAAAAAATCAAAAGACAGTGAATTCTTTTTATTTTATTTTTTTTTTTTTTTCTTATTTTTTGTTATATTATTACTTTTAATTCAAAATAAATACTCTATAATCACATAAAACTAAAAAAGTGAACAAATTAATAATCCAAAATTAAAATGAAAGAAAAACCACCAGATAAACCACCAGACAACACCACAAGGTCAAACAAAGGACAGCCAAAGTACAAAATAGATAACACAAGAAAACTAGAAAACCAAACTGAAGGTCCAAAATATCTAATCATGAGAAGAACAGGTAAGGACACAACACTAACATTAGAAAAGGTATCCCCTTTCCTGATAAAAAAAGTCATAGATGGCACGGCAGGATCAGTTGAAGCTTGTAAAAAACTAAAAAATGGAACAATTTTAATACAAACAAAAAACAAAAAAGAAGCAAGCAAAATCATACAAATTACAAAACTAAACGATGAAATAGAAGTAGAGGTCAAAGAACACCCAAAATTAAATACATGCAAAGGAGTTATATATTCTAATGATTTGAGAAATATCTCAGAAAAAGAAATATTAGAAGAATTACAAGAACAAAATATAATGGAGGTTAAAAAAATCATGAAAATGCATGACAAAACATTAATTGAAACTGGATTACATATACTAACATTTACAACAACAAAATTACCCGAACACATTAATATTGGTTATCAAAAAACTAAAGTAAGACAATATATACCACCACCACTTAGATGCAAAAATTGCCTACACTTCGGTCATATCAGTAAAGTTTGCAAAAAAAATAAAATCTGCTATAAATGTGGAGAAGAATATCACATAGACACCACAAAAAACGAAACATGCAATAGAGAAACACAATGCACAAATTGCAGAGAACCTCACAACGCCTTCGACAAGAAATGCAAAATATTTATCAAACAAAAAGAAATTGAAACAATCAAAGCAATAGAAAAAGTAGATTACAGAACAGCAAAAAATATATATAATGAAAGGTATGTACAAAACAATAACAACAAAACTTATGCATCAGCTGTTAGAGAACCTACAACAACCAGAGAAACAACGACAACACAAAAAGAAATAACAACAAAACCTACAAGTCAAAATCAAAATAAAATAACAACATACACTATAACTCCACAAAAAAACACTAATCACCCACCTACAATCAATCACATAGCAAATAAATCAGAAGACAAAATCATAATCACAACAAAACTAACAGAACAACAACAACAAGAAATAATGCAAACAACACCTATCATACACAAAAAAGACACTACCAACAAAATCAAAAGATTAACGAACTCAAATGAAAGAAATTATAAGAAAAGAGGCAGACCAAAAAAATTAGATAATACAAAAAAAACATTTGAAAACATGGAAACAACTGATTTAGAAGACTACACAGAATAAAATACTAAAATAAATGAATCAACAACATAATAATTTACACATCATACAATGGAACATAAACAGCCTATTATATCACATTAATGAACTAAAATTACTAACACAAAAATATTGTAAAAACATCTTCTGCTTGCAAGAAACAAAACTAAAAGAAACAAATAAACCTAATATAAAAAATTACACATGCTATTACAAAAATAAAACTACTAACTCAATAGCCTCCGGAGGAGTTGCAATCTTGGTAGATGAAAACTACAGTAGTCAAGAAATACCCCTAAGAACAGAAATTCAAGCAATAGCAATAAAAATATTCTCACCAATCAACCTCAGCATTATAAATATATACTCAGATAAAACACTAACAGAAAAACAGCTCCAAGACCTCACTAATCAAATTACAGGCCCCAAAATTATCGTAGGAGATTTCAACGCACACAACCCACTATGGGGTTCAGATAAAATAGATAAAAAAGGTAAGCAAATAGAAAATTTCTTAATTAACAACAACCTAAACTTAATTAACAACAAAAAACCTACTCATTTCAACTTTTCATATAAATGCTTCACTGCAATAGACCTTACTATATGCTCACCAGAAATCCATAATAACATTAACTGGTTTATAGAAAATGACCTATACGGAAGTGACCATTTTCCAATTATAATACAATATAACATTAAACATGAAACTCTAAATAAAAGACTAACATTTAACACCAAAAAAGCAGACTGGAATAAATTCCAACAAAACATAGAATTCCTAAAACCACTCACTTCCTTTAACGATGTAGACTCCATAGAATCATACCTTCGTGAACAAATCCTTAACGCTGCAAAAATATCCATACCCCTAACCCGATACAATAGCGGAAAAAGATACGTTCCATGGTGGAATGAAGATATTAAAAATGCAATAAAAGAAAAGAAAAAAATGCTTAAAGTCTTTAAAAAAAATATTAATCATGAAAACTTCATCAACTTCTTAAAAGCAAGATATAACGTTAAAAAACTAATCAGATTACACAAAAAACTTTCGTGGCAAAACTACACCTCTTCGATCACATATAACACAAACTCAAAAGAAATTTTTAAAAAAATAAGATCTCTTAATGGCAAAAACCACTATAGCAATATAACTAGAATCGCAATAGATAAACACGATATAACCAATAAAGAAGACATCTGCAATATCCTAGCCAATCACTTTGAAAACCACTTTAATAACAAAAACCAAAACCCACAACCCTCCACCCTAAAGCAAAACATAAAATGCACAGAAAACAATCCCATCATAAACCACAACGAAGACTATAACAAACTATTTACAATTCAGGAACTACAACAAACACTTAATGACGTCAAAGGATCCTCACCAGGACCAGACTTAATACACTATGACATGTTAAAAAATCTCTCAACCACACAAAAACAGAAATTACTTGAGTTTTATAACATTATATGGAAAAATGGAAAATTTCCTAATAAATGGAGTGAAGCATTACTAATACCCATACACAAAACAGGAACCGACCCAAATACCCTAGAAAACTATAGACCAATAACACTAACAAATTGTACCTGTAAAATTCTCGAAAGAATGATCAATAAAAGACTAAACTGGTACCTAGAAAAAAATAAATTGTTAAACAAATATCAATTTGGCTTTCGAAAAGGTTTAGGAACAATAGATGCACTTGCATATTTCGAATCAGAAATAATGAAAAACTTTTCAAAAAATGAATACATGTTAGCAGTTTTCCTTGACCTTGAAAAAGCCTTTGATAGAATTTGGAAAAATACAATCATAAATGAATTAAAAGAAATGAATATCAAAGGTAACATGTTAACATTCGTGAACAACTTCATTCTTTCCAGAACATTTCAGGTACAAATAGGTAACATCTCCTCTAACAAAAAAACAGCACAAAACGGAGTCCCTCAAGGCTCAGTACTTAGCACCACCCTCTTCCTTATAGGAATAAATAATATTCACAAATACATAAAATTACCAACAAAACATATCATTTACGCCGATGACTTAGCTATCTTTACAACATCAAAAAACTTAGAGAACGCAACATCAGACATACAAAACACAATAAATGACCTCATAGAATGGACTAAATCCAACGGTATGACCTTTTCTACAGATAAAACAAGACTTATGATATTTACCAAAAAACACAAAACAACCCTTGTACCAAAAATATACATAAACAACACTGAAATAAAACAAGTTCAAGAGCACAAATTCCTTGGATTAACATTGGACGAAAAATTAACATGGAAAAAACACATAGAAAAGACTAAAATAAAAGCCATTAAGGCACTCAACGTCCTCAAAATACTCAACAATAGTGAATACGGCTCAAACAGAGAAACGCTACTCCGAATACATAACTCAACCATACTACCCATCCTAGACTACTGCTCCCAAATCTATTCCTCAGCTACACAATATACGTTAAAAACACTAGATACTATACATCACACAGGTATCAGACTTAGCATAGGAGCCTTTAAGACAACCCCAAAACATAGCTTGCTAGTAGACTCGGGACAAATACCACTACAATACAGAAGAGACATACAAACAATCCACCATGCCCTTCGTATCAAATCGATTAAAAACCACCCTGCAAAAGAAAACACAAACGAACAACAAAACCACAAATATCAACCCCTACTTGCAAGAGCACAAAAAACAATAGAAAACCACAAGATACATCACAACAACCATATAAATACCTACAGACACCCCGAAACCCCCCCTTGGACAACAACACACATAAAATACGATAAAGAAAACGAAAGATACAAAAAGCAAGAAACAAACCCCAAATTATACAAACAATTATTCCTTCAAAAAATATCAACTACATACAAAAACCATATTAAAGTATTCACCGACGGCTCCGTACAGGATGATAAAACAGGATGTGCCTACAAAATAGGAGAAATTGAAAAAAAGTATAGACTACAAAACTATACCAATATTCATACAGCAGAATTATATGCAATCCTTAAAGCCATCCATCACCTCAAAAAAGATAAAAAACAAAATATTCTAATCTGTACAGACTCACTAAGCTCACTGAAATCACTTGACACCATATATCCAAAAAACCCCATAGCAATAGAAATAAAAGACCAAATTCACAACAATAACCTAAACATTACCTTTATGTGGATCCCTAGCCACATAGATATAGAAGGAAATGAAAAAGCAGACAGACTAGCAAAAGAATCACTAAAGAATGAAATAGATACCGACTTTAAATCCAACCTAAACGACCTAAAAAGACAATGTAAAATACAAATATACAAAAATTGGAATGAAAACTGGAAAAACGAACCCGACACAAATAAATTAAGATACATTAAGAACAATACAAAACCTTGGACCACAATAAGAACACTAAAACGAAAAGATGCCGTAATAATGACAAGAATACGCACAGGACACACTAATCTCACCCACAAACACCATTTAGAAAAAACACCACCCCCCTTATGTACATGCAATAGCCCACTAACAATAAAACACATTTTCCAAGAATGCAACCTCCTCGCAACCGAAAGAAGAAAGTACGAAATAAAAAATATCAAAGATCTTGCAAGCGAAGATGAAAATAAAATATCAAACATAATTAAATTCTTAAAAACAATAAAAATATATCAAAAGATATAAAAATTATCTATGTACCATAACTAAATGCCTATGTATATATATATATATGTAATTATTAAATATGTATTTAACATAATTATAATAATTATAATAAAAAACAACAAAATTATGTATCTATTATACAAATAATATATAATTATAATAATATAAGATAAATTACAAAACAGAACAAAACTACTAATATTATTGTTACATACATATAATCATAACATATTAAGAGCTAAGATTAGACAATAAGAAAAATTGTTAAACAGGCCTTAAATAACCTAAGAAGTGTTGAAAGGCCTCAAAATTTTATAATAATAATAATAATAATAATTAACGTTCTGATGCAGACTACTCGTATCGGCCTACCGTATACAAACCATATGAAACAATAATTTCAGTTTTCACTGAAAATTTTTTTTTTCTCAAATTAACGTTCTCATACAAGCTACACTTATCGGCCTACCGTATACAAACATGATGACACCATAATTTCAGTTTTTACTGAATATTTTTTTTTCTCAAATTAACGTTCTCATACAGGCTACTCTTATCGGCCTACCGTATACAAACATGATGACACCATAATTTCAGTTTTTACTGAAAATTTATTTTTTCTCAAATTAACGTTCTTATACAAGCTACTCTTATCGGCCTACCGTATACAAACATGATGACACCATAATTTCAGTTTTTACTGAATTTTTTTTTTTTTTTTTAAAGTAACGTTCTCATACAAGCTACACTTATCGGCCTACCGTATACAAACATGATGACACCATAATTCCAGTTTTTACTGAAAATTTTTTTTTTCTCAAATTAACGTTCTCATACAGGCTACTCTTATCGGCCTACCGTATACAAACATGATGACACCATAATTTCTGTTTTCACTGAAAACTTTTTTTTTTGTCAAATGAACGTTCTCATACTAGCTACACTTATCGGCCTACCGTATACAAACATGATGACACCCTAATTTCAGTTTTTACTGAATATTTTTTTTTTCTCAAATTAACGTTCTCATACAGGCCACTCTTATCGGCCTACCGTATACAAATATGATGACACCATAATTTTTGTTTATACTGAAAATTTATTTTTTCTCAAATTACCGTTCTCATACAGGCTACACTTATCGGCCTACCGTATACAAACATGATGACACCAAAATTTCAGTTTTTACTGAAATTTTTTTTTTTTTAAAAGTAACGTTCTCATACAAGCTACACTTATCGGCCTACCGTATACAAACATGATGACACCATAATTTCAGTTTTTACTAAAAAATTTTTTTTTCTCAAATTACCGTTCTTATACAACCTACTCTTATCGGCCTACCGTATACAAACAAGATGACACCATAATTTCTGTTTTCACTGAAAATTTTGTTTTTTCTCAAATTAACGTTCTCATACAACCTACTCTTATCGGCCTTCCGTATACAAACATGATGACACCATAATTTCAGTTTTTACTGAAAATTTTTTTTCTCAAATTAACGTTCTCATACAAGCTACACTTATCGGCCTACCGTATACAAACATGATGACACCATAATTTCAGTTTTTACTGAAAACTATTTTTTTGTCAAATTTACGTTCTCATACAGGCTACTCTTATCAGCCTACCGTATACAAAAATGATGATACCATAATTTCAGTTTTTACTGAAAATTTTTTTTTCTCAAATTAACGTTCTCATACAACCTACTCTTATCGGCCTACCGTATACATACATGATGACACCATAATTTCAGTTTTTACTGAAAACTTTTTTTATGTCAAATTAACGTTCTCATACAGGCTACACTTATCGGCCTACCGTATACAAGCATGATGGCACCATAATTTCAGTTTTTACTGAAAATTTTTTTTCTCAAATTAACGTTCTCATACAACCTACTCTTATCGGCCTACCGTATACAAACATGATGACACCATAATTTCTGTTTTTACTGAAAAATTTTTTTTTCTCAAATTAACGTTCTCATACAAGCTACACTTATCGGCCTCCCGTATACAAACATGATGACACCATAATTTCAGTTTTTACTGAATATTTTTTTTTTCTCAAATTAACGTTCTCATACAGGCTACTCTTATCGGCCTACCGCATACAAACATGATGACACCATAATTTTAGTTTTTTACTGAAAATTTATTTTTTCTCAAATTAACGTTCTCATACAAGCTACTCTTATCGGCCTACCGTATACAAACATGATGACACCATAATTTCAGTTTTTACTGGATTTTTTTTTTTTTCTCAAATTAACGTTCTCATACAGGCTACTCTTATCGGCCTACCGTATACAAACATGATGACACCATAATTTCAGTTTTCACTGAAAATTTTTTTTTTTTTAAAGTAACGTTCTCATACAAGCTACACTTATCGGCCTACCGTATACAAACATGATGACACCATAATTTCAGTTTCTACTGGAATTTTTTTTTCTCAAATTAACGTTCTCATGCAGATTACTCGTATCGGCCTACCGTATACAAACATGATGACACCATAATTTCTGTTTTTACTGAAAATTTTTTTTTCTCAAATTAACGTTCTCATACAGGCTACTCTTATCGGCCTACCGTATACAAACATGATGACCATAATTTCTGTTTTTACTGAAAACTTTTTTTTTGTCAAATTAACGTTCTCATGCAGACTACTCGTATCGGCCTACCGTATACAAACATGATGACACCATAATTTCAGTTTTTACTGAAAATTTATTTTTTCTCAAATTAACGTTCTTATACAAGCTACTCTTATCGGCCTACCGTATACAAACATGATGACACCATAATTTCAGTTTTTACTGAATTTTTTTTTTTTTTTTTAAAGTAACGTTCTCATACAAGCTACACTTATCGGCCTACCGTATACAAACATGATGACACCATAATTCCAGTTTTTACTGAAAATTTTTTTTTTCTCAAATTAACGTTCTCATACAGGCTACTCTTATCGGCCTACCGTATACAAACATGATGACACCATAATTTCTGTTTTCACTGAAAACTTTTTTTTTTGTCAAATGAACGTTCTCATACTAGCTACACTTATCGGCCTACCGTATACAAACATGATGACACCCTAATTTCAGTTTTTACTGAATATTTTTTTTTTCTCAAATTAACGTTCTCATACAGGCCACTCTTATCGGCCTACCGTATACAAATATGATGACACCATAATTTTTGTTTATACTGAAAATTTATTTTTTCTCAAATTACCGTTCTCATACAGGCTACACTTATCGGCCTACCGTATACAAACATGATGACACCAAAATTTCAGTTTTTACTGAAATTTTTTTTTTTTTTAAAAGTAACGTTCTCATACAAGCTACACTTATCGGCCTACCGTATACAAACATGATGACACCATAATTTCAGTTTTTACTAAAAAATTTTTTTTTCTCAAATTACCGTTCTTATACAACCTACTCTTATCGGCCTACCGTATACAAACAAGATGACACCATAATTTCTGTTTTCACTGAAAATTTTGTTTTTTCTCAAATTAACGTTCTCATACAAGCTACTCTTATCGGCCTACCGTATACAAACATGATGACACCATAATTTCAGTTTCTACTGGAATTTTGTTTTTTTAAAAGTAACGTTGTCATACAAGCTACACTTATCGGCCTACCGTATACAAACATTATGACACCATTATTTCAGTTTTTACTGAAAACTATTTTTTTGTCAAATCAACGTTCTCATACAGCTACTCTTATCAGCCTACCGTATACAAACATGATGACATCATAATTTCAGTTTTTACTGAATATTTATTTTTTCTCAAATTAACGTTCTCATACAGGCTACTCTTATCGGCCTACCGTATACATACATGATGACACCATAATTTCAGTTTTTACTGAAAACTTTTTTTTTGTCAAATTAACGTTCTCATACAGGCTACTCTTATCAGCCTACCGTATACAAAAATGATGATACCATAATTTCAGTTTTTACTGAAAATTTTTTTTTCTCAAATTAACGTTCTCATACAACCTACTCTTATCGGCCTACCTTATACAAACATGATGACACCATAATTTCAGTTTTTACTGAAAACTTTTTTTATGTCAAATTAACGTTCTCATACAGGCTACACTTATCGGCCTACCGTATACAAGCATGATGGCACCATAATTTCAGTTTTTACTGAAAATTTTTTTTCTCAAATTAACGTTCTCATACAACCTACTCTTATCGGCCTACCGTATACAAACATGATGACACCATAATTTCTGTTTTTACTGAAAAATTTTTTTTTCTCAAATTAACGTTCTCATACAAGCTACACTTATCGGCCTCCCGTATACAAACATGATGACACCATAATTTCAGTTTTTACTGAATATTTTTTTTTTCTCAAATTAACGTTCTCATACAGGCTACTCTTATCGGCCTACCGCATACAAACATGATGACACCATAATTTTAGTTTTTTACTGAAAATTTATTTTTTCTCAAATTAACGTTCTCATACAAGCTACTCTTATCGGCCTACCGTATACAAACATGATGACACCATAATTTCAGTTTTTACTGGATTTTTTTTTTTTTCTCAAATTAACGTTCTCATACAGGCTACTCTTATCGGCCTACCGTATACAAACATGATGACACCATAATTTCAGTTTTCACTGAAAATTTTTTTTTTTTTAAAGTAACGTTCTCATACAAGCTACACTTATCGGCCTACCGTATACAAACATGATGACACCATAATTTCAGTTTCTACTGGAATTTTTTTTTCTCAAATTAACGTTCTCATGCAGATTACTCGTATCGGCCTACCGTATACAAACATGATGACACCATAATTTCTGTTTTTACTGAAAATTTTTTTTTCTCAAATTAACGTTCTCATACAGGCTACTCTTATCGGTCTACCGTATACAAACATGATGACCATAATTTCTGTTTTTACTGAAAACTTTTTTTTTGTCAAATTAACGTTCTCATGCAGACTACTCGTATCGGCCTACCGTATACAAACATGATGAAACCATAATTTCAGTTTTCACTGAAAATTTTTATTTTCTCAAATTAACGTTCTCATCCAGGCTACTCTTATCAGCCTACCGTATACAAAAATGATGATACCATAATTTCTGTTTTCACTGAAAATTTTTTTTTCTCAAATTAACGTTCTCATACAACCTACTCTTATCGGCCTACCTTATACAAACATGATGACACCATAATTTCAGTTTTTACTGAAAACTTTTTTTATGTCAAATTAACGTTCTCATACAGGCTACACTTATCGGCCTACTGTATACAAGCATGATGACACCATAATTTCTGTTTTTACTGAAAAATTTTTTTTTCTCAAATTAACGTTCTCATACAAGCCACACTTATCGGCCTCCCGTATACAAACATGATGACACCATAATTTCAGTTTTTACTGAATATTTTTTTTTCTCAAATTAACGTTCTCATACAGGCTACTCTTATCGGCCTACCGCATACAAACATGATGACACCATAATTTTAGTTTTTTACTGAAATTTTATTTTTTCTCAAATTAACGTTCTTATACAAGCTACTCTTATCGGCCTACCGTATACAAACATGATGACACCATAATTTCAGTTTTTACTGGATTTTTTTTTTTTCTCAAATTAACGTTCTCATACAGGCTACTCTTATCGGCCTACCGTATACAAACATGATGACACCATAATTTCAGTTTTCACTGAAAATTTTTTTTTTTTTAAAGTAACGTTCTCATACAAGCTACACTTATCGGCCTACCGTATACAAACATGATGACACCATAATTTCAGTTTTTACTGAAATTTTTTTTTCTAAAATTAACGTTCTCATACAGGCTACTCTTATCGGCCTACCGTATACAAACATGATGACACCATAATTTCAGTTTTTACTGGAATTTTTTTTTCTCAAATTAACGTTCTCATGCAGATTACTCGTATCGGCCTACCGTATACAAACATGATGACACCATAATTTCTGTTTTTACTGAAAATTTTTTTTTCTCAAATTAACGTTCTCATACAGGCTACTCTTATCGGCCTACCGTATACAAACATGATGACCATAATTTCTGTTTTTACTGAAAACTTTTTTTTTGTCAAATTAACGTTCTCATGCAGACTACTCGTATCGGCCTACCGTATACAAACATGATGAAACCATAATTTCAGTTTTCACTGAAAATTTTTATTTTCTCAAATTAACGTTCTCATACAGGCTACTCTTATCGGCCTACCGTATACAAACATGATGACACCATAATTTCAGTTTTTACTGAAAAATTTTTTTTTCTCAAATTAACGTTCTCATACAAGCTACACTTATCGGCCTCCCGTATACAAACATGATGACACCATAATTTCAGTTTTTACTGAAAATTTATTTTTTCTCAAATTAACGTTCTCATACAGGCTACTCTTATCGGCCTACCGCATACAAACATGATGACACCATAATTTTAGTTTTTTACTGAAAATTTATTTTTTCTCAAATTAACGTTCTTATACAAGCTACTCTTATCGGCCTACCGTATACAAACATGATGACACCATAATTTCAGTTTTTACTGGGTTTTTTTTTTTTGTTTTTTAAAAGAAACGTTCTCATACAAGCTACACTTATCGGCCTACCGTATACAAACATGATGACACCATAATTTCAGTTTTTACTGAAAATTTTTTTTTTCTCAAAAAACGTTCTCATACAGGCTACTCTTATCGGCCTACCGTATACAAACATGATGACACCATAATTTCAGTTTTTACTGGAATTTTTTTTCTCAAATTAACGTTCTCATGCAGACTACTCTTATGGGCCTACCGTATACAAACATGATGACACCATAATTTCAGTTTTTACTGAAATTTTTTTTTCTAAAATTAACGTTCTCATACAGGCTACTCTTATCGGCCTACCGTATACAAACATGATGACACCATAATTTCAGTTTTTACTGGAATTTTTTTTTCTCAAATTAACGTTCTCATGCAGATTACTCGTATCGGCCTACCGTATACAAACATGATGACACCATAATTTCTGTTTTTACTGAAAATTTTTTTTTTCTCAAATTAACGTTCTCATACAAGCTACACTTATCGGCCTACCGTATACAAACATGATGACAGCATAATTTCAGTTTTTACTGAATATTTTTTTTTCTCAAATTAACGTTCTCATACAGGCTACTCTTATCGGCCTACCGTATACAAACATGATGACACCATAATTTCTGTTTTTACTGAAAACTTTTTTTTTTGTCAAATTAACGTTCTCATGCAGACTACTCTTATGGGCCTACCGTATACAAACATGATGACGCCATAATTTCTGTTTTTACTGAAAATTTTTTTTTTCTCAAATTAACGTTCTCATACAAGCTACACTTATCGGCCTACCGTATACAAACATGATGACACCATAATTTCAGTTTTTACTGAATATTTTTTTTCCTCAAATTAACGTTCTCATACAGGCTACTCTTATCGGCCTACCGCATACAAACATGATGACACCATAATTTCAGTTTTTACTGAAAATTTATTTTTTCTCAAATTAACGTTCTTATACAAGCTACTCTTATCGGCCTACCGTATACAAACATGATGACACCATAATTTCAGTTTTCACTGAAAATTTTTCTTTTTTTTAAAAGTAACGTTCTCATACAACCTACTCTGATCGGCCTACCGTATACAAACATGATGACACCATAATTTTAGTTTTTACTGAAAATTTTTTTTTTCTCAAATTAACGTTCTCATGCAGACTACTCGTATCGGCCTACCGTATACAAACATGATGAAACCATAATTTCAGTTTTCACTGAAACTTTTTTTCCTCAAATTAACGTTCTCATACAGGCTACTCTTATCGGCCTACAGTATACAAACATGATGACACCAAAATTTAAGTTTTTACTGAAAATTTATTTTTTCTCAAATTAACGTTCTCATACAGGCTACTCTTATGGGCCTACCGTATACAAACATGATGACATCATAATTTCAGTTTTTACTGAAATTTTTTTTTTTTTTTAAAAGTAACGTTCTCATACAAGCCACACTTATCGGCCTACCCTATAAAAACATGATGACACCATAATTTCAGTTTTTATTGAAAATTTTATTTTTCTCAAATTAACGTTCTCATACAGGCTACTCTTATCGGCCTACCGTATACAAACATGATGACACCATAATTTCAGTTTTCAATAAAAATTTTTTTTTTTTTAAAGTAACATTCTCATACAGGCTACTCTTATCGGCCTACCGTATACAAACATGATGACACCATAATTTCAGTTTTTACTGAAATTTTTTTTTTTTTTTTAAAGTAACGTTCTCATACAAGCTACACTTATCGGCCTAACGTATACAAACATGATGACACCATAATTTCAGTTTTTACTGAAAATTTATTTTTTCTCAAATTAACGTTCTCATACAGGCTACTCTTATCGGCCTACCGTATACAAACATGATGACACCATAATTTCTGTTTTTACTGAAAACTTTTTTTTATGTCAAATTAACGTTCTCATGCAGACTACTCGTATCGGCCTACCGTATACAAACATGATGAAACCATAATTTCAGTATTCACTGAAAATTTTTATTTTCTCAAATTAACGTTCTCATACAGGCTACTCTTATCGGCCTACCCTATACAAACATGATGACACCATAATTTCTGTTTTTACTGAAAATTTTTTTTTTCTCAAATTAACGTTCTCATACAAGCTACACTTATCGGCCTACCGTATACAAACATGATGACACCTTAATTTTAGTTTTTACTGAATTTTTTTTTTTTTTTTTTAAAGTAACGTTCTCATACAAGCTACACTTATCGGCCTACCGTATACAAACATGATGACACCATAATTTCAGTTTTTACTCGAATTTTTTTTTCTCAAATTAACGTTCTCATGCAGATTGCTCGTATCGGCCTATCGTATACAAACATGATGACACCATAATTTCTGTTTTTACTGAAATTTTTTTTTTTCTCAAATTAACGTTCTCATGCAGACTACTCGTATCGGCCTACCGTATACAAACATGATGAAACCATAATTTCAGTTTTCACTGAAAATTTTTATTTTCTCAAATTAACGTTCTCATACAGGCTACTCTTATGGGCCTACCGTATACAAACATGATGACACCATAATTTCTGTTTTTACTGAAAAATTTTTTTTTTCTCAAATTAACGTTCTCATAGAAGCTACACTTATCGGCCTACCGTATACAAACATGATGACACCATAATTTCAGTTTTTACTGAATATTTTTTTTTCTCAAATTAACGTTCTCATACAGGCTACTCTTATCGGCCTACCGCATACAAACATGATGACACCATAATTTCAGTTTTTACTGAAAATTTATTTTTTCTCAAATTAACGTTCTTATACAAGCTACTCTTATCGGCCTACCGTATACAAACATGATGACACCATAATTTCAGTTTTCACTGAAAATTTTTCTTTTTTTTAAAAGTAACGTTCTCATACAACCTACTCTTATCGGCCTACCGTATACAAACATGATGACACCATAATTTCAGTTTTTACTGAAAACTTTTTTTTTTGTCAAATTAACGTTCTCATGCAGACTACTCGTATCGGCCTACCGTATACCAACATGATGACACCATAATTTCAGTTTTTACTGAATATTTTTTTTCCTCAAATTAACGTTCTCATACAGGCTACTCTTATCGGCCTACCGTATACAAACATGATGACACCAAAATTTAAGTTTTTACTGAAAATTTATTTTTTCTCAAATTAACGTTCTCATACAGGCTACTCTTATGGGCCTACCATATACAAAGATGATGACATCATAATTTCAGTTTTTACTGAAATTTTTTTTTTTTTTTTTAAAGTAACGTTCTCATACAAGCTACACTTATCGGCCTACCGTATACAAACATGATGACACCATAATTTCAGTTTTTACTGAAAATTTTTTTTTTCTCAAATTAACGTTCTCATACAGGCTACTCTTATCGGCCTACTGTATACAAACATGATGACACCATAATTTCTCTTTTTACTGAAAATTTATTTTTTCTCAAATTAACGTTCTTATACAAGCTACTCTTATCGGCCTACCGTATACAAACATGATGACACCATAATTTCTGTTTTTACTGAATTTTTTTTTTTTTTTTTAAAGTAACGTTCTCATACAAGCTACACTTATCGGCCTACCGTATACAAACATGATGACACCATAATTTCAGTTTTTACTGAATATTTTTTTTTCTCAAATTAACGTTCTCATACAGGCTACTCTTATCGGCCTACCGCATACAAACATGATGACACCATAATTTCAGTTTTTACTGAAAATTTATTTTTTCTCAAATTAACGTTCTTATACAAGCTACTCTTATCGGCCTACCGTATACAAACATGATGACACCATAATTTCAGTTTTTACTGAATTTTTTTTTTTTTTTTTTATAGTAACGTTCTCATACAAGCTACACTTATCGGCCTACCGTATACAAACATGATGACACCATAATTTCAGTTTTTACTGAAAATTTTTTTTTTCTCAAATTAACGTTCTCATACAAGCTACACTTATCGGCCTACCGTATACAAACATGATGACACCATAATTTCAGTTTTTACTGAATATTTTTTTTTCTCAAATTAACGTTCTCATACAGGCTACTCTTATCGGCCTACCGTATACAAACATGATGGAACCATAATTTCAGTTTTCACTGAAAATTTTTATTTTCTCAAATTAACGTTCTCATACAGGCTACTCTTATGGGCCTACCGTATACAAACATGATGACACCACAATTTCTGTTTTTACTGAAAATTTTTTTTTTCTCAAATTAACGTTCTCATACAAGCTACACTTATCGGCCTACCGTATACAAACATGATGACACCATAATTTCAGTTTTTACTGAATATTTTTTTTTCTCAAATTACCGTTCTCATACAGGCTACTCTTATCGGCCTACATCATACAAAAATGATGACACCATAATTTCAGTTTTTACTGAAAATTTATTTTTTCTCAAATTAACGTTCTTATACAAGCTACTCTTATCGGCCTACCGTATACAAACATGATGACACCATAATTTCAGTTTTTACTGAAATTTTTTTTTTTTTTTAAAAGTAACGTTCTCATACAAGCTACACTTATCGGCCTACCCTATAAAAACATGATGACACCATAATTTCAGTTTTTATTGAAAATTTCATTTTTCTCAAATTACCGTTCTCATACAGGCTACTCTTATCGGCCTACCGTATACAAACATGATGACACCATAATTTCTGTTTTTACTGAAAACTTTTTTTTTCTCAAATTAACGTTCTCATACAGGCTACTCTTATCGGCCTACCGTATACAAACATGATGAAACCATAATTTCAGTTTTCACTGAAAATTTTTTTTTTCTCAAATTAAAGTTCTCATACAGGCTACTCTTATCGGCCTACCGTATACAAACATGATGACACCATAATTTCTGTTTTTACTGAAAAATTTTTTTTTTGTCAAATTAACGTTCTCATGCAGACTACTCGTATCGGCCTACCGTATACAAACATGATGACACCATAATTTCAGTTTTTACTGAATTTTTTTTTTTTTTTTTTATAGTAACGTTCTCATACAAGCTACACTTATCGGCCTACCGTATACAAACATGATGACACCATAATTTCAGTTTTTACTGAAAATTTTTTTTTTCTCAAATTAACGTTCTCATACAAGCTACACTTATCGGCCTACCGTATACAAACATGATGACACCATAATTTCAGTTTTTACTGAATATTTTTTTTTCTCAAATTAACGTTCTCATACAGGCTACTCTTATCGGCCTACCGTATACAAACATGATGGAACCATAATTTCAGTTTTCACTGAAAATTTTTATTTTCTCAAATTAACGTTCTCATACAGGCTACTCTTATGGGCCTACCGTATACAAACATGATGACACCACAATTTCTGTTTTTACTGAAAATTTTTTTTTTCTCAAATTAACGTTCTCATACAAGCTACACTTATCGGCCTACCGTATACAAACATGATGACACCATAATTTCAGTTTTTACTGAATATTTTTTTTTCTCAAATTACCGTTCTCATACAGGCTACTCTTATCGGCCTACATCATACAAAAATGATGACACCATAATTTCAGTTTTTACTGAAAATTTATTTTTTCTCAAATTAACGTTCTTATACAAGCTACTCTTATCGGCCTACCGTATACAAACATGATGACACCATAATTTCAGTTTTTACTGAAATTTTTTTTTTTTTTTAAAAGTAACGTTCTCATACAAGCTACACTTATCGGCCTACCCTATAAAAACATGATGACACCATAATTTCAGTTTTTATTGAAAATTTCATTTTTCTCAAATTACCGTTCTCATACAGGCTACTCTTATCGGCCTACCGTATACAAACATGATGACACCATAATTTCTGTTTTTACTGAAAACTTTTTTTTTTCTCAAATTAACGTTCTCATACAGGCTACTCTTATCGGCCTACCGTATACAAACATGATGAAACCATAATTTCAGTTTTCACTGAAAATTTTTTTTTTCTCAAATTAACGTTCTCATACAAGCTACTCTTATCGGCCTACCGTATACAAACATGATGACACCATAATTTCTGTTTTTACTGAAAAATTTTTTTTTTGTCAAATTAACGTTCTCATGCAGACTACTCGTATCGGCCTACCGTATACAAACATGATGGAACCATAATTTCAGTTTTCACTGAAAATTTTTATTTTCTCAAATTAACGTTCTCATACAGGCTACTCTTATGGGCCTACCGTATACAAACATGATGACACCATAATTTCTGTTTTTACTGAAAATTTTTTTTTTTTTAAAGTAACGTTCTCATACAAGCTACACTTATCGGCCTACCGTATACAAACATGATGACACCATAATTTCAGTTTTAACTGAAAATTTTTTTTCTCAAATTAACGTTCTCATACAGGCTACTCTTATCGGCCTACCGTATACAAACATGATGACACCATAATTTCAGTTTTTACTGGAATTTTTTTTTTT
Organism: Bombylius discolor; assembly: GCA_939192795.1. Classification (NCBI taxonomy): domain Eukaryota; kingdom Metazoa; phylum Arthropoda; class Insecta; order Diptera; family Bombyliidae; genus Bombylius; species Bombylius discolor. The sequence goes on from OW584239.1 coordinate 29,354,686, forward strand.
TAAAGTAACGTTCTTATACAAGCTACTCTTATCGGCCTACCATATACAAACATGATGACACCATAATTTCAGTTTTAACTGAAATTTTTTGTTTTTTTTAAAAGTAACGTTCTCATACAAGCTACACTTATCGGCCTACCCTATAAAAACATGATGAAACCATAATTTCAGTTTTCACTGAAAATTTATTTTTTATCAAATTAACGTTCTTATACAAGCTACTCTTATCGGCCTACCGTATACAAACATGATGACACCATAATTTCTGTTTTCACTGAAAATTTTTATTTCTCAAATTAACGTTCTCTTACAGGCTACTCTTATCGGCCTACCGTATACAAACTTGATGACACCATAATTTCTGTTTTTACTGAAAACTTTTTTTTTTCTCAAATTAACGTTCTCATACAGGCTACTCTTATCGGCCTACCGTATACAAACATGATGAAACCATAATTTCAGTTTTCACTGAAAATTTTTTTTTTCTCAAATTAACGTTCTCATACAAGCTACTCTTATCGGCCTACCGTATACAAACATGATGACACCATAATTTCTGTTTTTACTGAAAAATTTTTTTTTTGTCAAATTAACGTTCTCATGCAGACTACTCGTATCGGCCTACCGTATACAAACATGATGACACCATAATTTCAGTTTTTACTGAATTTTTTTTTTTTTTTTTTATAGTAACGTTCTCATACAAGCTACACTTATCGGCCTACCGTATACAAACATGATGACACCATAATTTCAGTTTTTACTGAAAATTTTTTTTTTCTCAAATTAACGTTCTCATACAAGCTACACTTATCGGCCTACCGTATACAAACATGATGACACCATAATTTCAGTTTTTACTGAATTTTTTTTTTTTTTTTTTATAGTAACGTTCTCATACAAGCTACACTTATCGGCCTACCGTATACAAACATGATGACACCATAATTTCAGTTTTTACTGAAAATTTTTTTTTTCTCAAATTAACGTTCTCATACAAGCTACACTTATCGGCCTACCGTATACAAACATGATGACACCATAATTTCAGTTTTTACTGAATATTTTTTTTTCTCAAATTAACGTTCTCATACAGGCTACTCTTATCGGCCTACCGTATACAAACATGATGGAACCATAATTTCAGTTTTCACTGAAAATTTTTTTTTTCTCAAATTAAAGTTCTCATACAGGCTACTCTTATCGGCCTACCGTATACAAACATGATGACACCATAATTTCTGTTTTTACTGAAAAATTTTTTTTTTGTCAAATTAACGTTCTCATGCAGACTACTCGTATCGGCCTACCGTATACAAACATGATGACACCATAATTTCAGTTTTTACTGAATTTTTTTTTTTTTTTAAAAGTAACGTTCTCATACAAGCTACACTTATCGGCCTACCCTATAAAAACATGATGACACCATAATTTCAGTTTTTATTGAAAATTTCATTTTTCTCAAATTACCGTTCTCATACAGGCTACTCTTATCGGCCTACCGTATACAAACATGATGACACCATAATTTCTGTTTTTACTGAAAACTTTTTTTTTCTCAAATTAACGTTCTCATACAAGCTACTCTTATCGGCCTACCGTATACAAACATGATGAAACCATAATTTCAGTTTTCACTGAAAATTTTTTTTTTCTCAAATTAAAGTTCTCATACAGGCTACTCTTATCGGCCTACCGTATACAAACATGATGACACCATAATTTCTGTTTTTACTGAAAAATTTTTTTTTTGTCAAATTAACGTTCTCATGCAGACTACTCGTATCGGCCTACCGTATACAAACATGATGACACCATAATTTCAGTTTTTACTGAATTTTTTTTTTTTTTTTTTATAGTAACGTTCTCATACAAGCTACACTTATCGGCCTACCGTATACAAACATGATGACACCATAATTTCAGTTTTTACTGAAAATTTTTTTTTTCTCAAATTAACGTTCTCATACAAGCTACACTAATCGGCCTACCGTATACAAACATGATGACACCATAATTTCAGTTTTTACTGAATATTTTTTTTTCTCAAATTAACGTTCTCATACAGGCTACTCTTATCGGCCTACCGTATACAAACATGATGGAACCATAATTTCAGTTTTCACTGAAAATTTTTATTTTCTCAAATTAACGTTCTCATACAGGCTACTCTTATGGGCCTACCGTATACAAACATGATGACACCACAATTTCTGTTTTTACTGAAAATTTTTTTTTTCTCAAATTAACGTTCTCATACAAGCTACACTTATCGGCCTACCGTATACAAACATGATGACACCATAATTTCAGTTTTTACTGAATATTTTTTTTTCTCAAATTACCGTTCTCATACAGGCTACTCTTATCGGCCTACATCATACAAAAATGATGACACCATAATTTCAGTTTTTACTGAAAATTTATTTTTTCTCAAATTAACGTTCTTATACAAGCTACTCTTATCGGCCTACCGTATACAAACATGATGACACCATAATTTCAGTTTTTACTGAAATTTTTTTTTTTTTTTAAAAGTAACGTTCTCATACAAGCTACACTTATCGGCCTACCCTATAAAAACATGATGACACCATAATTTCAGTTTTTATTGAAAATTTCATTTTTCTCAAATTACCGTTCTCATACAGGCTACTCTTATCGGCCTACCGTATACAAACATGATGACACCATAATTTCTGTTTTTACTGAAAACTTTTTTTTTTCTCAAATTAACGTTCTCATACAGGCTACTCTTATCGGCCTACCGTATACAAACATGATGAAACCATAATTTCAGTTTTCACTGAAAATTTTTTTTTTCTCAAATTAACGTTCTCATACAAGCTACTCTTATCGGCCTACCGTATACAAACATGATGACACCATAATTTCTGTTTTTACTGAAAAATTTTTTTTTTGTCAAATTAACGTTCTCATGCAGACTACTCGTATCGGCCTACCGTATACAAACATGATGGAACCATAATTTCAGTTTTCACTGAAAATTTTTATTTTCTCAAATTAACGTTCTCATACAGGCTACTCTTATGGGCCTACCGTATACAAACATGATGACACCATAATTTCTGTTTTTACTGAAAATTTTTTTTTTTTTAAAGTAACGTTCTCATACAAGCTACACTTATCGGCCTACCGTATACAAACATGATGACACCATAATTTCAGTTTTAACTGAAAATTTTTTTTCTCAAATTAACGTTCTCATACAGGCTACTCTTATCGGCCTACCGTATACAAACATGATGACACCATAATTTCAGTTTTTACTGGAATTTTTTTTTTTTAAAGTAACGTTCTTATACAAGCTACTCTTATCGGCCTACCATATACAAACATGATGACACCATAATTTCAGTTTTAACTGAAATTTTTTGTTTTTTTTAAAAGTAACGTTCTCATACAAGCTACACTTATCGGCCTACCCTATAAAAACATGATGAAACCATAATTTCAGTTTTCACTGAAAATTTATTTTTTATCAAATTAACGTTCTTATACAAGCTACTCTTATCGGCCTACCGTATACAAACATGATGACACCATAATTTCTGTTTTCACTGAAAATTTTTATTTCTCAAATTAACGTTCTCTTACAGGCTACTCTTATCGGCCTACCGTATACAAACTTGATGACACCATAATTTCAGTTTTTACTGAAAACTTTTTTTTTTCTCAAATTAACGTTCTCATACAGGCTACTCTTATCGGCCTACCGTATACAAACATGATGAAACCATAATTTCAGTTTTCACTGAAAATTTTTTTTTTCTCAAATTAACGTTCTCATACAAGCTACTCTTATCGGCCTACCGTATACAAACATGATGACACCATAATTTCAGTTTTTATTGAAAATTTTATTTTTTTCAAATTATCGTTCTCATACAGGCTACTCTTATCGGCCTACCGTATACAAACATGATGACACCATAATTTCAGTTTTTACTGGAATTTTTTTTTTTTCAAATTAACGTTCTCATGCAGGCTACTCTTATCGGCCTACCGCATACAAACATGATGACACCATAATTTCAGTTTTTATTGAATATTTTTTTTCTCAAATTCACGTTCTCATACAGGCTACTCTTATCGGCCTACCGCATACAAACATGATGACACCATAATTTCAGTTTTTACTGAAAATTTATTTTTTCTCAAATTAACGTTCTTATACAAGCTACTCTTATCGGCCTACCGTATACAAACATGATGACACCATAATTTCAGTTTTTACTGAATTTTTTTTTTTTTTTTTTTAAAGTAACGTTCTCATACAAGCTACACTTATCGGCCTACCGTATACAAACATGATGACACCATAATTTCAGTTTTTACTGAAAATTTTTTTTTTCTCAAATTAACGTTCTCATACAGGCTACTCTTATCGGCCTACCGTATACAAACATGATGACACCATAATTTCAGTTTTCACTGAAAATTTTTTTTTTTTTAAAGTAACGTTCTCATACAAGCTACACTTATCGGCCTACCCTATAAAAACATGATGACACCATAATTTCAGTTTTTATTGAAAATTTCATTTTTCTCAAATTACCGTTCTCATACAGGCTACTCTTATCGGCCTACCGTATACAAACATGATGACACCATAATTTCTGTTTTTACTGAAAACTTTTTTTTTTCTCAAATTAACGTTCTCATACAGGCTACTCTTATCGGCCTACCGTATACAAACATGATGAAACCATAATTTCAGTTTTCACTGAAAATTTTTTTTTTCTCAAATTAACGTTCTCATACAAGCTACTCTTATCGGCCTACCGTATACAAACATGATGACACCATAATTTCTGTTTTTACTGAAAAATTTTTTTTTTGTCAAATTAACGTTCTCATGCAGACTACTCGTATCGGCCTACCGTATACAAACATGATGGAACCATAATTTCAGTTTACACTGAAAATTTTTATTTTCTCAAATTAACGTTCTCATACAGGCTACTCTTATGGGCCTACCGTATACAAACATGATGACACCATAATTTCTGTTTTTACTGAAAATTTTTTTTTTTTTAAAGTAACGTTCTCATACAAGCTACACTTATCGGCCTACCGTATACAAACATGATGACACCATAATTTCAGTTTTTACTGAAAATTTTTTTTCTCAAATTAACGTTCTCATACAGGCTACTCTTATCGGCCTACCGTATACAAACATGATGACACCATAATTTCAGTTTTTACTGGAATTTTTTTTTTTTTAAAGTAACGTTTTTATACAAGCTACTCTTATCGGCCTACCGTATACAAACATGATGACACCATAATTTCAGTTTTTACTGAAATTTTTTGTTTTTTTTAAAGGTAACGTTCTCATACAAGCTACACTTATCGGCCTACCCTATAAAAACATGATGACACCATAATTTCAGTTTTTATTGAAAATTTTATTTTTCTCAAATTACCGTTCTCATACAGGCTACTCTTATCGGCCTACCGTATACAAACATGATGACACCATAATTTCTGTTTTTACTGAAAACTTTTTTTTTTCTCAAATTAACGTTCTCATACAAGCTACTCTTATCGGCCTACCGTATACAAACATGATGACACCATAATTTCTGTTTTTACTGAAAACTTTTTTTTTTCTCAAATTAACGTTCTCATACAGGCTACTCTTATCGGCCTACCGTATACAAACATGATGAAACCATAATTTCAGTTTTCACTGAAAATTTTTTTTATCTCAAATTAACGTTCTCATACAAGCTACTCTTATCGGCCTACCGTATACAAACATTGTGACACCATGATTTCAGTATTTGTTGAAAATTTTATTTTTCTCAAATAATCGTTCTCATACAGGCTACTCTTATCGGCCTACCGTATACAAACATGATGACACCATAATTTCAGTTTTTGTTGAAAATTTTATTTTTCTCAAATTATCGTTCTCATACAGGCTACTCTTATCGGCCTACCGTATACAAACATGATGACACCATAATTTCAGTTTTTACTGAAAACTTTTTTTTTTGTCAAATTAACGTTCTCATACTAGCTACACTTATCGGCCTACCGTATACAAACATGATGACACCATAATTTCTGTTTTCACTGAAAATTTTTATTTCTCAAATTAACGTTCTCATACAGGCTACTCTTATGGGCCTACCGTATACAAACATGATGACACCATAATTTCAGTTTTTATTGAAAATTTTATTTTTCTCAAATTACCGTTCTCATACAGGCTACTCTTATCGGCCTACCGTATACAAACATGATGACACCATAATTTCTGTTTTTACTGAAAACTTTTTTTTTTCTCAAATTAACGTTCTCATACAGGCTACTCTTATCGGCCTACCGTATACAAACATGATGAAACCATAATTTCAGTTTTCACTGAAAATTTTTTTTTTCTCAAATTAACGTTCTCATACAAGCTACTCTTATCGGCCTACCGTATACAAACATGATGACACCATAATTTCAGTTTTTGTTGAAAATTTTATTTTTCTCAAATTATCGTTCTCATACAGGCTACTCTTATCGGCCTACCGTATACAAACATGATGACACCATAATTTCAGTTTTTACTGAAAACTTTTTTTTTTGTCAAATTAACGTTCTCATACTAGCTACACTTATCGGCCTACCGTATACAAACATGATGACACCATAATTTCAGTTTTCACCGAAAATTTTTTTTTTTTTAAAGTAACGTTCTCATACAGGCTACTCTTATCGGCCTACCGTATACAAACATGATGACACCATAATTTCTGTTTTCACTGGAATTTTTTTTTTTTCAAATTAACGTTCTCATGCAGGCTACTCTTATCGGCCTACCGCATACAAACATGATGACACCATAATTTCAGTTTTTATTGAATATTTTTTTTCTCAAATTAACGTTCTCATACAGGCTACTCTTATCGGCCTACCGCATACAAACATGATGACACCATAATTTCAGTTTTTACTGAAAATTTATTTTTTCTCAAATTAACGTTCTTATACAAGCTACTCTTATCGGCCTACCGTATACAAACATGATGACACCATAATTTCAGTTTTTACTGAATTTTTTTTTTTTTTTTTTAAAGTAACGTTCTCATACAAGCTACACTTATCGGCCTACCGTATACAAACATGATGACACCATAATTTCAGTTTTTACTGAAAATTTTTTTTTTCTCAAATTAACGTTCTCATACAGGCTACTCTTATCGGCCTACCGTATACAAACATGATGACATCATAATTTCAGTTTTCACTGAAAATTTTTTTTTTTTTAAAGTAACGTTCTCATACAAGCTACACTTATCGGCCTACCGTATACAAACATGATGACACCATAATTTCTGTTTTTACTGAAAACTTTTTTTTTTCTCAAATTAACGTTCTCATACAGGCTACTCTTATCGGCCTACCGTATACAAACATGATGAAACCATAATTTCAGTTTTCACTGAAAATTTTTTTTTTCTCAAATTAACGTTCTCATACAAGCTACTCTTATCGGCCTACCGTATACAAACATGATGACACCATAATTTCTGTTTTCACTGAAAAATTTTTTTTTTGTCAAATTAACGTTCTCATGCAGACTACTCGTATCGGCCTACCGTATAAAAACATGATGGAACCATAATTTCAGTTTTCACTGAAAATTTTTATTTTCTCAAATTAACGTTCTCATACAGGCTACTCTTATGGGCCTACCGTATACAAACATGATGACACCATAATTTCTGTTTTTACTGAAAAATTTTTTTTTCTCAAATTAACGTTCTCATACAAGCTACACTTATCGGCCTTACGTATACAAACATGATGACACCATAATTTCAGTTTTTACTGAATATTTTTTTTCTCAAACTAACGTTCTCATACAGGCTTCTCTTATCGGCCTACCGCATACAAACATGATGACACCATAATTTCAGTTTTTACTGAAAATTTATTTTTTCTCAAATTAACGTTCTTATACAAGCTACTCTTATCGGCCTACCGTATACAAACATGATGACACCATAATTTCAGTTTTTACTGAATTTTTTTTTTTTTTTTTAAAGTAACGTTCTCATACAAGCTACACTTATCGGCCTACCGTATACAAACATGATGACACCATAATTTCAAATTTACTGAAAATTTTTTTTTTCTCAAATTAAAGTTCTCATACAGGCTACTCTTATCGGCCTACCGTATACAAACATGATGACACCATAATTTCAGTTTTCACTGAAAATTTTTTTTTTTTAAAGTAACGTTCTCATACAAGCTACACTTATCGGCCTACCGTATACAAACATGATGACACCATAGTTGCAGTTTTTACTGAAAATTTTTTTTCTCAAATTAACGTTCTCATACAGTTTACTCTTATCGGCCTACCGTATACAAACATGATGACACCATAATTTCAGTTTTTACTGGAATTTTTTTTTTTTCAAATTAACGTTCTCATGCAGGCTACTCTTATCGGCCTACCGCATACAAACATGATGACACCATAATTTCAGTTTTTATTGAATATTTTTTTTCTCAAATTAACGTTCTCATACAGGCTACTCTTATCGGCCTACCGCATACAAACATGATGACACCATAATTTCAGTTTTTACTGAAAATTTTTTTTCTCAAATTAACGTTCTCATACAGTTTACTCTTATCGGCCTACCGTATACAAACATGATGACACCATAATTTCAGTTTTTACTCGAATTTTTTTTTTTTCAAATTAACGTTCTCATGCAGGCTACTCTTATCGGCCTACCGCATACAAACATGATGACACCATAATTTCAGTTTTTATAGAATATTTTTTTTCTCAAATTAACGTTCTCATACAGGCTACTCTTATCGGCCTACCGCATACAAACATGATGACACCATAATTTCAGTTTTTACTGAAAATTTATTTTTTCTCAAACTAACGTTCTTATACAAGCTACTCTTATCGGCCTACCGTATACAAACATGATGACACCATAATTTCAGTTTTTATTGAATATTTTTTTTCTCAAATTAACGTTCTCATACAGGCTACTCTTATCGGCCTACCGCATACAAACATGATGACACCATAATTTCAGTTTTCACTGAAAATTTTTTTTTTTTAAAGTAACGTTCTCATACAAGCTACACTTATCGGCCTACCGCATACAAACATGATGACACCATAATTTCAGTTTTTACTGGAATTTTTTTTTTTTCAATTTAACGTTCTCATGCAGGCTACTCTTATCGGCCTACCGCATACAAACATGATGACACCATAATTTCAGTTTTTATTGAATATTTTTTTTCTCAAATTAACGTTCTCATACAGGCTACTCTTATCGGCCTACCGCATACAAACATGATGACACCATAATTTCAGTTTTCACTGAAAATTTTATTTTTTTAAAGTAACGTTCTCATACAAGCTACACTTATCGGCCTACCGTATACAAACATGATGACACCATAATTGCAGTTTTTACTGAAAATTTTTATTTTCTCAAATTAACGTTCTCATACAGTTTACTCTTATCGGCCTACCGTATACAAACATGATGACACCATAATTTCAGTTTTTACTGAATTTTTTTTTTTTTTTTTTTAAAGTAACGTTCTCATACAAGCTACACTTATCGGCCTACCGTATACAAACATGATGACACCATAATTTCAGTTTTTACTGAAAATTTTTTTTTTCTCAAATTAACGTTCTCATACAGGCTACTCTTATCGGCCTACCGTATACAAACATGATGACACCATAATTTCAGTTTTCACTGAAAATTTTTTTTTTTTTAAAGTAACGTTCTCATACAAGCTACACTTATCGGCCTACCGTATACAAACATGATGAAACCATAATTTCAGTTTTCACTGAAAATTTTTATTTTCTCAAATTAACGTTCTCATACAGGCTACTCTTATCGGCCTACCGTATACAAACATGATGACACCATAATTTCTGTTTTTACTGAAAACTTTTTTTTTTCTCAAATTAACGTTCTCATACAGGCTACTCTTATCGACCTACCGTATACAAACATGATGAAACCATAATTTCAGTTTTCACTGAAAATTTTTTTTTTCTCAAATTAACGTTCTCATACAAGCTACTCTTATCGGCCTACCGTATACAAACATGATGACACCATAATTTCTGTTTTCACTGAAAAATTTTTTTTTTGTCAAATTAACGTTCTCATGCAGACTACTCGTATCGGCCTACCGTATAAAAACATGATGGAACCATAATTTCAGTTTTCACTGAAAATTTTTATTTTCTCAAATTAACGTTCTCATACAGGCTACTCTTATGGGCCTACCGTATACAAACATGATGACTCCATAATTTCTGTTTTTACTGAAAAATTTTTTTTTCTCAAATTAACGTTCTCATACAAGCTACACTTATCGGCCTTACGTATACAAACATGATGACACCATAATTTCAGTTTTTACTGAATATTTTTTTTTCTCAAACTAACGTTCTCATACAGGCTACTCTTATCGGCCTACCGCATACAAACATGATGACACCATAATTTCAGTTTTTACTGAAAATTTATTTTTTCTCAAATTAACGTTCTTATACAAGCTACTCTTATCGGCCTACCGTATACAAACATGATGACACCATAATTTCAGTTTTTACTGAATTTTTTTTTTTTTTTTTTAAAGTAACGTTCTCATACAGGCTACTCTTATCGGCCTACCGTATACAAACATGATGACACCATAATTTCAGATTTACTGAAAATTTTTTTTTTCTCAAATTAACGTTCTCATACAAGCTACTCTTATCGGCCTACCGTATACAAACATGATGACACCATAATTTCAGTTTTCACTGAAAATTTTTATTTTCTCAAATTAACGTTCTCATACAGGCTACTTTTATGGGCCTACCGTATACAAACATGATGACACCATAATTTCTGTTTTTACTGAAAAATTTTTTTTTCTCAAATTAACGTTCTCATACAAGCTACACTTATCGGCCTACCGTATACAAACATTTTGACACCATAATTTCAGTTTTTACTGAATATTTTTTTTTCTCAAACTAACGTTCTCATACAGGCTACTCTTATCGGCCTACCGCATACAAACATGATGACACCATAATTTCAGTTTTTACTGAAAATTTATTTTTTCTCAAATTAACGTTCTTATACAAGCTACTCTTATCGGCCTACCGTATACAAACATGATGACACCATAATTTCAGTTTTTACTGAATTTTTTTTTTTTTTTTAAAGTAACGTTCTCATACAAGCTACACTTATCGGCCTACCGTATACAAACATGATGACACCATAATTTCAGTTTTTACTGAAAATTTTTTTTTTCTCAAATTTAAGTTCTCATACAGGCTACTCTTATCGGCCTACCGTATACAAACATGATGACACCATAATTTCAGTTTTCACTGAAAATTTTTTTTTTTCAAAGTAACGTTCTCATACAGGCTACTCTTATCGGCCTACAGTATACAAACATGATGAAACCATAATTTCAGTTTTCACTGAAAATTTTTTTTTTCTCAAATTAACGTTCTCATACAAGCTACTCTTATCGGCCTACCGTATACAAACATGATGACACCATAATTTCTGTTTTTACTGAAAAATTTTTTTTTTGTCAAATTAACGTTCTCATGCAGACTACTCGTATCGGCCTACCGTATACAAACATGATGGAACCATAATTTCAGTTTTCACTGAAAATTTTTATTTTCTCAAATTAACGTTCTCATACAGGCTACTCTTATGGGCCTACCGTATACAAACATGATGAGACCATAATTTCTGTGTTTACTGAAAATTTTTTTTTTCTCAAATTAACGTTCTCATACAAGCTACACTTATCGGCCTACCGTATACAAACATGATGAAACCATAATTTCTGTTTTTACTGAAAATTTTTTTTTTTCTCAAATTAAAGTTCTCATACAAGCTACTCTTATCGGCCTACCGTATACAAACATGATGACACCATAATTTCTGTTTTTACTGAAAAATTTTTTTTTTGTCAAATTAACGTTCTCATGCAGACTACTCGTATCGGCCTACCGTATACAAACATGATGACACCATAATTTCAGTTTTTACTGAATTTTTTTTTTTTTTTTTTATAGTAACGTTCTCATACAAGCTACACTTATCGGCCTACCGTATACAAACATGATGACACCATAATTTCAGTTTTTACTGAAAATTTTTTTTTTCTCAAATTAACGTTCTCATACAAGCTACACTTATCGGCCTACCGTATACAAACATGATGACACCATAATTTCAGTTTTTACTGAATATTTTTTTTTCTCAAATTAACGTTCTCATACAGGCTACTCTTATCGGCCTACCGTATACAAACATGATGGAACCATAATTTCAGTTTTCACTGAAAATTTTTATTTTCTCAAATTAACGTTCTCATACAGGCTACTCTTATGGGCCTACCGTATACAAACATGATGACACCACAATTTCTGTTTTTACTGAAAATTTTTTTTTTCTCAAATTAACGTTCTCATACAAGCTACACTTATCGGCCTACCGTATACAAACATGATGACACCATAATTTCAGTTTTTACTGAATATTTTTTTTTCTCAAATTACCGTTCTCATACAGGCTACTCTTATCGGCCTACATCATACAAAAATGATGACACCATAATTTCAGTTTTTACTGAAAATTTATTTTTTCTCAAATTAACGTTCTTATACAAGCTACTCTTATCGGCCTACCGTATACAAACATGATGACACCATAATTTCAGTTTTTACTGAAATTTTTTTTTTTTTTTAAAAGTAACGTTCTCATACAAGCTACACTTATCGGCCTACCCTATAAAAACATGATGACACCATAATTTCAGTTTTTATTGAAAATTTCATTTTTCTCAAATTACCGTTCTCATACAGGCTACTCTTATCGGCCTACCGTATACAAACATGATGACACCATAATTTCTGTTTTTACTGAAAACTTTTTTTTTTCTCAAATTAACGTTCTCATACAGGCTACTCTTATCGGCCTACCGTATACAAACATGATGAAACCATAATTTCAGTTTTCACTGAAAATTTTTTTTTTCTCAAATTAACGTTCTCATACAAGCTACTCTTATCGGCCTACCGTATACAAACATGATGACACCATAATTTCTGTTTTTACTGAAAAATTTTTTTTTTGTCAAATTAACGTTCTCATGCAGACTACTCGTATCGGCCTACCGTATACAAACATGATGGAACCATAATTTCAGTTTTCACTGAAAATTTTTATTTTCTCAAATTAACGTTCTCATACAGGCTACTCTTATGGGCCTACCGTATACAAACATGATGACACCATAATTTCTGTTTTTACTGAAAATTTTTTTTTTTTTAAAGTAACGTTCTCATACAAGCTACACTTATCGGCCTACCGTATACAAACATGATGACACCATAATTTCAGTTTTAACTGAAAATTTTTTTTCTCAAATTAACGTTCTCATACAGGCTACTCTTATCGGCCTACCGTATACAAACATGATGACACCATAATTTCAGTTTTTACTGGAATTTTTTTTTTTTAAAGTAACGTTCTTATACAAGCTACTCTTATCGGCCTACCATATACAAACATGATGACACCATAATTTCAGTTTTAACTGAAATTTTTTGTTTTTTTTAAAAGTAACGTTCTCATACAAGCTACACTTATCGGCCTACCCTATAAAAACATGATGAAACCATAATTTCAGTTTTCACTGAAAATTTATTTTTTCTCAAATTAACGTTCTTATACAAGCTACTCTTATCGGCCTACCGTATACAAACATGATGACACCATAATTTCTGTTTTCACTGAAAATTTTTATTTCTCAAATTAACGTTCTCTTACAGGCTACTCTTATCGGCCTACCGTATACAAACATGATGACACCATAATTTCTGTTTTTACTGAAAACTTTTTTTTTTCTCAAATTAACGTTCTCATACAGGCTACTCTTATCGGCCTACCGTATACAAACATGATGAAACCATAATTTCAGTTTTCACTGAAAATTTTTTTTTTCTCAAATTAACGTTCTCATACAAGCTACTCTTATCGGCCTACCGTATACAAACATGATGACACCATAATTTCAGTTTTTATTGAAAATTTTATTTTTTTCAAATTATCGTTCTCATACAGGCTACTCTTATCGGCCTACCGTATACAAACATGATGACACCATAATTTCAGTTTTTACTGGAATTTTTTTTTTTTCAAATTAACGTTCTCATGCAGGCTACTCTTATCGGCCTACCGCATACAAACATGATGACACCATAATTTCAGTTTTTATTGAATATTTTTTTTCTCAAATTCACGTTCTCATACAGGCTACTCTTATCGGCCTACCGCATACAAACATGATGACACCATAATTTCAGTTTTTACTGAAAATTTATTTTTTCTCAAATTAACGTTCTTATACAAGCTACTCTTATCGGCCTACCGTATACAAACATGATGACACCATAATTTCAGTTTTTACTGAATTTTTTTTTTTTTTTTTTAAAGTAACGTTCTCATACAAGCTACACTTATCGGCCTACCGTATACAAACATGATGACACCATAATTTCAGTTTTTACTGAAAATTTTTTTTTTCTCAAATTAACGTTCTCATACAGGCTACTCTTATCGGCCTACCGTATACAAACATGATGACACCATAATTTCAGTTTTCACTGAAAATTTTTTTTTTTTTAAAGTAACGTTCTCATACAAGCTACACTTATCGGCCTACCCTATAAAAACATGATGACACCATAATTTCAGTTTTTATTGAAAATTTCATTTTTCTCAAATTACCGTTCTCATACAGGCTACTCTTATCGGCCTACCGTATACAAACATGATGACACCATAATTTCTGTTTTTACTGAAAACTTTTTTTTTTCTCAAATTAACGTTCTCATACAGGCTACTCTTATCGGCCTACCGTATACAAACATGATGAAACCATAATTTCAGTTTTTACTGAAAAATTTTTTTTTTGTCAAATTAACGTTCTCATGCAGACTACTCGTATCGGCCTACCGTATTCAAACATGATGGAACCATAATTTCAGTTTTCACTGAAAATTTTTATTTTCTCAAATTAACGTTCTCATACAGGCTACTCTTATGGGCCTACCGTATACAAACATGATGACACCATAATTTCTGTTTTTACTGAAAATTTTTTTTTTTTTAAAGTAACGTTCTCATACAAGCTACACTTATCGGCCTACCGTATACAAACATGATGACACCATAATTTCAGTTTTTACTGAAAATTTTTTTTCTCAAATTAACGTTCTCATACAGGCTACTCTTATCGGCCTACCGTATACAAACATGATGACACCATAATTTCAGTTTTTACTGGAATTTTTTTTTTTTTAAAGTAACGTTCTTATACAAGCTACTCTTATCGGCCTACCGTATACAAACATGATGACACCATAATTTCAGTTTTTACTGAAATTTTTTGTTTTTTTTAAAGGTAACGTTCTCATATAAGCTACACTTATCGGCCTACCCTATAAAAACATGATGACACCATAATTTCAGTTTTTATTGAAAATTTTATTTTTCTCAAATTACCGTTCTCATACAGGCTACTCTTATCGGCCTACCGTATACAAACATGATGACACCATAATTTCTGTTTTTACTGAAAACTTTTTTTTTTCTCAAATTAACGTTCTCATACAAGCTACTCTTATCGGCCTACCGTATACAAACATGATGACACCATAATTTCTGTTTTTACTGAAAACTTTTTTTTTTCTCAAATTAACGTTCTCATACAGGCTACTCTTATCGGCCTACCGTATACAAACATGATGAAACCATAATTTCAGTTTTCACTGAAAATTTTTTTTATCTCAAATTAACGTTCTCATACAAGCTACTCTTATCGGCCTACCGTATACAAACATTGTGACACCATGATTTCAGTATTTGTTGAAAATTTTATTTTTCTCAAATAATCGTTCTCATACAGGCTACTCTTATCGGCCTACCGTATACAAACATGATGACACCATAATTTCAGTTTTTGTTGAAAATTTTATTTTTCTCAAATTATCGTTCTCATACAGGCTACTCTTATCGGCCTACCGTATACAAACATGATGACACCATAATTTCAGTTTTTACTGAAAACTTTTTTTTTTGTCAAATTAACGTTCTCATACTAGCTACACTTATCGGCCTACCGTATACAAACATGATGACACCATAATTTCTGTTTTCACTGAAAATTTTTATTTCTCAAATTAACGTTCTCATACAGGCTACTCTTATGGGCCTACCGTATACAAACATGATGACACCATAATTTCAGTTTTTATTGAAAATTTTATTTTTCTCAAATTACCGTTCTCATACAGGCTACTCTTATCGGCCTACCGTATACAAACATGATGACACCATAATTTCTGTTTTTACTGAAAACTTTTTTTTTTCTCAAATTAACGTTCTCATACAGGCTACGCTTATCGGCCTACCGTATACAAACATGATGAAACCATAATTTCAGTTTTCACTGAAAATTTTTTTTTTCTCAAATTAACGTTCTCATACAAGCTACTCTTATCGGCCTACCGTATACAAACATGATGACACCATAATTTCAGTTTTTGTTGAAAATTTTATTTTTCTCAAATTATCGTTCTCATACAGGCTACTCTTATCGGCCTACCGTATACAAACATGATGACACCATAATTTCAGTTTTTACTGAAAACTTTTTTTTTTGTCAAATTAACGTTCTCATACTAGCTACACTTATCGGCCTACCGTATACAAACATGATGACACCATAATTTCAGTTTTCACCGAAAATTTTTTTTTTTTTAAAGTAACGTTCTCATACAGGCTACTCTTATCGGCCTACCGTATACAAACATGATGACACCATAATTTCTGTTTTCACTGGAATTTTTTTTTTTTCAAATTAACGTTCTCATGCAGGCTACTCTTATCGGCCTACCGCATACAAACATGATAACACCATAATTTCAGTTTTTATTGAATATTTTTTTTCTCAAATTAACGTTCTCATACAGGCTACTCTTATCGGCCTACCGCATACAAACATGATGACACCATAATTTCAGTTTTTACTGAAAATTTATTTTTTCTCAAATTAACGTTCTTATACAAGCTACTCTTATCGGCCTACCGTATACAAACATGATGACACCATAATTTCAGTTTTTACTGAATTTTTTTTTTTTTTTTTTAAAGTAACGTTCTCATACAAGCTACACTTATCGGCCTACCGTATACAAACATGATGACACCATAATTTCAGTTTTTACTGAAAATTTTTTTTTTCTCAAATTAACGTTCTCATACAGGCTACTCTTATCGGCCTACCGTATACAAACATGATGACACCATAATTTCAGTTTTCACTGAAAATTTTTTTTTTTTTAAAGTAACGTTCTCATACAAGCTACACTTATCGGCCTACCGTATACAAACATGATGACACCATAATTTCTGTTTTTACTGAAAACTTTTTTTTTTCTCAAATTAACGTTCTCATACAGGCTACTCTTATCGGCCTACCGTATACAAACATGATGAAACCATAATTTCAGTTTTCACTGAAAATTTTTTTTTTCTCAAATTAACGTTCTCATACAAGCTACTCTTATCGGCCTACCGTATACAAACATGATGACACCATAATTTCTGTTTTCACTGAAAAATTTTTTTTTTGTCAAATTAACGTTCTCATGCAGACTACTCGTATCGGCCTACCGTATAAAAACATGATGGAACCATAATTTCAGTTTTCACTGAAAATTTTTATTTTCTCAAATTAACGTTCTCATACAGGCTACTCTTATGGGCCTACCGTATACAAACATGATGACACCATAATTTCTGTTTTTACTGAAAAATTTTTTTTTCTCAAATTAACGTTCTCATACAAGCTACACTTATCGGCCTTACGTATACAAACATGATGACACCATAATTTCAGTTTTTACTGAATATTTTTTTTTCTCAAACTAACGTTCTCATACAGGCTTCTCTTATCGGCCTACCGCATACAAACATGATGACACCATAATTTCAGTTTTTACTGAAAATTTATTTTTTCTCAAATTAACGTTCTTATACAAGCTACTCTTATCGGCCTACCGTATACAAACATGATGACACCATAATTTCAGTTTTTACTGAATTTTTTTTTTTTTTTTTTAAAGTAACGTTCTCATACAAGCTACACTTATCGGCCTACCGTATACAAACATGATGACACCATAATTTCAAATTTACTGAAAATTTTTTTTTTCTCAAATTAAAGTTCTCATACAGGCTACTCTTATCGGCCTACCGTATACAAACATGATGACACCATAATTTCAGTTTTCACTGAAAATTTTTTTTTTTTAAAGTAACGTTCTCATACAAGCTACACTTATCGGCCTACCGTATACAAACATGATGACACCATAGTTGCAGTTTTTACTGAAAATTTTTTTTCTCAAATTAACGTTCTCATACAGTTTACTCTTATCGGCCTACCGTATACAAACATGATGACACCATAATTTCAGTTTTTACTGGAATTTTTTTTTTTTCAAATTAACGTTCTCATGCAGGCTACTCTTATCGGCCTACCGCATACAAACATGATGACACCATAATTTCAGTTTTTATTGAATATTTTTTTTCTCAAATTAACGTTCTCATACAGGCTACTCTTATCGGCCTACCGCATACAAACATGATGACACCATAATTTCAGTTTTTACTGAAAATTTTTTTTCTCAAATTAACGTTCTCATACAGTTTACTCTTATCGGCCTACCGTATACAAACATGATGACACCATAATTTCAGTTTTTACTCGAATTTTTTTTTTTTCAAATTAACGTTCTCATGCAGGCTACTCTTATCGGCCTACCGCATACAAACATGATGACACCATAATTTCAGTTTTTATAGAATATTTTTTTTCTCAAATTAACGTTCTCATACAGGCTACTCTTATCGGCCTACCGCATACAAACATGATGACACCATAATTTCAGTTTTTACTGAAAATTTATTTTTTCTCAAACTAACGTTCTTATACAAGCTACTCTTATCGGCCTACCGTATACAAACATGATGACACCATAATTTCAGTTTTTATTGAATATTTTTTTTCTCAAATTAACGTTCTCATACAGGCTACTCTTATCGGCCTACCGCATACAAACATGATGACACCATAATTTCAGTTTTCACTGAAAATTTTTTTTTTTTAAAGTAACGTTCTCATACAAGCTACACTTATCGGCCTACCGCATACAAACATGATGACACCATAATTTCAGTTTTTACTGGAATTTTTTTTTTTTCAATTTAACGTTCTCATGCAGGCTACTCTTATCGGCCTACCGCATACAAACATGATGACACCATAATTTCAGTTTTTATTGAATATTTTTTTTCTCAAATTAACGTTCTCATACAGGCTACTCTTATCGGCCTACCGCATACAAACATGATGACACCATAATTTCAGTTTTCACTGAAAATTTTATTTTTTTAAAGTAACGTTCTCATACAAGCTACACTTATCGGCCTACCGTATACAAACATGATGACACCATAATTGCAGTTTTTACTGAAAATTTTTATTTTCTCAAATTAACGTTCTCATACAGTTTACTCTTATCGGCCTACCGCATACAAACATGATGACACCATAATTTCAGTTTTTACTGAATTTTTTTTTTTTTTTTTTTAAAGTAACGTTCTCATACAAGCTACACTTATCGGCCTACCGTATACAAACATGATAACACCATAATTTCAGTTTTTACTGAAAATTTTTTTTTTCTCAAATTAACGTTCTCATACAGGCTACTCTTATCGGCCTACCGTATACAAACATGATGACACCATAATTTCAGTTTTCACTGAAAATTTTTTTTTTTTTAAAGTAACGTTCTCATACAAGCTACACTTATCGGCCTACCGTATACAAACATGATGAAACCATAATTTCAGTTTTCACTGAAAATTTTTATTTTCTCAAATTAACGTTCTCATACAGGCTACTCTTATCGGCCTACCGTATACAAACATGATGACACCATAATTTCTGTTTTTACTGAAAACTTTTTTTTTTCTCAAATTAACGTTCTCATACAGGCTACTCTTATCGACCTACCGTATACAAACATGATGAAACCATAATTTCAGTTTTCACTGAAAATTTTTTTTTTCTCAAATTAACGTTCTCATACAAGCTACTCTTATCGGCCTACCGTATACAAACATGATGACACCATAATTTCTGTTTTCACTGAAAAATTTTTTTTTTGTCAAATTAACGTTCTCATGCAGACTACTCGTATCGGCCTACCGTATAAAAACATGATGGAACCATAATTTCAGTTTTCACTGAAAATTTTTATTTTCTCAAATTAACGTTCTCATACAGGCTACTCTTATGGGCCTACCGTATACAAACATGATGACACCATAATTTCTGTTTTTACTGAAAAATTTTTTTTTCTCAAATTAACGTTCTCATACAAGCTACACTTATCGGCCTTACGTATACAAACATGATGACACCATAATTTCAGTTTTTACTGAATATTTTTTTTTCTCAAACTAACGTTCTCATACAGGCTACTCTTATCGGCCTACCGCATACAAACATGATGACACCATAATTTCAGTTTTTACTGAAAATTTATTTTTTCTCAAATTAACGTTCTTATACAAGCTACTCTTATCGGCCTACCGTATACAAACATGATGACACCATAATTTCAGTTTTTACTGAATTTTTTTTTTTTTTTTTAAAGTAACGTTCTCATACAGGCTACTCTTATCGGCCTACCGTATACAAACATGATGACACCATAATTTCAGATTTACTGAAAATTTTTTTTTTCTCAAATTAACGTTCTCATACAAGCTACTCTTATCGGCCTACCGTATACAAACATGATGACACCATAATTTCAGTTTTCACTGAAAATTTTTATTTTCTCAAATTAACGTTCTCATACAGGCTACTTTTATGGGCCTACCGTATACAAACATGATGACACCATAATTTCTGTTTTTACTGAAAAATTTTTTTTTCTCAAATTAACGTTCTCATACAAGCTACACTTATCGGCCTACCGTATACAAACATGATGACACCATAATTTCAGTTTTTACTGAATATTTTTTTTTCTCAAACTAACGTTCTCATACAGGCTACTCTTATCGGCCTACCGCATACAAACATGATGACACCATAATTTCAGTTTTTACTGAAAATTTATTTTTTCTCAAATTAACGTTCTTATACAAGCTACTCTTATCGGCCTACCGTATACAAACATGATGACACCATAATTTCAGTTTTTACTGAATTTTTTTTTTTTTTTTAAAGTAACGTTCTCATACAAGCTACACTTATCGGCCTACCGTATACAAACATGATGACACCATAATTTCAGTTTTTACTGAAAATTTTTTTTTTCTCAAATTTAAGTTCTCATACAGGCTACTCTTATCGGCCTACCGTATACAAACATGATGACACCATAATTTCAGTTTTCACTGAAAATTTTTTTTTTTTAAAGTAACGTTCTCATACAGGCTACTCTTATCGGCCTACAGTATACAAACATGATGAAACCATAATTTCAGTTTTCACTGAAAATTTTTTTTTTCTCAAATTAACGTTCTCATACAAGCTACTCTTATCGGCCTACCGTATACAAACATGATGACACCATAATTTCTGTTTTTACTGAAAAATTTTTTTTTTGTCAAATTAACGTTCTCATGCAGACTACTCGTATCGGCCTACCGTATACAAACATGATGGAACCATAATTTCAGTTTTCACTGAAAATTTTTATTTTCTCAAATTAACGTTCTCATACAGGCTACTCTTATGGGCCTACCGTATACAAACATGATGAGACCATAATTTCTGTGTTTACTGAAAATTTTTTTTTTCTCAAATTAACGTTCTCATACAAGCTAAACTTATCGGCCTACCGTATACAAACATGATGACACCATAATTTCAGTTTTTACTGAATATTTTTTTTTCTCAAATTAACGTTCTCATACAGGCTACTCTTATCGGCCTACCGCATACAAACATGATGACACCATAATTTCAGTTTTTACTGAAAATTTATTTTTTCTCAAATTAACGTTCTTATACAAGCTACTCTTATCGGCCTACCGTATACAAACATGATGAAACCATAATTTCTCTTTTTACTGAAAATTTATTTTTTCTCAAATTAACGTTCTCATACAAGCTACACTTATCGGCCTACCGTATACAAACATGATGACACCATAATTTCAGTTTTTACTGAATATTTTTTTTTCTCAAATTAACGTTCTCATACAGGCTATTATTATCGGCCTACCGCATACAAACATGATGACACCATAATTTCAGTTTTTACTGAAAATTTATTTTTTCTCAAATTAACGTTCTTATACAAGCTACTCTTATCGGCCTACCGTATACAAACATGATGACACCATAATTTCAGTTTTTACTGAATTTTTTTTTTTTTTTTTTAAACTAACGTTCTCATACAAGCTACACTTATCGGCCTACCGTATACAAACATGATGACACCATAATTTCAGTTTTTACTGAAAATTTTTTTTCTCAAATTAACGTTCTCATACAGGCTACTCTTATCGGCCTACCGTATACAAACATGTTGAAACCATAATTTCAGTTTTCACTGAAAATTTTTTTTTTCTCAAATTAACGTTCTCATACAAGCTACTCTTATCGGCCTACCGTATACAAACATGATGACACCATAATTTCCGTTTTTACTGAAAAATTTTTTTTTGTCAAATTAACGTTCTCATACAAGCTACACTTATCGGCCTACCGTATACAAACATGATGACACCATAATTTCTGTTTTTACTGAAATTTTTTTTTTTTTTAAAAGTAACGTTCTCATACAAGCTACTCTTATCGGCCTACCGTATACAAACATGATGACACCATAATTTCTGTTTTTACTGAAAATTTTTTTTTTTTAAAGTAACGTTCTCATACAAGCTACACTTATCGGCCTACCGTATACAAACATGATGACACCATAATTGCAGTTTTTACTGAAAATTTTTTTTCTCAAATTAACGTTCTCATACAGGCTACTCTTATCGGCCTACCCTATAAAAACATGATGACACCATAATTTCAGTTTTTATTGAAAATTTTATTTTTCTCAAATTACCGTTCTCATAAAGGCTACTCTTATCGGCCTACCGTATACAAACATGATGACACCATAATTTCTGTTTTTACTGAAAATTTTTTTTTTTTAAAGTAACGTTCTCATACAAGCTACACTTATCGGCCTACCGTATACAAACATGATGACACCATAATTGCAGTTTTTACTGAAAATTTTTTTTCTCAAATTAACGTTCTCATACAGGCTACTCTTATCGGCCTACCGTATACAAACATCATGAAACCATAATTTCAGTTTTCACTGAAAATTTTTTTTTTCTCAAATTAACGTTCTCATACAAGCTACTCTTATCGGCCTACCGTATACAAACATGATGACACCATAATTTCTGTTTTTACTGAAAAATTTTTTTTTTGTCAAATTAACGTTCTCATGCAGACTACTCGTATCGGCCTACCGTATACAAACATGATGGAACCATAATTTCAGTTTTCACTGAAAATTTTTATTTTCTCAAATTAACGTTCTCATACAGGCTACTCTTATCGGCCTACAGTATACAAACATGATGACACCATAATTTCAGTTTTCACTGAAAATTTTTTTTTTTTTAAAGTAACGTTCTCATACAAGCTACACTTATCGGCCTACCGTATACAAACATGATGACACCATAATTGCAGTTTTTACTGAAAATTTTTTTTCTCAAATTAACGTTCTCATACAGGCTACTCTTATAGGCCTACCGTATACAAACATGATGAAACCATAATTTCAGTTTTCACTGAAAATTTTTTTTTCTCAAATTAACGTTCTCATACAAGCTACTCTTATCGGCCTACCGTATACAAACATGATGACACCATAATTTCTGTTTTTACTGAAAAATTTTTTTTTTGTCAAATTAACGTTCTCATGCAGACTACTCGTATCGGCCTACCGTATACAAACATGATGACACCATAATTTCTGTTTTTACTGAAATTTTTTTTTTTTTTTAAAAGTAACGTTCTCATACAAGCTACACTTATCGGCCTACCCTATAAAAACATGATGACACCATAATTTCAGTTTTTATTGAAAATTTTTTTTTTCTCAAATTAACGTTCTCATACAAGCTACTCTTATCGGCCTACCGTATACAAACATGATGACACCATAATTTCTGTTTTCACTGAAAATTTTTATTTTCTCAAATTAACGTTCTCATACAGGCTACTCTTATGGGCCTACCGTATACAAACATGATGACACCAAAATTTCTGTTTTTACTGGAAATTTTTTTTTTCTCAAATTAACGTTCTCATACAAGCTACACTTATCGGCCTACCGTATACAAACATGATGACACCATAATTTCAGTTTTTACTGAATATTTTTTTTTCTCAAATTAACGTTCTCATACAGGCTATTCTTATCGGCCTACCGCATACAAACATGATGACACCATAATTTCAGTTTTTACTGAAAATTTATTTTTTCTCAAATTAACGTTTTTATACAAGCTACTCTTATCGGCCTACCGTATACAAACATGATGACACCATAATTTCAGTTTTTATTGAAAATTTTATTTTTCTCAAAATATCGTTCTCATACAGGCTACTCTTATCGGCCTACCGTATACAAACATGATGACACCATAATTTCTGTTTTTACTGAAAATTTTTTTTTTCTCAAATTAACGTTCTCATACAGGCTACTCTTATCGGCCTACCGTATACAAACATGATGACACCATAATTTCAGTTTTCACTGAAAATTTTTTTTTTTTAAAGTAACGTTCTCATACAAGCTACACTTATCGGCCTACCGTATACAAACATGATGACACCATAATTGCAGTTTTTACTGAAAATTTTTTTTCTCAAATTAACGTTCTCATACAGGCTACTCTTATCGGCCTACCGTATACAAACATGATGTAACCATAATTTCAGTTTTCACTGAAAATTTTTTTTTTCTCAAATTAACGTTCTCATACAAGCTACTCTTATCGGCCTACCGTATACAAACATGATGACACCATAATTTCTGTTTTTACTGAAAAATTTTTTTTTTGTCAAATTAACGTTCTCATGCAGACTACTCGTATCGGCCTACCGTATACAAACATGATGGAACCATAATTTCAGTTTTCACTGAAAATTTTTATTTTCTCAAATTAACGTTCTCATACAGGCTACTCTTATGGGCCTACCGTATACAAACATGATGAGACCATAATTTCTGTTTTTACTGAAAATTTTTTTTTTCTCAAATTAACGTTCTCATACAAGCTACTCTTATCGGCCTACCGTATACAAACATGATGACACCATAATTTCAGTTTTTACTGGAATTTTGTTTTTTTAAAAGTAACGTTCTCATACAAGCTACACTTATCGGCCTACCGTATACAAACATGATGACACCATAATTTCAGTTTTTACTGAAAATTTATTTTTTCTCAAATTAACGTTCTTATACAAGCTACTCTTATCGGCCTACCGTATACAAACATGATGAAACCATAATTTCTCTTTTTACTGAAAATTTATTTTTTCTCAAATTAACGTTCTCATACAAGCTACACTTATCGGCCTACCGTATACAAACATGATGACACCATAATTTCAGTTTTTACTGAAAATTTATTTTTTCTCAAATTACCGTTCTCATACAGGCTACTCTTATCGGCCTACCGTATACAAACATGATGACACCATAATTTCTGTTTTTACTGAAAACTTTTTTTTTTCTCAAATTGACGTTCTCATACAGGCTACTCTTATCGGCCTACCGTATACAAACATGATGAAACCATAATTTCAGTTTTCACTGAAAATTTTTTTTTTCTCGAATTAACGTTCTCATACAAGCTACTCTTATCGGCCTACCGTATACAAACATGATGACACCATAATTTCTGTTTTCACTGAAAATTTTTATTTTCTCAAATTAACGTTCTCATACAGGCTACTCTTATGGGCCTACCGTATACAAACATGATGACACCATAATTTCTGTTTTTACTGGAAATTTTTTTTTTCTCAAATTAACGTTCTCATACAAGCTACACTTATCGGCCTACCGTATACAAACATGATGACACCATAATTTCAGTTTTTACTGAATATTTTTTTTTCTCAAATTAACGTTCTCATACAGGCTACTCTTATCGGCCTACCGCATACAAACATGATGACACCATAATTTCAGTTTTTACTGAAAATTTATTTTTTCTCAAATTAACGTTCTTATACAAGCTACTCTTATCGGCCTACCGTATACAAACATGATGACACCATAATTTCAGTTTTTATTGAAAATTTTATTTTTCTCAAAATATCGTTCTCATACAGGCTACTCTTATCGGCCTACCGTATACAAACATGATGACACCATAATTTCAGTTTTTACTGAAAACTTTTTTTTTTGTCAAATTAACGTTCTCATACTAGCTACACTTATCGGCCTACCGTATACAAACATGATGACACCATAATTTCAGTTTTCACTGAAAATTTTTTTTTTTTTAAAGTAACGTTCTCATACAGGCTACTCTTATCGGCCTACCGTATACAAACATGATGACACCATAATTGCAGTTTTTACTGAAAATTTTTTTTCTCAAATTAACGTTCTCATACAGGCTACTCTTATCGGCCTACCGTATACAAACATGATGACACCATAATTTCAGTTTTTACTGGAATTTTTTTTTTTTAAAAATAACGTTCTTATACAAGCTACTCTTATCGGCCTACCGTATACAAACATGATGACACCATAATTTCAGTTTTTACTGAAATTTTTTTTTTTTTTTTAAAGTAACGTTCTCATACAAGCTACACTTATCGGCCTACCCTATAAAAACATGATGACACCATAATTTTAGTTTTTATTGAAAATTTTATTTTTCTCAAATTACCGTTCTCATACAGGCTACTCTTATCGGCCTACCGTATACAAACATGATGACACCATAATTTCTGTTTTTACTGAAAACTTTTTTTTTTCCCAAATTAACGTTCTCATACAGGCTACTCTTATCGGCCTACCGTATACAAACATGATGAAACCATAATTTCAGTTTTCACTGAAAATTTTTTTTTTCTCAAATTAACGTTCTCATACAAGCTACTCTTATCGGCCTACCGTATACAAACATGATGACACCATAATTCCAGTTCTCACTGAAAATTTTTATTTTCTCAAATTAACGTTCTCATACAGGCTACTCTTATGGGCCGACCGTATACAAACATGATGACACCATAATTTCTGTTTTTACTGAAAATTTTTTTTTCTCAAATTAACGTTCTCATACAAGCTACACTTATCGGCCTACCGTATAGAAACATGATGACACCATAATTTCAGTTTTTACTGAATATTTTTTTTTCTCAAATTAACGTTCTCATACAGGCTACTCTTATCGGCCTACCGTATACGAACATGATGAAACCATAATTTCAGTTTTCACTGAAAATTTTTTTTTTCTCAAATTAACGTTCTCATACAAGCTGCTCTTATCGGCCTACCGTATACAAACATGATGACACCATAATTTCTGTTTTTACTGAAAAATTTTTTTTTTGTCAAATTAACGTTCTCATGCAGACTACTCGTATCGGCCTACCGTATACAAACATGATGGAACCATAATTTCAGTTTTCACTGAAAATTTTTATTTTCTCAAATTAACGTTCTCATACAGGCTACTCTTATCGGCCTACCGTATACAAACATGATGACACCATAATTTCAGTTTTCACTGAAAATTTTTTTTTTTTTAAAGTAACGTTCTCATACAAGCTACACTTATCGGCCTACCGTATACAAACATGATGACACCATAATTGCAGTTTTTACTGAAAATTTTTTTTCTCAAATTAACGTTCTCATACAGGCTACTCTTATAGGCCTACCGTATACAAACATGATGAAACCATAATTTCAGTTTTCACTGAAAATTTTTTTTTCTCAAATTAACGTTCTCATACAAGCTACTCTTATCGGCCTACCGTATACAAACATGATGACACCATAATTTCTGTTTTTACTGAAAAATTTTTTTTTTCTCAAATTAACGTTCTCATACAGGCTATTCTTATCGGCCTACCGCATACAAACATGATGACACCATAATTTCAGTTTTTACTGAAAATTTATTTTTTCTCAAATTAACGTTTTTATACAAGCTACTCTTATCGGCCTACCGTATACAAACATGATGACACCATAATTTCAGTTTTTATTGAAAATTTTATTTTTCTCAAAATATCGTTCTCATACAGGCTACTCTTATCGGCCTACCGTATACAAACATGATGACACCATAATTTCTGTTTTTACTGAAAATTTTTTTTTTCTCAAATTAACGTTCTCATACAGGCTACTCTTATCGGCCTACCGTATACAAACATGATGACACCATAATTTCAGTTTTCACTGAAAATTTTTTTTTTTTAAAGTAACGTTCTCATACAAGCTACACTTATCGGCCTACCGTATACAAACATGATGACACCATAATTGCAGTTTTTACTGAAAATTTTTTTTCTCAAATTAACGTTCTCATACAGGCTACTCTTATCGGCCTACCGTATACAAACATGATGTAACCATAATTTCAGTTTTCACTGAAAATTTTTTTTTTCTCAAATTAACGTTCTCATACAAGCTACTCTTATCGGCCTACCGTATACAAACATGATGACACCATAATTTCTGTTTTTACTGAAAAATTTTTTTTTTGTCAAATTAACGTTCTCATGCAGACTACTCGTATCGGCCTACCGTATACAAACATGATGGAACCATAATTTCAGTTTTCACTGAAAATTTTTATTTTCTCAAATTAACGTTCTCATACAGGCTACTCTTATGGGCCTACCGTATACAAACATGATGAGACCATAATTTCTGTTTTTACTGAAAATTTTTTTTTTCTCAAATTAACGTTCTCATACAAGCTACTCTTATCGGCCTACCGTATACAAACATGATGACACCATAATTTCAGTTTTTACTGGAATTTTGTTTTTTTAAAAGTAACGTTCTCATACAAGCTACACTTATCGGCCTACCGTATACAAACATGATGACACCATAATTTCAGTTTTTACTGAAAATTTATTTTTTCTCAAATTAACGTTCTTATACAAGCTACTCTTATCGGCCTACCGTATACAAACATGATGAAACCATAATTTCTCTTTTTACTGAAAATTTATTTTTTCTCAAATTAACGTTCTCATACAAGCTACACTTATCGGCCTACCGTATACAAACATGATGACACCATAATTTCAGTTTTTACTGAAAATTTATTTTTTCTCAAATTACCGTTCTCATACAGGCTACTCTTATCGGCCTACCGTATACAAACATGATGACACCATAATTTCTGTTTTTACTGAAAACTTTTTTTTTTCTCAAATTGACGTTCTCATACAGGCTACTCTTATCGGCCTACCGTATACAAACATGATGAAACCATAATTTCAGTTTTCACTGAAAATTTTTTTTTTCTCGAATTAACGTTCTCATACAAGCTACTCTTATCGGCCTACCGTATACAAACATGATGACACCATAATTTCTGTTTTCACTGAAAATTTTTATTTTCTCAAATTAACGTTCTCATACAGGCTACTCTTATGGGCCTACCGTATACAAACATGATGACACCATAATTTCTGTTTTTACTGGAAATTTTTTTTTTCTCAAATTAACGTTCTCATACAAGCTACACTTATCGGCCTACCGTATACAAACATGATGACACCATAATTTCAGTTTTTACTGAATATTTTTTTTTCTCAAATTAACGTTCTCATACAGGCTACTCTTATCGGCCTACCGCATACAAACATGATGACACCATAATTTCAGTTTTTACTGAAAATTTATTTTTTCTCAAATTAACGTTCTTATACAAGCTACTCTTATCGGCCTACCGTATACAAACATGATGACACCATAATTTCAGTTTTTATTGAAAATTTTATTTTTCTCAAAATATCGTTCTCATACAGGCTACTCTTATCGGCCTACCGTATACAAACATGATGACACCATAATTTCAGTTTTTACTGAAAACTTTTTTTTTTGTCAAATTAACGTTCTCATACTAGCTACACTTATCGGCCTACCGTATACAAACATGATGACACCATAATTTCAGTTTTCACTGAAAATTTTTTTTTTTTTAAAGTAACGTTCTCATACAGGCTACTCTTATCGGCCTACCGTATACAAACATGATGACACCATAATTGCAGTTTTTACTGAAAATTTTTTTTCTCAAATTAACGTTCTCATACAGGCTACTCTTATCGGCCTACCGTATACAAACATGATGACACCATAATTTCAGTTTTTACTGGAATTTTTTTTTTTTAAAAATAACGTTCTTATACAAGCTACTCTTATCGGCCTACCGTATACAAACATGATGACACCATAATTTCAGTTTTTACTGAAATTTTTTTTTTTTTTTTAAAGTAACGTTCTCATACAAGCTACACTTATCGGCCTACCCTATAAAAACATGATGACACCATAATTTTAGTTTTTATTGAAAATTTTATTTTTCTCAAATTACCGTTCTCATACAGGCTACTCTTATCGGCCTACCGTATACAAACATGATGACACCATAATTTCTGTTTTTACTGAAAACTTTTTTTTTTCCCAAATTAACGTTCTCATACAGGCTACTCTTATCGGCCTACCGTATACAAACATGATGAAACCATAATTTCAGTTTTCACTGAAAATTTTTTTTTTCTCAAATTAACGTTCTCATACAAGCTACTCTTATCGGCCTACCGTATACAAACATGATGACACCATAATTCCAGTTCTCACTGAAAATTTTTATTTTCTCAAATTAACGTTCTCATACAGGCTACTCTTATGGGCCGACCGTATACAAACATGATGACACCATAATTTCTGTTTTTACTGAAAATTTTTTTTTCTCAAATTAACGTTCTCATACAAGCTACACTTATCGGCCTACCGTATAGAAACATGATGACACCATAATTTCAGTTTTTACTGAATATTTTTTTTTCTCAAATTAACGTTCTCATACAGGCTACTCTTATCGGCCTACCGTATACGAACATGATGAAACCATAATTTCAGTTTTCACTGAAAATTTTTTTTTTCTCAAATTAACGTTCTCATACAAGCTGCTCTTATCGGCCTACCGTATACAAACATGATGACACCATAATTTCTGTTTTTACTGAAAAATTTTTTTTTTGTCAAATTAACGTTCTCATGCAGACTACTCGTATCGGCCTACCGTATACAAACATGATGGAACCATAATTTCAGTTTTCACTGAAAATTTTTATTTTCTCAAATTAACGTTCTCATACAGGCTACTCTTATCGGCCTACCGTATACAAACATGATGACACCATAATTTCAGTTTTCACTGAAAATTTTTTTTTTTTTAAAGTAACGTTCTCATACAAGCTACACTTATCGGCCTACCGTATACAAACATGATGACACCATAATTGCAGTTTTTACTGAAAATTTTTTTTCTCAAATTAACGTTCTCATACAGGCTACTCTTATAGGCCTACCGTATACAAACATGATGAAACCATAATTTCAGTTTTCACTGAAAATTTTTTTTTCTCAAATTAACGTTCTCATACAAGCTACTCTTATCGGCCTACCGTATACAAACATGATGACACCATAATTTCTGTTTTTACTGAAAAATTTTTTTTTTGTCAAATTAACGTTCTCATGCAGACTACTCGTATCGGCCTACCGTATACAAACATGATGACACCATAATTTCTGTTTTTACTGAAATTTTTTTTTTTTTTTTAAAAGTAACGTTCTCATACAAGCTACACTTATCGGCCTACCCTATAAAAACATGATGACACCATAATTTCAGTTTTTATTGAAAATTTTATTTCTCTCAAATTACCGTTCTCATACAGGCTACTCTTATCGGCCTACCGTATACAAACATGATGACACCATAATTTCTGTTTTTACTGAAAACTTTTTTTTTTCTCAAATTAACGTTCTCATACAGGCTACTCTTATCGGCCTACCGTATACAAACATGATGAAACCATAATTTCAGTTTTCACTGAAAATTTTTTTTTTCTCAAATTAACGTTCTCATACAAGCTACTCTTATCGGCCTACCGTATACAAACATGATGACACCATAATTTCTGTTTTCACTGAAAATTTTTATTTTCTCAAATTAACGTTCTCATACAGGCTACTCTTATGGGCCTACCGTATACAAACATGATGACACCAAAATTTCTGTTTTTACTGGAAATTTTTTTTTTCTCAAATTAACGTTCTCATACAAGCTACACTTATCGGCCTACCGTATACAAACATGATGACACCATAATTTCAGTTTTTACTGAATATTTTTTTTTCTCAAATTAACGTTCTCATACAGGCTATTCTTATCGGCCTACCGCATACAAACATGATGACACCATAATTTCAGTTTTTACTGAATATTTTTTTTTCTCAAATTAACGTTCTTATACAAGCTACTCTTATCGGCCTACCGTATACAAACATGATGACACCATAATTTCAGTTTTTATTGAAAATTTTATTTTTCTCAAAATATCGTTCTCATACAGGCTACTCTTATCGGCCTACCGTATACAAACATGATGACACCATAATTTCAGTTTTTACTGAAAACTTTTTTTTTTGTCAAATTAACGTTCTCATACTAGCTACACTTATCGGCCTACCGTATACAAACATGATGACACCATAATTGCAGTTTTTACTGAAAATTTTTTTTCTCAAATTAACGTTCTCATACAGGCTACTCTTATCGGCCTACCGTATACAAACATGATGAGACCATAATTTCAGTTTTTACTGGAATTTTTTTTTTTTCAAATTAACGTTCTCATGCAGGCTACACTTATCGGCCTACCGTATACAAACATGATGACACCATAATTGCAGTTTTTACTGAAAATTTTTTTTCTCAAATTAACGTTCTCATACAGGCTACTCTTATCGGCCTACCGTATACGAACATGATGAAACCATAATTTCAGTTTTCACTGAAAATTTTTTTTTTCTCAAATTAACGTTCTCATACAAGCTACTCTTATCGGCCTACCGTATACAAACATGATGACACCATAATTTCTGTTTTTACTGAAAAATTTTTTTTTTCTCAAATTAACGTTCTCATGCAGACTACTCGTATCGGCCTACCGTATACAAACATGATGGAACCATAATTTCAGTTTTCACTGAAAATTTTTATTTTCTCAAATTAACGTTCTCATACAGGCTACTCTTATGGGCCTACCGTATACAAACATGATGAGACCATAATTTCTGTGTTTACTGAAAATTTTTTTTTTCTCAAATTAACGTTCTCATACAAGCTACACTTATCGGCCTACCGTATACAAACATGATGACACCATAATTTCAGTTTTTACTGAATATTTTTTTTTCTCAAATTAACGTTCTCATACAGGCTACTCTTATCGGCCTACCGCATACAAACATGATGACACCATAATTTCAGTTTTTACTGAAAATTTATTTTTTCTCAAATTAACGTTCTTATACAAGCTACTCTTATCGGCCTACCGTATACAAACATGATGAAACCATAATTTCTCTTTTTACTGAAAATTTATTTTTTCTCAAATTAACGTTCTCATACAAGCTACACTTATCGGCCTACCGTATACAAACATGATGACACCATAATTTCAGTTTTTACTGAATATTTTTTTTTCTCAAATTAACGTTCTCATACAGGCTATTATTATCGGCCTACCGCATACAAACATGATGACACCATAATTTCAGTTTTTACTGAAAATTTATTTTTTCTCAAATTAACGTTCTTATACAAGCTACTCTTATCGGCCTACCGTATACAAACATGATGACACCATAATTTCAGTTTTTACTGAATTTTTTTTTTTTTTTAAACTAACGTTCTCATACAAGCTACACTTATCGGCCTACCGTATACAAACATGATGACACCATAATTTCAGTTTTTACTGAAAATTTTTTTTCTCAAATTAACGTTCTCATACAGGCTACTCTTATCGGCCTACCGTATACAAACATGTTGAAACCATAATTTCAGTTTTCACTGAAAATTTTTTTTTTCTCAAATTAACGTTCTCATACAAGCTACTCTTATCGGCCTACCGTATACAAACATGATGACACCATAATTTCCGTTTTTACTGAAAAATTTTTTTTTTGTCAAATTAACGTTCTCATGCAGACTACTCGTATCGGCCTACCGTATACAAACATGATGGAACCATAATTTCAGTTTTCACTGAAAATTTTTATTTTCTCAAATTAACGTTCTCATACAGGCTACTCTTATGGGCCTATTGTATACAAACATGATGACACCATAATTTCTGTTTTTACTGAAATTTTTTTTTTTTTTTAAAAGTAACGTTCTCATACAAGCTACACTTATCGGCCTACCCTATAAAAACATGATGACACCATAATTTCAGTTTTTATTGAAAATTTTATTTTTCTCAAATTACCGTTCTCATAAAGGCTACTCTTATCGGCCTACCGTATACAAACATGATGACACCATAATTTCTGTTTTTACTGAAAATTTTTTTTTTCTCAAATTAACGTTCTCATACAGGCTACTCTTATCGGCCTACCGTATACAAACATGATGACACCATAATTTCAGTTTTCACTGAAAATTTTTTTTTTTTAAAGTAACGTTCTCATACAAGCTACACTTATCGGCCTACCATATACAAACATGATGACACCATAATTGCAGTTTTTACTGAAAATTTTTTTTCTCAAATTAATGTTCTCATACAGGCTACTCTTATCGGCCTACCGTATACAAACATGATGAAACCATAATTTCAGTTTTCACTGAAAATTTTTTTTTTCTCAAATTAACGTTCTCATACAAGCTACTCTTATCGGCCTACCGTATACAAACATGATGACACCATAATTTCTGTTTTTACTGAAAAATTTTTTTTTTGTCAAATTAACGTTCTCATGCAGACTACTCGTATCGGCCTACCGTATACAAACATGATGGAACCATAATTTCAGTTTTCACTGAAAATTTTTATTTTCTCAAATTAACGTTCTCATACAGGCTACTCTTATGGGCCTACCGTATACAAACATGATGAGACCATAATTTCTGTTTTTACTGAAAATTTTTTTTTTTTAAACTAACGTTCTCATACAAGCTACACTTATCGGCCTACCGTATACAAACATGATGACACCATAATTTCAGTTTTTACTGAAAATTTTTTTTTTCTCAAATTAAAGTTCTCATACAGGCTACTCTTATCGGCCTACCGTATACAAACATGATGACACCATAATTTCAGTTTTCACTGAAAATTTTTTTTTTTTAAAGTAACGTTCTCATACAAGCTACACTTATCGGCCTACCGTATACAAACATGATGACACCATAATTGCAGTTTTTACTGAAAATTTTTTTTCTCAAATTAACGTTCTCATACAGGCTACTCTTATAGGCCTACCGTATACAAACATGATGAAACCATAATTTCAGTTTTCACTGAAAATTTTTTTTTCTCAAATTAACGTTCTCATACAAGCTACTCTTATCGGCCTACCGTATACAAACATGATGACACCATAATTTCTGTTTTTACTGAAAAATTTTTTTTTTGTCAAATTAACGTTCTCATGCAGACTACTCGTATCGGCCTACCGTATACAAACATGATGGAACCATAATTTCAGTTTTCAATGAAAATTTTTATTTTCTCAAATTAACATTCTCATACAGGCTACTCTTATGGGCCTATTGTATACAAACATGATGACACCATAATTTCTGTTTTTACTGAAATTTTTTTTTTTTTTTAAAAGTAACGTTCTCATACAAGCTACACTTATCGGCCTACCCTATAAAAACATGATGACACCATAATTTCAGTTTTTATTGAAAATTTTATTTTTCTCAAATTACCGTTCTCATACAGGCTACTCTTATCGGCCTACCGTATACAAACATGATGACACCATAATTTCTGTTTTTACTGAAAACTTTTTTTTTTCTCAAATTAACGTTCTCATACAGGCTACTCTTATCGGCCTACCGTATACAAACATGATGAAACCATAATTTCAGTTTACACTGAAAATTTTTTTTTTCTCAAATTAACGTTCTCATACAAGCTACTCTTATCGGCCTACCGTATACAAACATGATGACACCATAATTTCTGTTTTCACTGAAAATTTTTATTTTCTCAAATTAACGTTCTCATACAGGCTACTCTTATGGGCCTACCGTATACAAACATGATGACACCAAAATTTCTGTTTTTACTGGAAATTTTTTTTTTCTCAAATTAACGTTCTCATACAAGCTACACTTATCGGCCTACCGTATACAAACATGATGACACCATAATTTCAGTTTTTACTGAATATTTTTTTTTCTCAAATTAACGTTCTCATACAGGCTATTCTTATCGGCCTACCGCATACAAACATGATGACACCATAATTTCAGTTTTTACTGAAAATTTATTTTTTCTCAAATTAACGTTTTTATACAAGCTACTCTTATCGGCCTACCGTATACAAACATGATGACACCATAATTTCAGTTTTTATTGAAAATTTTATTTTTCTCAAAATATCGTTCTCATACAGGCTACTCTTATCGGCCTACCGTATACAAACATGATGACACCATAATTTCTGTTTTTACTGAAAATTTTTTTTTTCTCAAATTAACGTTCTCATACAGGCTACTCTTATCGGCCTACCGTATACAAACATGATGACACCATAATTTCAGTTTTTACTGAAAATTTTTTTTTTTTAAAGTAACGTTCTCATACAAGCTACACTTATCGGCCTACCGTATACAAACATGATGACACCATAATTGCAGTTTTTACTGAAAATTTTTTTTCTCAAATTAACGTTCTCATACAGGCTACTCTTATCGGCCTACCGTATACAAACATGATGTAACCATAATTTCAGTTTTCACTGAAAATTTTTTTTTTCTCAAATTAACGTTCTCATACAAGCTACTCTTATCGGCCTACCGTATACAAACATGATGACACCATAATTTCTGTTTTTACTGAAAAATTTTTTTTTTGTCAAATTAACGTTCTCATGCAGACTACTCGTATCGGCCTACCGTATACAAACATGATGGAACCATAATTTCAGTTTTCACTGAAAATTTTTATTTTCTCAAATTAACGTTCTCATACAGGCTACTCTTATGGGCCTACCGTATACAAACATGATGAGACCATAATTTCTGTTTTTACTGAAAATTTTTTTTTTCTCAAATTAACGTTCTCATACAAGCTACTCTTATCGGCCTACCGTATACAAACATGATGGCACCATAATTTCAGTTTTTACTGAAATATTTTTTTTTCTCAAATTAACGTTCTTATACAAGCTACTCTTATCGGCCTTACGTATACAAACATGATGACACCATAATTTCAGTTTTTACTGGAATTTTGTTTTTTTAAAAGTAACGTTCTCATACAAGCTACACTTATCGGCCTACCGTATACAAACATGATGACACCATAATTTCAGTTTTTACTGAAAATTTATTTTTTCTCAAATTAACGTTCTTATACAAGCTACTCTTATCGGCCTACCGTATACAAACATGATGAAACCATAATTTCTCTTTTTACTGAAAATTTATTTTTTCTCAAATCAACGTTCTCATACAAGCTACACTTATCGGCCTACCGTATACAAACATGATGACACCATAATTTCAGTTTTTACTGAAAATTTATTTTTTCTCAAATTAACGTTCTTATACAAGCTACACTTATCGGCCTACCGTATACAAACATGATGACACCATAATTTCAGTTTTTACTGAATTTTTTTTTTTTCTCAAATTAACGTTCTCATACAAGCTACACTTATCGGCCTACCGTATACAAACATGATGACACCATAATTTCAGTTTTTACTGAAAATTTTTTTTTTCTCAAATTAAAGTTCTCATACAGGCTACTCTTATCGGCCTACCGTATACAAACATGATGACACCATAATTTCAGTTTTCACTGAAAATTTTTTTTTTTTTAAAGTAACGTTCTCATACAAGCTACACTTATCGGCCTACCG
This sequence comes from Bombylius discolor, assembly GCA_939192795.1. Taxonomy (NCBI): domain Eukaryota; kingdom Metazoa; phylum Arthropoda; class Insecta; order Diptera; family Bombyliidae; genus Bombylius; species Bombylius discolor. The sequence goes on from OW584239.1 coordinate 29,393,126, forward strand.
TATACAAACATGATGACACCATAATTTCAGTTTTTACTGAATATTTTTTTTTCTCAAATTAACGTTCTCATACAGGCTATTCTTATCGGCCTACCGCATACAAACATGATGACACCATAATTTCAGTTTTTACTGAAAATTTATTTTTTCTCAAATTAACGTTCTTATACAAGCTACTCTTATCGGCCTACCGTATACAAACATGATGACACCATAATTTCAGTTTTTATTGAAAATTTTATTTTTCTCAAAATATCGTTCTCATACAGGCTACTCTTATCGGCCTACCGTATACAAACATGATGACACCATAATTTCTGTTTTTACTGAAAATTTTTTTTTTCTCAAATTAACGTTCTCATACAGGCTACTCTTATCAGCCTACCGTATACAAACATGATGACACCATAATTTCAGTTTTCACTGAAAATATTTTTTTTTAAAGTAACGTTCTCATACAAGCTACACTTATCGGCCTACCGTATACAAACATGATGACACCATAATTGCAGTTTTTACTGAAAATTTTTTTTCTCAAATTAACGTTCTCATACAGGCTACTCTTATCGGCCTACCGTATACAAACATGATGAAACCATAATTTCAGTTTTTACTGAAAATTTTTTTTTTCTCAAATTAAAGTTCTCATACAGGCTACTCTTATCGGCCTACCGTATACAAACATGATGACACCATAATTTCAGTTTTCACTGAAAATTTTTTTTTTTTTAAAGTAACGTTCTCATCCAAGCTACACTTATCGGCCTACCGTATACAAACATGATGACACCATAATTGCAGTTTTTACTGAAAATTTTTTTTCTCAAATTAACGTTCTCATACAGGCTACTCTTATAGGCCTACCGTATACAAACATGATGAGACCATAATTTCTGTTTTTACTGAAAATTTTTTTTTTCTCAAATTAACGTTCTCATACAAGCTACTCTTATCGGCCTACCGTATACAAACATGATGACACCATAATTTCAGTTTTTACTGAAATATTTTTTTTTCTCAAATTAACGTTCTAATACAAGCTACTCTTATCGGCCTTACGTATACAAACATGATGACACCATAATTTCAGTTTTTACTGGAATTTTGTTTTTTTAAAAGTAACGTTCTCATACAAGCTACACTTATCGGCCTACCGTATACAAACATGATGACACCATAATTTCAGTTTTTACTGAAAATTTATTTTTTCTCAAATTAACGTTCTTATACAAGCTACTCTTATCGGCCTACCGTATACAAACATGATGAAACCATAATTTCTCTTTTTACTGAAAATTTATTTTTTCTCAAATTAACGTTCTCATACAAGCTACACTTATCGGCCTACCGTATACAAACATGATGACACCATAATTTCAGTTTTTACTGAAAATTTATTTTTTCTCAAATTAACGTTCTTATACAAGCTACACTTATCGGCCTACCGTATACAAACATGATGACACCATAATTTCAGTTTTTACTGAATTTTTTTTTTTTTTTTTTAAACTAACGTTCTCATACAAGCTACACTTATCGGCCTACCGTATACAAACATGATGACACCATAATTTCAGTTTTTACTGAAAATTTTTTTTTTCTCAAATTAAAGTTCTCATACAGGCTACTCTTATCGGCCTACCGTATACAAACATGATGACACCATAATTTCAGTTTTCACTGAAAATTTTTTTTTTTTTAAAGTAACGTTCTCATCCAAGCTACACTTATCGGCCTACCGTATACAAACATGATGACACCATAATTGCAGTTTTTACTGAAAATTTTTTTTCTCAAATTAACGTTCTCATACAGGCTACTCTTATAGGCCTACCGTATACAAACATGATGAAACCATAATTTCAGTTTTCACTGAAAATTTTTATTTTCTCAAATTAACGTTCTTATACAAGCTACTCTTATCGGCCTACGGTATACAAACATGATGACACCATAATTTCTGTTTTTACTGAAAAATTTTTTTTTTGTCAAATTAACGTTCTCATGCAGACTACTCGTATCGGCCTACCGTATACAAACATGATGGAACCATAATTTCAGTTTTCACTGAAAATTTTTATTTTCTAAAATTAACATTCTCATACAGGCTACTCTTATGGGCCTATTGTATACAAACATGATGACACCATAATTTCTGTTTTTACTGAAATTTTTTTTTTTTTTTAAAAGTAACGTTCTCATACAAGCTACACTTATCGGCCTACCCTATAAAAACATGATGACACCATAATTTCAGTTTTTATTGAAAATTTTATTTTTCTCAAATTACCGTTCTCATACAGGCTACTCTTATCGGCCTACCGTATACAAACATGATGACACCATAATTTCTGTTTTTACTGAAAACTTTTTTTTTTCTCAAATTAACGTTCTCATACAGGCTACTCTTATCGGCCTACCGTATACAAACATGATGAAACCATAATTTCAGTTTTCACTGAAAATTTTTTTTTTCTCAAATTAACGTTCTCATACAAGCTACTCTTATCGGCCTACCGTATACAAACATGATGACACCATAATTTCTGTTTTCACTGAAAATTTTTATTTTCTCAAATTAACGTTCTCATACAGGCTACTCTTATGGGCCTACCGTATACAAACATGATGACACCAAAATTTCTGTTTTTACTGGAAATTTTTTTTTTCTCAAATTAACGTTCTTATACAGGCTACTCTTATGGGCCTACCGTATACAAACATGATGACACCAAAATTTCAGTTTTTACTGAAAACTTTTTTTTTTGTCAAATTAACGTTCTCATACTAGCTACACTTATCGGCCTACCGTATACAAACATGATGACACCATAATTTCAGTTTTCACTGAAAATTTTTTTTTTTTAAAGTAACGTTCTCATACAGGCTACTCTTATCGGCCTACCGTATACAAACATGATGACACCATAATTTCAGTTTTTACTGGAATTTTTTTTTTTTAAAAGTATCGTTCTTATACAAGCTACTCTTATCGGCCTACCGTATACAAACATGATGACACCATAATTTCAGTTTTTACTGAAATTTTTTTTTTTTTTTAAAGTAACGTTCTCATACAAGCTACACTTATCGGCCTACCCTATAAAAACATGATGACACCATAATTTTAGTTTTTATTGAAAATTTTATTTTTCTCAAATTACCGTTCTCATACAGGCTACTCTTATCGGCCTACCGTATACAAACATGATGACACCATAATTTCTGTTTTTACTGAAAACTTTTTTTTTTCCCAAATTAACGTTCTCATACAGGCTACTCTTATCGGCCTACCGTATACAAACATGATGAAACCATAATTTCAGTTTTCACTGAAAATTTTTTTTTTCTCAAATTAACGTTCTCATACAAGCTACTCTTATCGGCCTACCGTATACAAACATGATGACACCATAATTTCTGTTTTCACTGAAAATTTTTATTTTCTCAAATTAACGTTCTCATACAGGCTACTCTTATGGGCCGACCGTATACAAACATGATGACACCATAATTTCTGTTTTTACTGAAAATTTTTTTTTTCTCAAATTAACGTTCTCATACAAGCTACACTTATCGGCCTACCGTATACAAACATGATGACACCATAATTTCAGTTTTTACTGAATATTTTTTTTTCTCAAATTAACGTTCTCATACAGGCTACTCTTATCGGCCTACCGCATACAAACATGATGACACCATAATTTCAGTTTTTACTGAAAATTTATTTTTTCTCAAATTAACGTTCTTATACAAGCTACTCTTATCGGCCTACCGTATACAAACATGATGACACCATAATTTCAGTTTTTATTGAAAATTTTATTTTTCTCAAATTATCGTTCTCATACAGGCTACTCTTATCGGCCTACCGTATACAAACATGATGACACCATAATTTCAGTTTTTACTGAAAACTTTTTTTTTTGTCAAATTAACGTTCTCATACTAGCTACACTTATCGGCCTACCGTATACAAACATGATGACACCATAATTTCAGTTTTCACTGAAAATTTTTTTTTTTTTAAAGTAACGTTCTCATACAGGCTACTCTTATCGGCCTACCGTATACAAACATGATGACACCATAATTTCAGTTTTCACTGAAAATATTTTTTTTTAAAGTAACGTTCTCATACAAGCTACACTTATCGGCCTACCGTATACAAACATGATGACACCATAATTGCAGTTTTTACTGACAATTTTTTTTCTCAAATTAACGTTCTCATACAGGCTACTCTTATCGGCCTACCGTATACAAACATGATGAAACCATAATTTCAGTTTTCACTGAAAATTTTTTTTTTCTCAAATTAACGTTCTCATACAAGCTACTCTTATCGGCCTACCGTATACAAACATGATGACACCATAATTTCTGTTTTTACTGAAAAATTTTTTTTTTGTCAAATTAACGTTCTCATGCAGACTAATCGTATCGGCCTACCGTATACAAACATGATGGAACCATAATTTCAGTTTTTACTGAAAATTTATTTTTTCTCAAATTAACGTTCTCATACAGGCTACTCTTATGGGCCTACCGTATACAAACATGATGAGACCATAATTTCTGTTTTTACTGAAAATTTTTTTTTTCTCAAATTAACGTTCTCATACAAGCTACTCTTATCGGCCTACCGTATACAAACATGATGACACCATAATTTCAGTTTTTACTGAAATATTTTTTTTTCTCAAATTAACGTTCTAATACAAGCTACTCTTATCGGCCTTACGTATACAAACATGATGACACCATAATTTCAGTTTTTACTGGAATTTTGTTTTTTTAAAAGTAACGTTCTCATACAAGCTACACTTATCGGCCTACCGTATACAAACATGATGACACCATAATTTCAGTTTTTACTGAAAATTTATTTTTTCTCAAATTAACGTTCTTATACAAGCTACTCTTATCGGCCTACCGTATACAAACATGATGAAACCATAATTTCTCTTTTTACTGAAAATTTATTTTTTCTCAAATTAACGTTCTCATACAAGCTACACTTATCGGCCTACCGTATACAAACATGATGACACCATAATTTCAGTTTTTACTGAAAATTTATTTTTTCTCAAATTAACGTTCTTATACAAGCTACACTTATCGGCCTACCGTATACAAACATGATGACACCATAATTTCAGTTTTTACTGAATTTTTTTTTTTTTTTTTTAAACTAACGTTCTCATACAAGCTACACTTATCGGCCTACCGTATACAAACATGATGACACCATAATTTCAGTTTTTACTGAAAATTTTTTTTTTTCTCAAATTAAAGTTCTCATACAGGCTACTCTTATCGGCCTACCGTATACAAACATGATGACACCATAATTTCAGTTTTCACTGAAAATTTTTTTTTTTTTAAAGTAACGTTCTCATACAAGCTACACTTATCGGCCTACCGTATACAAACATGATGACACCATAATTGCAGTTTTTACTGAAAATTTTTTTTCTCAAATTAACGTTCTCATACAGGCTACTCTTATAGGCCTACCGTATACAAACATGATGAAACCATAATTTCAGTTTTCACTGAAAATTTTTATTTTCTCAAATTAACGTTCTCATACAAGCTACTCTTATCGGCCTACCGTATACAAACATGATGACACCATAATTTCTGTTTTTACTGAAAAATTTTTTTTTTGTCAAATTAACGTTCTCATGCAGACTACTCGTATCGGCCTACCGTATACAAACATGATGGAACCATAATTTCAGTTTTCACTGAAAATTTTTATTTTCTCAAATTAACATTCTCATACAGGCTACTCTTATGGGCCTATTGTATACAAACATGATGACACCATAATTTCTGTTTTTACTGAAATTTTTTTTTTTTTTTAAAAGTAACGTTCTCATACAAGCTACACTTATCGGCCTACCCTATAAAAACATGATGACACCATAATTTCAGTTTTTATTGAAAATTTTATTTTTCTCAAATTACCGTTCTCATACAGGCTACTCTTATCGGCCTACCGTATACAAACATGATGACACCATAATTTCTGTTTTTACTGAAAACTTTTTTTTTTCTCAAATTAACGTTCTCATACAGGCTACTCTTATCGGCCTACCGTATACAAACATGATGAAACCATAATTTCAGTTTTCACTGAAAATTTTTTTTTTCTCAAATTAACGTTCTCATACAAGCTACTCTTATCGGCCTACCGTATACAAACATGATGACACCATAATTTCTGTTTTCACTGAAAATTTTTATTTTCTCAAATTAACGTTCTCATACAGGCTACTCTTATGGGCCTACCGTATACAAACAAGATGACACCAAAATTTCTGTTTTTACTGGAAATTTTTTTTTTCTCAAATTAACGTTCTTATACAGGCTACTCTTATGGGCCTACCGTATACAAACATGATGACACCAAAATTTCAGTTTTTACTGAAAACTTTTTTTTTTGTCAAATTAACGTTCTCATACTAGCTACACTTATCGGCCTACCGTATACAAACATGATGACACCATAATTTCAGTTTTCACTGAAAATTTTTTTTTTTTTAAAGTAACGTTCTCATACAGGCTACTCTTATCGGCCTACCGTATACAAACATGATGACACCATAATTTCAGTTTTTACTGGAATTTTTTTTTTTTAAAAGTATCGTTCTTATACAAGCTACTCTTATCGGCCTACCGTATACAAACATGATGACACCATAATTTCAGTTTTTACTGAAATTTTTTTTTTTTTTTAAAGTAACGTTCTCATACAAGCTACACTTATCGGCCTACCCTATAAAAACATGATGACACCATAATTTTAGTTTTTATTGAAAATTTTATTTTTCTCAAATTACCGTTCTCATACAGGCTACTCTTATCGGCCTACCGTATACAAACATGATGACACCATAATTTCTGTTTTTACTGAAAACTTTTTTTTTTCCCAAATTAACGTTCTCATACAGGCTACTCTTATCGGCCTACCGTATACAAACATGATGAAACCATAATTTCAGTTTTCACTGAAAATTTTTTTTTTCTCAAATTAACGTTCTCATACAAGCTACTCTTATCGGCCTACCGTATACAAACATGATGACACCATAATTTCTGTTTTCACTGAAAATTTTTATTTTCTCAAATTAACGTTCTCATACAGGCTACTCTTATGGGCCGACCGTATACAAACATGATGACACCATAATTTCTGTTTTTACTGAAAATTTTTTTTTTCTCAAATTAACGTTCTCATACAAGCTACACTTATCGGCCTACCGTATACAAACATGATGACACCATAATTTCAGTTTTTACTGAATATTTTTTTTTCTCAAATTAACGTTCTCATACAGGCTACTCTTATCGGCCTACCGCATACAAACATGATGACACCATAATTTCAGTTTTTACTGAAAATTTATTTTTTCTCAAATTAACGTTCTTATACAAGCTACTCTTATCGGCCTACCGTATACAAACATGATGACACCATAATTTCAGTTTTTATTGAAAATTTTATTTTTCTCAAATTATCGTTCTCATACAGGCTACTCTTATCGGCCTACCGTATACAAACATGATGACACCATAATTTCAGTTTTTACTGAAAACTTTTTTTTTTGTCAAATTAACGTTCTCATACTAGCTACACTTATCGGCCTACCGTATACAAACATGATGACACCATAATTTCAGTTTTCACTGAAAATTTTTTTTTTTTTAAAGTAACGTTCTCATACAGGCTACTCTTATCGGCCTACCGTATACAAACATGATGACACCATAATTGCAGTTTTTACTGAAAATTTTTTTTCTCAAATTAACGTTCTCATACAGGCTACTTTTATCGGCCTACCGTATACAAACATGATGACACCATAATTTCAGTTTTTACTGGAATTTTTTTTTTTTCAAATTAACGTTCTCATGCAGGCTACTCTTATCGGCCTATCGCATACAAACATTATGACACCATACTTTCAGTTTTTACTGAATATTTTTTTTTCTCAAATTAACATTCTCATACAGGCTATTCTGATCGGCCTACCGCATACAAACATGATGACACCATAATTTCAGTTTTTACTGAAAATTTTTATTTTCTCAAATTAACATTCTCATACAGGCTACTCTTATGGGCCTATTGTATACAAACATGATGACACCATAATTTCTGTTTTTACTGAAATTTTTTTTTTTTTTAAAAGTAACGTTCTCATACAAGCTACACTTATCGGCCTACCCTATAAAAACATGATGACACCATAATTTCAGTTTTTATTGAAAATTTTATTTTTCTCAAATTACCGTTCTCATACAGGCTACTCTTATCGGCCTACCGTATACAAACATGATGACACCATAATTTCTGTTTTTACTGAAAACTTTTTTTTTTCTCAAATTGACGTTCTCATACAGGCTACTCTTATCGGCCTACCGTATACAAACATGATGAAACCATAATTTCAGTTTTCACTGAAAATTTTTTTTTTCTCAAATTAACGTTCTCATACAAGCTACTCTTATCGGCCTACCGTATACAAACATGATGACACCATAATTTCTGTTTTCACTGAAAATTTTTATTTTCTCAAATTAACGTTCTCATACAGGCTACTCTTATGGGCCTACCGTATACAAACATGATGACACCATAATTTCTGTTTTTACTGGAAATTTTTTTTTTCTCAAATTAACGTTCTCATACAAGCTACACTTATCGGCCTACCGTATACAAACATGATGACACCATAATTTCAGTTTTTACTGAATATTTTTTTTTCTCAAATTAACGTTCTCATACAGGCTACTCTTATCGGCCTACCGCATACAAACATGATGACACCATAATTTCAGTTTTTACTGAAAATTTATTTTTTCTCAAATTAACGTTCTTATACAAGCTACTCTTATCGGCCTACCGCATACAAACATGATGACACCATAATTTCAGTTTTTATTGAAAATTTTATTTTTCTCAAAATATCGTTCTCATACAGGCTACTCTTATCGGCCTACCGTATACAAACATGATGACACCATAATTTCAGTTTTTACTGAAAACTTTTTTTTTTGTCAAATTACCGTTCTCATACAGGCTACTCTTATCGGCCTACCGTATACAAACATGATGACACCATAATTTCTGTTTTTACTGAAAACTTTTTTTTTTTAAAGTAACGTTCTCATACAGGCTACTCTTATCGGCCTACCGTATACAAACATGATGACACCATAATTTCAGTTTTTACTGGAATTTTTTTCTTTTAAAAATAACGTTCTTATACAAGCTACTCTTATCGGCCTACCGTATACAAACATGATGACACCATAATTTCAGTTTTTACTGAAATTTTTTTTTTTTTTTTAAAGTAACGTTCTCATACAAGCTACACTTATCGGCCTACCCTATAAAAACATGATGACACCATAATTTTAGTTTTTATTGAAAATTTTATTTTTCTCAAATTACCGTTCTCATACAGGCTACTCTTATCGGCCTACCGTATACAAACATGATGACACCATAATTTCTGTTTTTACTGAAAACTTTTTTTTTTTCCAAATTAACGTTCTCATACAGGCTACTCTTATCGGCCTACCGTATACAAACATGATGAAACCATAATTTCAGTTTTCACTGAAAATTTTTTTTTTCTCAAATTAACGTTCTCATACAAGCTACTCTTATCGGCCTACCGTATACAAACATGATGACACCATAATTCCAGTTTTCACTGAAAATTTTTATTTTCTCAAATTAACGTTCTCATACAGGCTACTCTTATGGGCCGACCGTATACAAACATGATGACACCATAATTTCTGTTTTTACTGAAAATTTCTTTTTCTCAAATTAACGTTCTCATACAAGCTACACTTATCGGCCTACCGTATACAAACATGATGACACCATAATTTCAGTTTTTACTGAATATTTTTTTTTCTCAAATTAACGTTCTCATACAGGCTACTCTTATCGGCCTACCGCATACAAACATGATGACACCATAATTTCAGTTTTTACTGAAAATTTATTTTTTCTCAAATTAACGTTCTTATACAAGCTACTCTTATCGGCCTACCGTATACAAACATGATGAAACCATAATTTCAGTTTTTATTGAAAATTTTATTTTTCTCAAATTATCGTTCTCATACAGGCTACTCTTATCGGCCTACCGTATACAAACATGATGACACCATAATTTCAGTTTTTACTGAAAACTTTTTTTTTTGTCAAATTAACGTTCTCATACTAGCTACACTTATCGGCCTACCGTATACAAACATGATGACACCATAATTGCAGTTTTTACTGAAAATTTTTTTTCTCAAATTAACGTTCTCATACAGGCTACTCTTATCGGCCTACCGTATACAAACATGATGACACCATAATTTCAGTTTTTACTGGAATTTTTTTTTTTTCAAATCAACGTTCTCGTGCAGGCTACACTTATCGGCCTACCGCATACAAACATTGTGACACCATAATTTCAGTTTTTACTGAATATTTTTTTTTCTCAAATTAACATTCTCATACAGGCTATTCTGATCGGCCTACCGCATACAAACATGATGACACCATAATTTCAGTTTTTACTGAAAATTTATTTTTTCTCAAATTAACGTTCTTATACAAGCTACTCTTATCGGCCTACCGTATACAAACATGATGACACCATAATTTCAGTTTTTACTGAATTTTTTTTTTTTTTTTTAAAGTAACGTTCTCATACAAGCTACACTTATCGGCCTACAGTATACAAACATGATGACACCATAATTTCAGTTTTTACTGAAAATTTTTTTTTTCTCAAATTAACGTTCTCATACAGGCTACTCTTATCGGCCTACCGTATACAAACATGATGACACCATAATTTCAGTTTTCACTGAAAATTTTTTTTTTTTTAAAGTAACGTTCTCATACAAGCTACACTTATCGGCCTACCGTATACAAACATGATGACACCATAATTCCAGTTTTCACTGAAAATTTTTTTTTTCTCAAATTAACGTTCTCATACAGGCTACTCTTATCGGCCTACCGTATACAAACATGATGACACCATAATTTCAGTTTTTACTGAAATTTTTTTTTTTTAAAAGTAACGTTCTTATACAAGCTACTCTTATCGGCCTACCGTATACAAACATGATGACACCATAATTTCAGTTTTTACTGAATTTTTTTTTTTTTTTTAAAGTAACGTTCTCATACAAGCTACACTTATCGGCCTACCGTATACAAACATGATGACACCATAATTTCAGTTTTTACTGAAAATTTTTTTTTTCTCAAATTAACGTTCTCATACAGGCTACTCTTATCGGCCTACCGTATACAAACATGATGACACCATAATTTCAGTTTTCACTGAAAATTTTTTTTTTTTTAAAGTAACGTTCTCATACAAGCTACACTTATTGGCCTACCGTATACAAACATGATGACACCATAATTTCAGTTTTCACTGAAAATTTTTTTTTTCTCAAATTAACGTTCTCATAAAGGCTACTCTTATCGGCCTACCGTATACAAACATGATGACACCATAATTTCAGTTTTCACTGAAAATTTTTTTTTTTTTAAAGTAACGTTCTCATACAAGCTACACTTATCGGCCTACCGTATACAAACATGATGACACCATAATTTCAGTTTTCACTGAAAATTTTTTTTTTCTCAAATTAACTTTCTCATACAGGCTACTCTTATCGGCCTACCGTATACAAACATGATGACACCATAATTTCAGTTTTTACTGGAATTTTTTTTTTTTAAAAGTAACGTTCTTATACAAGCTACTCTTATCGGCCTACCGTATACAAACATGATGACACCATAATTTCAGTTTTTACTGAATTTTTTTTTTTTTTTTAAAGTAACGTTCTCATACAAGCTACACTTATCGGCCTACCGTATACAAACATGATGACACCATAATTTCAGTTTTTACTGAATTTTTTTTTTTCTCAAACTAACGTTCTCATACAGGCTACTCTTATCGGCCTACCGTATACAAACATGATGACACCATAATTTCAGTTTTTACTGAATTTTTTTTTTTTTTTTTTTAAGTAACGTTCTCATACAAGCTACACTTATCTGCCTACCGTATACAAACATGATGACACCATAATTTCAGTTTTTACTGAAAATGTTTTTTTTCTCAAATTAAAGTTCTCATACAGGCTACTCTTATCGGCCTACCGTATACAAACATGATGACACCATAATTTCAGTTTTCACTGAAAATTTTTTTTTTTTTAAAGTAACGTTCTCATACAAGCTACACTTATCGGCCTACCGTATACAAACATGATGACACCATAATTGCAGTTTTTACTGAAAATTTTTTTTTTCTCAAATTAACGTTCTCATACAAGCTACATTTATCGGCCTACCGTATACAAACATGATGACACCATAATTTCAGTTTTTACTGAATATTTTTTTTTCTCAAACTAACGTTCTCATACAGGCTACTCTTATCGGCCTACCGCATACAAACATGATGACACCATAATTTCTGTTTTTACTGAAAAATTTTTTTTTTGTCAAATTAACGTTCTCATGCAGACTACTCTTATCGGCCTACCGTATACAAACATGATGGAACCATAATTTCAGTTTTCACTGAAAATTTTTATTTTCTCAAATTAACGTTCTCATACAGGCTACTCTTATGGGCCTACCGTATACAAACATGATGACTCCATAATTTCTGTTTTTACTGAAAATTTTTTTTTTCTCAAATTAACGTTCTCATACAATTTACACTTATCGGCCTACCGTATACAAACATGATGACACCATAATTTCAGTTTTCACTGAAAATTTTTTTTTTCTCAAATTAGCGTTCTCATACAGGCTACTCTTATCGGCCTACCGTATACAAACATGATCACACCATAATTTCAGTTTTTACTGGAATTTTTTTTTTTTAAAAGTAACGTTCTTATACAAGCTACTCTTATCGGCCTACCGTATACAAACATGATGACACCATAATTTCAGTTTTTACTGAAAATGTTTTTTTTCTCAAATTAAAGTTCTCATACAGGCTACTCTTATCGGCCTACCGTATACAAACATGATGACACCATAATTTCAGTTTTCACTGAAAATTTTTTTTCTCAAATTAACGTTCTCATACAGGCTACTCTTATCGGCCTACCGTATACAAACATGATGACACCATAATTTCTGTTTTTACTGGAATTTTTTTTTTTCAAATTACCGTTCTCATGCAGGCTACTCTTATCGGCCTACCGTATACAAACATGATGACACCATAATTGCAGTTTTTACTGAAAATTTTTTTTTTCTCAAATTAACGTTCTCATACAAGCTACATGTATCGGCCTACCGTATACAAACATGATGACACCATAATTTCAGTTTTTACTGAATATTTTTTTTTCTCAAACTAACGTTCTCATACAGGCTACTCTTATCGGCCTACCGCATACAAACATGATGACACCATAATTTCTGTTTTTACTGAAAATTTTTTTTTTCTCAAATTAACGTTCTCATACAAGCTACACTTATCGGCCTACCGTATACAAACATGATGACACCATAATTTCAGTTTTTACTGAATATTTTTTTTTCTCAAACTAACGTTCTCATACAGGCTACTCTTATCGGCCTACCGCATACAAACATGATGACACCATAATTTCAGTTTTTACTGAAAATTTATTTTTTCTCAAATTAACGTTCTTATACAAGCTACTCTTATCGGCCTACCGTATACAAACATGATGACACCATAATTTCAGTTTTTACTGAATTTTTTTTTTTTTTTTTTTAAAGTAACGTTCTCATACAAGCTACACTTATCGGCCTACCGTATACAAACATGATGACACCATAATTTCAGTTTTTACTGAAAATTTTTTTTTTCTCAAATTAAAGTTCTCATACAGGCTACTCTTATCGGCCTACCGTATACAAACATGATGACACCATAATTTCAGTTTTTACTGAAAATTTTTTTTTTCTCAAATTAAAGTTCTCATACAGGCTACTCTTATCGGCCTACCGTATACAAACATGATGACACCATAATTTCAGTTTTTACTGAATTTTTTTTTTTTTTTTTTAAAGTAACGTTCTCATACAAGCTACACTTATCTGCCTACCGTATACAAACATGATGACACCATAATTTCAGTTTTTACTGAAAATGTTTTTTTTCTCAAATTAAAGTTCTCATACAGGCTACTCTTATCGGCCTACCGTATACAAACATGATGACACCATAATTTCAGTTTTCACTGAAAATTTTTTTTTTTTTAAAGTAACGTTCTCATACAAGCTACACTTATCGGCCTACCGTATACAAACATGATGACACCATAATTGCAGTTTTTACTGAAAATTTTTTTTTTCTCAAATTAACGTTCTCATACAAGCTACATTTATCGGCCTACCGTATACAAACATGATGACACCATAATTTCAGTTTTTACTGAAAATTTTTTTTTTTTCTCAAACTAACGTTCTCATACAGGCTACTCTTATCGGCCTACCGCATACAAACATGATGACACCATAATTTCTGTTTTTACTGAAAAATTTTTTTTTTGTCAAATTAACGTTCTCATGCAGACTACTCGTATCGGCCTACCGTATACAAACATGATGGAACCATAATTTCAGTTTTCACTGAAAATTTTTATTTTCTCAAATTAACGTTCTCATACAGGCTACTCTTATGGGCCTACCGTATACAAACATGATGACACCATAATTTCTGTTTTTACTGAAAATTTTTTTTTTCTCAAATTAACGTTCTCATACAAGCTACACTTATCGGCCTACCGTATACAAACATGATGACACCATAATTTCAGTTTTTACTGAATATTTTTTTTTCTCAAACTAACGTTCTCATACAGGCTACTCTTATCGGCCTACCGCATACAAACATGATGACACCATAATTTCAGTTTTTACTGAAAATTTATTTTTTCTCAAATTAACGTTCTTATACAAGCTACTCTTATCGGCCTACCGTATACAAACATGATGACACCATAATTTCAGTTTTTACTGAATTTTTTTTTTTTTTTTTTAAAGTAACGTTCTCATACAGGCTAGTCTTATCGGCCCACCGTATACAAACATGATGACACCATAATTTCAGTTTTCACTGAAAATTTTTTTTTTTTTAAAGTAACGTTCTCATACAAGCTACACTTATCGGCCTACCGTATACAAACATGATGACACCATAATTGCAGTTTTTACTGAAAATTTTTTTTCTCAAATTAACGTTCTCATACAGGCTACTCTTATCGGCCTACCGTATACAAACATGATGACACCATAATTTCAGTTTTTACTGGAATTTTTTTTTTCAAATTACCGTTCTCATGCAGGCTACTCTTATCGGCCTACCGCATACAAACATGATGACACCATAATTTCAGTTTTTACTGAATATTTTTTTTTCTCAAATTAACATTCTCATACAGGCTACTCTTATCGGCCTACCGTATACAAACATGATGACACCATAATTGCAGTTTTTACTGAAAATTTTTTTTTTCTCAAATTAACGTTCTCATACAAGCTACATTTATCGGCCTACCGTATACAAACATGATGACACCATAATTTCAGTTTTTACTGAATATTTTTTTTTCTCAAACTAACGTTCTCATACAGGCTACTCTTATCGGCCTACCGCATACAAACATGATGACACCATAATTTCTGTTTTTACTGAAAATTTTTTTTTTCTCAAATTAACGTGCTCATACAAGCTACACTTATCGGCCTACCGTATACAAACATGATGACACCATAATTTCAGTTTTTACTGAATATTTTTTTTTCTCAAACTAACGTTCTCATACAGGCTACTCTTATCGGCCTACCGCATACAAACATGATGACACCATAATTTCAGTTTTTACTGAAAATTTATTTTTTCTCAAATTAACGTTCTTATACAAGCTACTCTTATCGGCCTACCGTATACAAACATGATGACACCATAATTTCAGTTTTTACTGAATTTTTTTTTTTTTTTTTTAAAGTAACGTTCTCATACAAGCTACACTTATCGGCCTACCGTATACAATCATGATGACACCATAATTTCAGTTTTTACTGAAAATTTTTTTTTTCTCAAATTAAAGTTCTCATACAGGCTACTCTTATCGGCCTACCGTATACAAACATGATGACACCATAATTTCAGTTTTTACTGAATTTTTTTTTTTTTTTTTTTAAGTAACGTTCTCATACAAGCTACACTTATCTGCCTACCGTATACAAACATGATGACACCATAATTTCAGTTTTTACTGAAAATGTTTTTTTTCTCAAATTAAAGTTCTCATACAGGCTACTCTTATCGGCTTACCGTATACAAACATGATGACACCATAATTTCAGTTTTCACTGAAAATTTTTTTTTTTTTAAAGTAACGTTCTCATACAAGCTACACTTATCGGCCTACCGTATACAAACATGATGACACCATAATTGCAGTTTTTACTGAAAATTTTTTTTTTCTCAAATTAACGTTCTCATACAAGCTACATTTATCGGCCTACCGTATACAAACATGATGACACCATAATTTCAGTTTTTACTGAAAATTTTTTTTTTTTCTCAAACTAACGTTCTCATACAGGCTACTCTTATCGGCCTACCGCATACAAACATGATGACACCATAATTTCTGTTTTTACTGAAAAATTTTTTTTTTGTCAAATTAACGTTCTCATGCAGACTACTCGTATCGGCCTACCGTATACAAACATGATGGAACCATAATTTCAGTTTTCACTGAAAATTTTTATTTTCTCAAATTAACGTTCTCATACAGGCTACTCTTATGGGCCTACCGTATACAAACATGATGACACCATAATTTCTGTTTTTACTGAAAATTTTTTTTTTCTCAAATTAACGTTCTCATACAAGCTACACTTATCGGCCTACCGTATACAAACATGATGACACCATAATTACAGTTTTTACTGAATATTTTTTTTTCTCAAACTAACGTTCTCATACAGGCTACTCTTATCGGTCTACCGCATACAAACATGATGACACCATAATTTCAGTTTTTACTGAAAATTTATTTTTTCTCAAATTAACGTTCTTATACAAGCTACTCTTATCGGCCTACCGTATACAAACATGATGACACCATAATTTCAGTTTTTACTGAATTTTTTTTTTTTTTTTTTAAAGTAACGTTCTCATACAGGCTAGTCTTATCGGCCCACCGTATACAAACATGATGACACCATAATTTCAGTTTTCACTGAAAATTTTTTTTTTTTTAAAGTAACGTTCTCATACAAGCTACACTTATCGGCCTATCGTATACAAACATGATGACACCATAATTGCAGTTTTTACTGAAAATTTTTTTTCTCAAATTAACGTTCTCATACAGGCTACTCTTATCGGCCTACCGTATACAAACATGATGACACCATAATTTCAGTTTTTACTGGAATTTTTTTTTTCAAATTACCGTTCTCATGCAGGCTACTCTTATCGGCCTACCGCATACAAACATGATGACACCATAATTTCAGTTTTTACTGAATATTTTTTTTTCTCAAATTAACATTCTCATACAGGCTACTCTTATCGGCCTACCGCATACAAACATGATGACACCATAATTTCAGTTTTTACTGAAAATTTATTTTTTCTCAAATTAACGTTCTTATACAAGCTACTCTTATCGGCCTACCGTATACAAACATGATGACACCATAATTTCAGTTTTTACTGAATTTTTTTTTTTTTTTTTTAAACTAACGTTCTCATACAAGCTACACTTATCGGCCTACCGTATACAAACATGATGACACCATAATTTCAGTTTTTACTGAAAATTTTTTTTTTCTCAAATTAACGTTCTCATACAGGCTACTCTTATCGGCCTACCGTATACAAACATGATGACACCATAATTTCAGTTTTCACTGAAAATTTTTTTTTTTTTAAAGTAACGTTCTCATACAAGCTACACTTATCCGCCTACCGTATACAAACATGATGACACCATAATTTCAGTTTTCACTGAAAATTTTTTTTTTCTCAAATTAACGTTCTCATACAGGCTACTCCTATCGGCCTACCGTATACAAACATGATGACACCATAATTTCAGTTTTTACTGGAATTTTTTTTTTTTAAAAGTAACGTTCTTATACAAGCTACTCTTATTGGTCTACCGTATACAAACATGATGACACCATTATTTCAGTTTTTACTGAATTTTTTTTTTTTTTTTAAAGTAACGTTCTCATACAAGCTACACTTATCGGCCTACCGTATACAAACATGATGACACCATAATTTGAGTTTTTACTGAAAATTTTTTTTTTCTCAAATTAACGTTCTCATACAGGCTACTCTTATCGGCCTACCGTATACAAACATGATGACACCATAATTTCAGTTTTCACTGAAAATTTTTTTTTTTTAAAGTAACGTTCTCATACAAGCTACACTTATCGGCCTACCGTATACAAACATGATGACACCATAATTTCAGTTTTCACTGAAAATTTTTTTTTTTGTCAAATTAACGTTCTCATACAGGCTACTCTTATCGGCCTACCGTATACAAACATGATGACACCATAATTTCAGTTTTTACTGGAATTTTTTTTTTTTTAAAGTAACGTTCTTATACAAGCTACTCTTATCGGCCTACCGTATACAAACATGATGACACCATAATTTCAGTTTTTACTGAAATTTTTTTTTTTTCAAAAGTAACGTTCTCATACAAGCTACACTTATCGGCCTACCCTATAAAAACATGATGACACCATAATTTCAGTTTTTATTGAAAATTTTATTTTTCTCAAATTACCGTTCTCATACAGGCTACTCTTATCGGCCTACCGTATACAAACATGATGACACCATAATTTCTGTTTTTACTGAAAACTTTTTTTTTTCTCAAATTAACGTTCTCATACAGGCTACTCTTATCGGCCTACCGTATACAAACATGATGAAACCATAATTTCAGTTTTCACTGAAAATTTTTTTTTTCTCAAATTAACGTTCTCATACAAGCTACTCTTATCGGCCTACCGTATACAAACATGATGACACCATAATTTCTGTTTTTACTGAAAAATTTTTTTTTTGTCAAATTAACGTTCTCATGCAGACTACTCGTATCGGCCTACCGTATACAAACATGATGGAACCATAATTTCAGTTTTCACTGAAAATTTTTATTTTCTCAAATTAACGTTCTCATACAGGCTACTCTTATGGGCCTACCGTATACAAACATGATGACACCATAATTTCTGTTTTTACTGAAATTTTTTTTTTTCTCAAATTAACGTTCTCATACAAGCTACACTTATCGGCCTACCGTATACAAACATGATGACACCATAATTTCAGTTTTTACTGAATATTTTTTTTTCTCAAACTAACGTTCTCATACAGGCTACTCTTATCGGCCTACCGCATACAAACATGATGACACCATAATTTCAGTTTCTACTGAATTTTTTTTTTTTTTTTTTTTAAAGTAACGTTCTTATACAAGCTACACTTATCTGCCTACCGTATACAAACATGATGACACCATAATTTCAGTTTTTACTGAAAATGTTTTTTTTCTCAAATTAAAGTTATCATACAGGCTACTCTTATCGGCCTACCGTATACAAACATGATGACACCATAATTTCAGTTTTCACTGAAAATTTTTTTTTTTTTAAAGTAACGTTCTCATACAAGCTACACTTATCGGCCTACCGTATACAAACATGATGGAACCATAATTTCAGTTTTCACTGAAAATTTTTATTTTCTCAAATTAACGTTCTCATACAGGCTACTCTTATGGGCCTACCGTATACAAACATGATGACACCATAATTTCTGTTTTCACTGAAATTTTTTTTTTCTCAAATTAACGTTCTCATACAAGCTATACTTATCGGCCTACCGTATACAAACATGATGACACCATAATTTCAGTTTTTACTGAATATTTTTTTTTCTCAAACTAACGTTCTCATACAGGCTACTCTTATCGGCCTACCGCATACAAACATGATGGAACCATAATTTCAGTTTTCACTGAAAATTTTTATTTTCTCAAATTAACGTTCTCATACAAGCTACTCTTATCGGCCTACCGTATACAAACATGATGACACCATAATTTCAGTTTTTACTGAATTTTTTTTTTTTTTTTTAAAGCAACGTTCTCATACAAGCTACACTTATCGGCCTACCGTATACAAACATGATGACACCATAATTTCAGTTTTTACTGAATATTTTTTTTACTCAAACTAACGTTCTCATACAGGCTACACTTATCGGCCTACCGTATACAAACATGATGACACCATAATTTCAGTTTTTGCTGGAATTTTTTTTTTTTAAAAGTAACGTTCTTATACAAGCTACTCTTATCGGCCTACCGTATACAAACATGATGACACCATAATTTCAGTTTTTACTGAATTTTTTTTTTTTTTTTAAAGTAACGTTCTCATACAAGCTACACTTATCGGCCTACCGTATACAAACATGATGACACCATAATTTCAGTTTTTACTGGAATTTTTTTTTTTTAAAAGTAACGTTCTTATACAAGCTACTCTTATCGGCCTACCGTATACAAACATGATGACACCATAATTTCAGTTTTTACTGAAATTTTTTTTTTTTCAAAAGTAACGTTCTCATACAAGCTACACTTATCGGCCTACCCTATAAAAACATGATGACACCATAATTTCAGTTTTTATTGAAAATTTTATTTTTCTCAAATTACCGTTCTCATACAGGCTACTCTTATCGGCCTACCGTATACAAACATGATGACACCATAATTTCTGTTTTTACTGAAAACTTTTTTTTTTCTCAAATTAACGTTCTCATACAGGCTACTCTTATCGGCCTACCGTATACAAACATGATGAAACCATAATTTCAGTTTTCACTGAAAATTTTTTTTTTCTCAAATTAACGTTCTCATACAAGCTACTCTTATCGGCCTACCGTATACAAACATGATGACACCATAATTTCTGTTTTTACTGAAAAATTTTTTTTTTGTCAAATTAACGTTCTCATGCAGACTACTCGTATCGGCCTACCGTATACAAACATGATGGAACCATAATTTCAGTTTTCACTGAAAATTTTTATTTTCTCAAATTAACGTTCTCATACAGGCTACTCTTATGGGCCTACCGTATACAAACATGATGACACCATAATTTCTGTTTCTACTGAAATTTTTTTTTTTCTCAAATTAACGTTCTCATACAAGCTACACTTATCGGCCTACCGTATACAAACATGATGACACCATAATTTCAGTTTTTACTGAATATTTTTTTTTCTCAAACTAACGTTCTCATACAGGCTACTCTTATCGGCCTACCGCATACAAACATGATGACACCATAATTTCAGTTTCTACTGAATTTTTTTTTTTTTTTTTTTAAAGTAACGTTCTTATACAAGCTACACTTATCTGCCTACCGTATACAAACATGATGACACCATAATTTCAGTTTTTACTGAAAATGTTTTTTTTCTCAAATTAAAGTTCTCATACAGGCTACTCGTATCGGCCTACCATATACAAACATGATGGAACCATAATTTTAGTTTTCACTGAAAATTTTTATTTTCTCAAATTAACGTTCTCATACAGGCTACTCTTATGGGCCTACCGTATACAAACATGATGACACCATAATTTCTGTTTTCACTGAAAATTTTTTTTTTCTCAAATTAACGTTCTCATACAAGCTATACTTATCGGCCTACCGTATACAAACATGATGACACCATAATTTCAGTTTTTACTGAATATTTTTTTTTCTCAAACTAACGTTCTCATACAGGCTACTCTTATCGGCCTACCGCATACAAACATGATGGAACCATAATTTCAGTTTTCACTGAAAATTTTTATTTTCTCAAATTAACGTTCTCATACAAGCTACTCTTATCGGCCTACCGTATACAAACATGATGACACCATAATTTCAGTTTTTACTGAATTTTTTTTTTTTTTTTTTAAAGTAACGTTCTCATACAAGCTACACTTATCGGCCTACCGTATACAAACATGATGACACCATAATTTCAGTTTTTACTGAATATTTTTTTTTCTCAAACTAACGTTCTCATACAGGCTACTCTTATCGGCCTACCGCATACAAACATGATGACACCATAATTTCTGTTTTTACTGAAAAATTTTTTTTTTGTCAAATTAACGTTCTCATACAAGCTACATTTATCGGCCTACCGTATACAAACATGATGACACCATAATTTCAGTTTTTACTGAATTTTTTTTTTTTTTTTTTAAAGTAACGTTCTCATACAAGCTACATTTATCGGCCTACCGTATACAAACATGATGACACCATAATTTCTGTTTTTACTGAAAATTTTTTTTTTGTCAAATTAACGTTCTCATACAAGCTACATTTATCGGCCTACCGTATACAAACATGATGACACCATAATTTCTGTTTTTACTGAAAAATTTTTTTTTTGTCAAATTAACGTTCTCATGCAGACTACTCGTATCGGCCTACCGTATACAAACATGATGGAACCATAATTTCAGTTTTCACTGAAAATTTTTATTTTCTCAAATTAACGTTCTCATACAGGCTACTCTTATGGGCCTACCGTATACAAACATGATGACACCATAATTTCTGTTTTCACTGAAAATTTTTTTTTTCTCAAATTAACGTTCTCATACAAGCTATACTTATCGGCCTACCGTATACAAACATGATGACACCATAATTTCTGTTTTTACTGAAAAATTTTTTTTTTGTCAAACTAACGTTCTCATACAGGCTACTCTTATCGGCCTACCGCATACAAACATGATGGAACCATAATTTCAGTTTTCACTGAAAATTTTTATTTTCTCAAATTAACGTTCTCATACAGGCTACTCTTATCGGCCTACCGTATACAAACATGATGACACCATAATTTCAGTTTTTACTGAATTTTTTTTTTTTTTTTTTTTAAAGTAACGTTCTCATACAAGCTACACTTATCGGCCTACCGTATACAAACATGATGACACCATAATTTCAGTTTTTACTGAATATTTTTTTTTCTCAAACTAACGTTCTCATACAGGCTACTCTTATCGGCCTACCGCATACAAACATGATGACACCATAATTTCTGTTTTTACTGAAAAATTTTTTTTTTTTTAAAGTAACGTTCTCATACATGCTACACTTATCGGCCTACCGTATACAAACATGATGACACCATAATTGCAGTTTTTACTGAAAACTTTTTTTCTCAAATTAACGTTCTCATACAGGCTACTCTTATCGGCCTACCGTATACAAACATGATGAAACCATAATTTCAGTTTCCACTGAAAATTTTTTTTTTCTCAAATTAACGTTCTCATACAAGCTACTCTTATCGGCCTACCGTATACAAACATGATGACACCATAATTTCTGTTTTTACTGAAAAATTTTTTTTTTGTCAAATTAACGTTCTCATGCAGACTACACTTATCGGCCTACCGTATACAAACATGATGACACCATAATTTCAGTTTTCACTGAAAATTTTTATTTTCTCAAATTAACGTTCTCATACAGGCTACTCTTATCGGCCTACCGTATACAAACATGATGACACCATAATTTCAGTTTTTACTGAATTTTTTTTTTTTTTTTTTAAAGTAACGTTCTCATACAAGCTACATTTATCGGCCTACCGTATACAAACATGATGACACCATAATTTCTGTTTTTACTGAAAAATTTTTTTTTTGTCAAATTAACGTTCTCATACAAGCTACATTTATCGGCCTACCGTATACAAACATGATGACACCATAATTTCTGTTTTTACTGAAAAATTTTTTTTTGTCAAATTAACGTTCTCATGCAGACTACTCGTATCGGCCTACCGTATACAAACATGATGGAACCATAATTTCAGTTTTCACTGAAAATTTTTATTTTCTCAAATTAACGTTCTCATACAGGCTACTCTTATCGGCCTACCGTATACAAACATGATGAAACCATAATTTCAGTTTCCACTGAAAATTTTTTTTTTCTCAAATTAACGTTCTCATACAAGCTACTCTTATCGGCCTACCGTATACAAACATGATGACACCATAATTTCTGTTTTTACTGAAAAATTTTTTTTTTGTCAAATTAACGTTCTCATGCAGACTACACTTATCGGCCTACCGTATACAAACATGATGACACCATAATTTCAGTTTTCACTGAAAATTTTTATTTTCTCAAATTAACGTTCTCATACAGGCTACTCTTATCGGCCTACCGTATACAAACATGATGACACCATAATTTCAGTTTTTACTGAATTTTTTTTTTTTTTTTTTAAAGTAACGTTCTCATACAAGCTACATTTATCGGCCTACCGTATACAAACATGATGACACCATAATTTCTGTTTTTACTGAAAAATTTTTTTTTTGTCAAATTAACGTTCTCATACAAGCTACATTTATCGGCCTACCGTATACAAACATGATGACACCATAATTTCTGTTTTTACTGAAAAATTTTTTTTTTTTTAAAGTAACGTTCTCATACATGCTACACTTATCGGCCTACCGTATACAAACATGATGACACCATAATTTCTGTTTTTACTGAAAAATTTTTTTTTTGTCAAATTAACGTTCTCATGCAGACTACTCGTATCGGCCTACCGTATACAAACATGATGGAACCATAATTTCAGTTTTCACTGAAAATTTTTATTTTCTCAAATTAACGTTCTCATACAGGCTACTCTTATGGGCCTACCGTATACAAACATGATGACACCATAATTTCTGTTTTTACTGAAAAATTTTTTTTTTGTCAAACTAACGTTCTCATACATGCTACTCTTATCGGCCTACCGCATACAAACATGATGGAACCATAATTTCAGTTTTCACTGAAAATTTTTATTTTTTCAAATTAACGTTCTCATACAGGCTACTCTTATCGGCCTACCGTATACAAACATGATGACACCATAATTTCAGTTTTTACTGAATTTTTTTTTTTTTTTTTTTTAAAGTAACGTTCTCATACAAGCTACACTTATCGGCCTACCGTATACAAACATGATGACACCATAATTTCAGTTTTTACTGAATATTTTTTTTTCTCAAACTAACGTTCTCATACAGGCTACTCTTATCGGCCTACCGCATACAAACATGATGACACCATAATTTCTGTTTTTACTGAAAAATTTTTTTTTTTTTAAAGTAACGTTCTCATACATGCTACACTTATCGGCCTACCGTATACAAACATGATGACACCATAATTGCAGTTTTTACTGAAAACTTTTTTTCTCAAATTAACGTTCTCATACAGGCTACTCTTATCGGCCTACCGTATACAAACATGATGAAACCATAATTTCAGTTTCCACTGAAAATTTTTTTTTTCTCAAATTAACGTTCTCATACAAGCTACTCTTATCGGCCTACCGTATACAAACATGATGACACCATAATTTCTGTTTTTACTGAAAAATTTTTTTTTTGTCAAATTAACGTTCTCATGCAGACTACACTTATCGGCCTACCGTATACAAACATGATGACACCATAATTTCAGTTTTCACTGAAAATTTTTATTTTCTCAAATTAACGTTCTCATACAGGCTACTCTTATCGGCCTACCGTATACAAACATGATGACACCATAATTTCAGTTTTTACTGAATTTTTTTTTTTTTTTTTTAAAGTAACGTTCTCATACAAGCTACATTTATCGGCCTACCGTATACAAACATGATGACACCATAATTTCTGTTTTTACTGAAAAATTTTTTTTTTGTCAAATTAACGTTCTCATACAAGCTACATTTATCGGCCTACCGTATACAAACATGATGACACCATAATTTCTGTTTTTACTGAAAAATTTTTTTTTGTCAAATTAACGTTCTCATGCAGACTACTCGTATCGGCCTACCGTATACAAACATGATGGAACCATAATTTCAGTTTTCACTGAAAATTTTTATTTTCTCAAATTAACGTTCTCATACAGGCTACTCTTATCGGCCTACCGTATACAAACATGATGAAACCATAATTTCAGTTTCCACTGAAAATTTTTTTTTTCTCAAATTAACGTTCTCATACAAGCTACTCTTATCGGCCTACCGTATACAAACATGATGACACCATAATTTCTGTTTTTACTGAAAAATTTTTTTTTTGTCAAATTAACGTTCTCATGCAGACTACACTTATCGGCCTACCGTATACAAACATGATGACACCATAATTTCAGTTTTCACTGAAAATTTTTATTTTCTCAAATTAACGTTCTCATACAGGCTACTCTTATCGGCCTACCGTATACAAACATGATGACACCATAATTTCAGTTTTTACTGAATTTTTTTTTTTTTTTTTTAAAGTAACGTTCTCATACAAGCTACATTTATCGGCCTACCGTATACAAACATGATGACACCATAATTTCTGTTTTTACTGAAAAATTTTTTTTTTGTCAAATTAACGTTCTCATACAAGCTACATTTATCGGCCTACCGTATACAAACATGATGACACCATAATTTCTGTTTTTACTGAAAAATTTTTTTTTTTTTAAAGTAACGTTCTCATACATGCTACACTTATCGGCCTACCGTATACAAACATGATGACACCATAATTGCAGTTTTTACTGAAAACTTTTTTTCTCAAATTAACGTTCTCATACAGGCTACTCTTATCGGCCTACCGTATACAAACATGATGAAACCATAATTTCAGTTTCCACTGAAAATTTTTTTTTTCTCAAATTAACGTTCTCATACAAGCTACTCTTATCGGCCTACCGTATACAAACATGATGACACCATAATTTCTGTTTTTACTGAAAAATTTTTTTTTTGTCAAATTAACGTTCTCATGCAGACTACACTTATCGGCCTACCGTATACAAACATGATGACACCATAATTTCAGTTTTCACTGAAAATTTTTATTTTCTCAAATTAACGTTCTCATACAGGCTACTCTTATCGGCCTACCGTATACAAACATGATGACACCATAATTTCAGTTTTTACTGAATTTTTTTTTTTTTTTTTTAAAGTAACGTTCTCATACAAGCTACATTTATCGGCCTACCGTATACAAACATGATGACACCATAATTTCAGTTTTTACTGAATTTTTTTTTTTTTTTTTTAAAGTAACGTTCTCATACAAGCTACACTTATCGGCCTACCGTATACAAACATGATGACACCATAATATCAGTTTTTACTGAATATTTTTTTTTCTCAAACTAACGTTCTCATACAGGCTACTCTTATCGGCCTACCGCATACAAACATGATGACACCATAATTTCTGTTTTTACTGAAAAATTTTTTTTTTGTCAAATTAACGTTCTCATACAAGCTACATTTATCGGCCTACCGTATACAAACATGATGACACCATAATTTCTGTTTTTACTGAAAAATTTTTTTTTTGTCAAATTAACGTTCTCATGCAGACTACTCGTATCGGCCTACCGTATACAAACATGATGGAACCATAATTTCAGTTTTCACTGAAAATTTTTATTTTCTCAAATTAACGTTCTCATACAGGCTACTCTTATGGGCCTACCGTATACAAACATGATGACACCATAATTTCTGTTTTCATTGAAAATTTTTTTTTTCTCAAATTAACGTTCTCATACAAGCTATACTTATCGGCCTACCGTATACAAACATGATGACACCATAATTTCAGTTTTCACTGAAAATTTTTATTTTGTCAAATTAACGTTCTTATACAAGCTACTCTTATCGGCCTTCCGTATACAAACATGATGACACCATAATTTCAGTTTTTACTGAATTTTTTTTTTTTTTTTTTTTAAAGTAACGTTCTCATACAAGCTACACTTATCGGCCTACCGTATACAAACATGATGACACCATAATTTCAGTTTTTACTGAATATTTTTTTTTCTCAAACTAACGTTCTCATACAGGCTACTCTTATCGGCCTACCGCATACAAACATGATGACACCATAATTTCTGTTTTTACTGAAAAATTTTTTTTTTTTTAAAGTAACGTTCTCATACATGCTACACTTATCGGCCTACCGTATACAAACATGATGACACCATAATTGCAGTTTTTACTGAAAACTTTTTTTCTCAAATTAACGTTCTCATACAGGCTACTCTTATCGGCCTACCGTATACAAACATGATGAAACCATAATTTCAGTTTCCACTGAAAATTTTTTTTTTCTCAAATTAACGTTCTCATACAAGCTACTCTTATCGGCCTACCGTATACAAACATGATGACACCATAATTTCTGTTTTTACTGAAAAATTTTTTTTTTGTCAAATTAACGTTCTCATGCAGACTACACTTATCGGCCTACCGTATACAAACATGATGACACCATAATTTCAGTTTTCACTGAAAATTTTTATTTTCTCAAATTAACGTTCTCATACAGGCTACTCTTATCGGCCTACCGTATACAAACATGATGACACCATAATTTCAGTTTTTACTGAATTTTTTTTTTTTTTTTTTAAAGTAACGTTCTCATACAAGCTACATTTATCGGCCTACCGTATACAAACATGATGACACCATAATTTCTGTTTTTACTGAAAAATTTTTTTTTTGTCAAATTAACGTTCTCATACAAGCTACATTTATCGGCCTACCGTATACAAACATGATGACACCATAATTTCTGTTTTTACTGAAAAATTTTTTTTTGTCAAATTAACGTTCTCATGCAGACTACTCGTATCGGCCTACCGTATACAAACATGATGGAACCATAATTTCAGTTTTCACTGAAAATTTTTATTTTCTCAAATTAACGTTCTCATACAGGCTACTCTTATGGGACTACCGTATACAAACATGATGACACCATAATTTCTGTTTTCACTGAAAATTTTTTTTTTCTCAAATTAACGTTCTCATACAAGCTATACTTATCGGCCTACCGTATACAAACATGATGACACCATAATTTCTGTTTTCACTGAAAATTTTTTTTTCTCAAATTAACGTTCTCATACAAGCTACTCTTATCGGCCTACCGTATACAAACATGATGACACCATAATTTCAGTTTTTACTGAATTTTTTTTTTTTTTTTTTTAAAGTAACGTTCTCATACAAGCTACACTTATCGGCCTACCGTATACAAACATGATGACACCATAATTTCAGTTTTTACTGAATATTTTTTTTTCTCAAACTAACGTTCTCATACAGGCTACTCTTATCGGCCTACCGCATACAAACATGATGACACCATAATTTCTGTTTTTACTGAAAAATTTTTTTTTTTTTAAAGTAACGTTCTCATACATGCTACACTTATCGGCCTACCGTATACAAACATGATGACACCATAATTTCTGTTTTTACTGAAAAATTTTTTTTTTTGTCAAATTAACGTTCTCATGCAGACTACACTTATCGGCCTACCGTATACAAACATGATGACACCATAATTTCAGTTTTCACTGAAAATTTTTTTTTTCTCAAATTAACGTTCTCATACAGGCTACTCTTATCGGCCTACCGTATACAAACATGATGACACCATAATTTCAGTTTTTACTGGAATTTTTTTTTTTTTTTTAAAGTAACGTTCTCATACAAGCTACACTTATCGGCCTACCGTATACAAACATGATGACACCATAATTTCAGTTTTTACTGGAATTTTTTTTTTTTAAAAGTAACGTTCTCATACAAGCTACATTTATCGGCCTACCGTATACAAACATGATGACACCATAATTTCTGTTTTTACTGAAAAATTTTTTTTTTGTCAAATTAACGTTCTCATGCAGACTACTCGTATCGGCCTACCGTATACAAACATGATGGAACCATAATTTCAGTTTTCACTGAAAATTTTTATTTTCTCAAATTAACGTTCTCATACAGGCTACTCTTATGGGCCTACCGTATACAAACATGATGACACCATAATTTCTGTTTTCACTGAAAATTTTTTTTTTCTCAAATTAACGTTCTCATACAAGCTATACTTATCGGCCTACCGTATACAAACATGATGACACCATAATTTCAGTTTTTACTGAATTTTTTTTTTTTTTTTTTAAAGTAACGTTCTCATACAAGCTACATTTATCGGCCTACCGTATACAAACATGATGACACCATAATTTCTGTTTTTACTGAAAAATTTTTTTTTTGTCAAATTAACGTTCTCATACAAGCTACATTTATCGGCCTACCGTATACAAACATGATGACACCATAATTTCTGTTTTTACTGAAAAATTTTTTTTTTGTCAAATTAACGTTCTCATGCAGACTACTCGTATCGGCCTACCGTATACAAACATGATGGAACCATAATTTCAGTTTTCACTGAAAATTTTTATTTTCTCAAATTAACGTTCTCATACAGGCTACTCTTATGGGCCTACCGTATACAAACATGATGACACCATAATTTCTGTTTTCACTGAAAATTTTTTTTTTCTCAAATTAACGTTCTCATACAAGCTATACTTATCGGCCTACCGTATACAAACATGATGACACCATAATTTCTGTTTTTACTGAAAAATTTTTTTTTTGTCAAACTAACGTTCTCATACAGGCTACTCTTATCGGCCTACCGCATACAAACATGATGGAACCATAATTTCAGTTTTCACTGAAAATTTTTATTTTCTCAAATTAACGTTCTCATACAGGCTACTCTTATCGGCCTACCGTATACAAACATGATGACACCATAATTTCAGTTTTTACTGAATTTTTTTTTTTTTTTTTTTTAAAGTAACGTTCTCATACAAGCTACACTTATCGGCCTACCGTATACAAACATGATGACACCATAATTTCAGTTTTTACTGAATATTTTTTTTTCTCAAACTAACGTTCTCATACAGGCTACTCTTATCGGCCTACCGCATACAAACATGATGACACCATAATTGCAGTTTTTACTGAAAACTTTTTTTCTCAAATTAACGTTCTCATACAGGCTACTCTTATCGGCCTACCGTATACAAACATGATGAAACCATAATTTCAGTTTCCACTGAAAATTTTTTTTTTCTCAAATTAACGTTCTCATACAAGCTACTCTTATCGGCCTACCGTATACAAACATGATGACACCATAATTTCTGTTTTTACTGAAAAATTTTTTTTTTGTCAAATTAACGTTCTCATGCAGACTACACTTATCGGCCTACCGTATACAAACATGATGACACCATAATTTCAGTTTTCACTGAAAATTTTTATTTTCTCAAATTAACGTTCTCATACAGGCTACTCTTATGGGCCTACCGTATACAAACATGATGACACCATAATTTCTGTTTTCACTGAAAATTTTTTTTTCTCAAATTAACGTTCTCATACAAGCTATACTTATCGGCCTACCGTATACAAACATGATGACACCATAATTTCAGTTTTTACTGAATTTTTTTTTTTTTTTTTTAAAGTAACGTTCTCATACAAGCTACATTTATCGGCCTACCGTATACAAACATGATGACACCATAATTTCTGTTTTTACTGAAAAATTTTTTTTTTTTTAAAGTAACGTTCTCATACATGCTACACTTATCGGCCTACCGTATACAAACATGATGACACCATAATTGCAGTTTTTACTGAAAACTTTTTTTCTCAAATTAACGTTCTCATACAGGCTACTCTTATCGGCCTACCGTATACAAACATGATGAAACCATAATTTCAGTTTCCACTGAAAATTTTTTTTTTCTCAAATTAACGTTCTCATACAAGCTACTCTTATCGGCCTACCGTATACAAACATGATGACACCATAATTTCTGTTTTTACTGAAAAATTTTTTTTTTGTCAAATTAACGTTCTCATGCAGACTACACTTATCGGCCTACCGTATACAAACATGATGACACCATAATTTCAGTTTTCACTGAAAATTTTTATTTTCTCAAATTAACGTTCTCATACAGGCTACTCTTATGGGCCTACCGTATACAAACATGATGACACCATAATTTCTGTTTTCACTGAAAATTTTTTTTTCTCAAATTAACGTTCTCATACAAGCTATACTTATCGGCCTACCGTATACAAACATGATGACACCATAATTTCAGTTTTTACTGAATTTTTTTTTTTTTTTTTTAAAGTAACGTTCTCATACAAGCTACATTTATCGGCCTACCGTATACAAACATGATGACACCATAATTTCTGTTTTTACTGGAATTTTTTTTTTTTAAAAGTAACGTTCTCATACAAGCTACATTTATCGGCCTACCGTATACAAACATGATGACACCATAATTTCTGTTTTTACTGAAAAATTTTTTTTTTGTCAAATTAACGTTCTCATGCAGACTACTCGTATCGGCCTACCGTATACAAACATGATGGAACCATAATTTCAGTTTTCACTGAAAATTTTTATTTTCTCAAATTAACGTTCTCATACAGGCTACTCTTATGGGCCTACCGTATACAAACATGATGACACCATAATTTCTGTTTTCACTGAAAATTTTTTTTTTCTCAAATTAACGTTCTCATACAAGCTATACTTATCGGCCTACCGTATACAAACATGATGACACCATAATTTCAGTTTTTACTGAATTTTTTTTTTTTTTTTAAAGTAACGTTCTCATACAAGCTACATTTATCGGCCTACCGTATACAAACATGATGACACCATAATTTCTGTTTTTACTGAAAAATTTTTTTTTTGTCAAATTAACGTTCTCATACAAGCTACATTTATCGGCCTACCGTATACAAACATGATGACACCATAATTTCTGTTTTTACTGAAAAATTTTTTTTTTGTCAAATTAACGTTCTCATGCAGACTACTCGTATCGGCCTACCGTATACAAACATGATGGAACCATAATTTCAGTTTTCACTGAAAATTTTTATTTTCTCAAATTAACGTTCTCATACAGGCTACTCTTATGGGCCTACCGTATACAAACATGATGACACCATAATTTCTGTTTTCACTGAAAATTTTTTTTTTCTCAAATTAACGTTCTCATACAAGCTATACTTATCGGCCTACCGTATACAAACATGATGACACCATAATTTCTGTTTTTACTGAAAAATTTTTTTTTTGTCAAACTAACGTTCTCATACAGGCTACTCTTATCGGCCTACCGCATACAAACATGATGGAACCATAATTTCAGTTTTCACTGAAAATTTTTATTTTCTCAAATTAACGTTCTCATACAGGCTACTCTTATCGGCCTACCGTATACAAACATGATGACACCATAATTTCAGTTTTTACTGAATTTTTTTTTTTTTTTTTTTTAAAGTAACGTTCTCATACAAGCTACACTTATCGGCCTACCGTATACAAACATGATGACACCATAATTTCAGTTTTTACTGAATATTTTTTTTTCTCAAACTAACGTTCTCATACAGGCTACTCTTATCGGCCTACCGCATACAAACATGATGACACCATAATTTCTGTTTTTACTGAAAAATTTTTTTTTTTTTAAAGTAACGTTCTCATACATGCTACACTTATCGGCCTACCGTATACAAACATGATGACACCATAATTGCAGTTTTTACTGAAAACTTTTTTTCTCAAATTAACGTTCTCATACAGGCTACTCTTATCGGCCTACCGTATACAAACATGATGAAACCATAATTTCAGTTTCCACTGAAAATTTTTTTTTTCTCAAATTAACGTTCTCATACAAGCTACTCTTATCGGCCTACCGTATACAAACATGATGACACCATAATTTCTGTTTTTACTGAAAAATTTTTTTTTTGTCAAATTAACGTTCTCATGCAGACTACACTTATCGGCCTACCGTATACAAACATGATGACACCATAATTTCAGTTTTCACTGAAAATTTTTATTTTCTCAAATTAACGTTCTCATACAGGCTACTCTTATCGGCCTACCGTATACAAACATGATGACACCATAATTTCAGTTTTTACTGAATTTTTTTTTTTTTTTTTTAAAGTAACGTTCTCATACAAGCTACATTTATCGGCCTACCGTATACAAACATGATGACACCATAATTTCTGTTTTTACTGAAAAATTTTTTTTTTGTCAAATTAACGTTCTCATACAAGCTACATTTATCGGCCTACCGTATACAAACATGATGACACCATAATTTCTGTTTTTACTGAAAAATTTTTTTTTGTCAAATTAACGTTCTCATGCAGACTACTCTTATGGGCCTACCGTATACAAACATGATGGAACCATAATTTCAGTTTTCACTGAAAATTTTTATTTTCTCAAATTAACGTTCTCATACAGGCTACTCTTATGGGACTACCGTATACAAACATGATGACACCATAATTTCTGTTTTCACTGAAAATTTTTTTTTTCTCAAATTAACGTTCTCATACAAGCTATACTTATCGGCCTACCGTATACAAACATGATGACACCATAATTTCTGTTTTCACTGAAAATTTTTTTTTTCTCAAATTAACGTTCTCATACAAGCTACTCTTATCGGCCTACCGTATACAAACATGATGACACCATAATTTCAGTTTTTACTGAATTTTTTTTTTTTTTTTTTTAAAGTAACGTTCTCATACAAGCTACACTTATCGGCCTACCGTATACAAACATGATGACACCATAATTTCAGTTTTTACTGAATATTTTTTTTTCTCAAACTAACGTTCTCATACAGGCTACTCTTATCGGCCTACCGCATACAAACATGATGACACCATAATTTCTGTTTTTACTGAAAATTTTTTTTTTTTTTAAAGTAACGTTCTCATACATGCTACACTTATCGGCCTACCGTATACAAACATGATGACACCATAATTTCTGTTTTTACTGAAAAATTTTTTTTTTGTCAAATTAACGTTCTCATGCAGACTACACTTATCGGCCTACCGTATACAAACATGATGACACCATAATTTCAGTTTTCACTGAAAATTTTTTTTTTCTCAAATTAACGTTCTCATACAGGCTACTCTTATCGGCCTACCGTATACAAACATGATGACACCATAATTTCAGTTTTTACTGGAATTTTTTTTTTTTTTTTAAAGTAACGTTCTCATACAAGCTACACTTATCGGCCTACCGTATACAAACATGATGACACCATAATTTCAGTTTTTACTGGAATTTTTTTTTTTTAAAAGTAACGTTCTTATACAAGCTACTCTTATCGGCCTACCGTATACAAACATGATGACACCATTATTTCAGTTTTTACTGAATTTTTTTTTTTTTTTTAAAATAACGTTCTCATACAAGCTACACTTATCGGCCTACCGTATAGAAACATGATGACACCATAATTTCAGTTTTTACTGAATATTTTTTTTTCTCAAACTAACGTTCTCATACAGGCTACACTTATCGGCCTACCGTATACAAACATGATGACACCATAATTTCAGTTTTTACTGGAATTTTTTTTTTTTAAAAGTAACGTTCTTATACAAGCTACTCTTATCGGCCTACCGTATACAAACATGATGACACCATAATTTCAGTTTTTACTGAATTTTTTTTTTTTTTTTAAAGTAACGTTCTCATACAAGCTACACTTATCGGCCTACCGTATACAAACATGATGACACCATAATTTCAGTTTTTACTGGAATTTTTTTTTTTTAAAAGTAACGTTCTTATACAAGCTACTCTTATCGGCCTACCGTATACAAACATGATGACACCATAATTTCAGTTTTTACTGAAAATTTTTTTTCTCAAATTAACGTTCTCATACAGGCTACTCTTATCGGCCTACCGTATACAAACATGATGACTCCATAATTTCAGTTTTTACTGGAATTTTTTTTTTTTTAAAGTAACGTTCTTATACAAGCTACTCTTATCGGCCTACCGTATACAAACATGATGACACCATATATTCAGTTTTTATTGAAAATTTTATTTTTCTCAAATTACCGTTCTCATACAGGCTACTCTCATCGGCCTACCGTATACAAACATGATGACACCATAATTTCAGTTTTTACTGAAAATTTTTTTTTTCTCAAATTAAAGTTCTCATACAGGCTACTCTTATCGGCCTACCGTATACAAACATGATGACACCATAATTGCAGTTTTTACTGAAAATTTTTTTTCTCAAATTAACGTTCTCATACAAGCTACTCTTATCGGCCTACCGTATACAAACATGATGACACCATAATTTCTGTTTTTACTGAAAAATTTTTTTTTTCTCAAATTAACGTTCTCATACAATCTACTCGTATCGGCCTACCGTATACAAACATGATGACACCATAATTTCTGTTTTTACTGAAAATTTTTTTTTTCTCAAATTAACGTTCTCATACAAGCTACACTTATCGGCCTACCGTATACAAACATGATGACACCATAATTTCAGTTTTAATTGAAAATTTTATTTTTCTCAAATTACCGTTCTCATACAGGCTACTCTTATCGGCCTACCGTATACAAACATGATGACACCATAATTTCTGTTTTTACTGAAAACTTTTTTTTTTCTCAAATTAACGTTCTCATACAGGCTACTCTTATCGGCCTACCGTATACAAACATGATGAAACCATAATTTCAGTTTTCACTGAAAATTTTTTTTTTCTCAAATTAACGTTCTCATACAAGCTACTCTTATCGGCCTACCGTATACAAACATGATGACACCATAATTTCTGTTTTTACTGAAATTTTTTTTTTTCTCAAATTAACGTTCTCATACAAGCTACACTTATCGGCCTACCGTATACAAACATGATGACACCATAATTTCAGTTTTTACTGAATTTTTTTTTTTCTCAAACTAACGTTCTCATACAGGCTACTCTTATCGGCCTACCGCATACAAACATGATGACACCATAATTTCAGTTTCTACTGAATTTTTTTTTTTTTTTTTTTAAAGTAACGTTCTTATACAAGCTACACTTATCTGCCTACCGTATACAAACATGATGACACCATAATTTCAGTTTTTACTGAAAATGTTTTTTTTCTCAAATTAAAGTTCTCATACAGGCTACTCTTATCGGCCTACCGTATACAAACATGATGACACCATAATTTCAGTTCTCACTGAAAATTTTTTTTTTTTAAAGTAACGTTCTCATACAAGCTACACTTATCGGCCTACCGTATACAAACATGATGACACCATAATTGCAGTTTTTACTCAAAATTTTTTTTTTCAAATTAACGTTCTCATACAAGCTACATTTATCGGCCTACCGTATACAAACATGATGACACCATAATTTCAGTTTTTACTGAATATTTTTTTTTCTCAAACTAACGTTCTCATACAGGCTACTCTTATCGGCCTACCGCATACAAACATGATGACACCATAATTTCTGTTTTTACTGAAAAATTTTTTTTTTGTCAAATTAACGTTCTCATGCAGACTACTCGTATCGGCCTACCGTATACAAACATGATGGAACCATAATTTCAGTTTTCACTGAAAATTTTTATTTTCTCAAATTAACGTTCTCATACAGGCTACTCTTATGGGCCTACCGTATACAAACATGATGACACCATAATTTCTGTTTTCACTGAAAATTTTTTTTTTCTCAAATTAACGTTCTCATACAAGCTATACTTATCGGCCTACCGTATACAAACATGATGACACCATAATTTCAGTTTTTACTGAATTTTTTTTTTTTTTTTAAAATAAC
This sequence comes from Bombylius discolor, assembly GCA_939192795.1. NCBI lineage: Eukaryota > Metazoa > Arthropoda > Insecta > Diptera > Bombyliidae > Bombylius > Bombylius discolor. The sequence continues at coordinate 29,430,925 of OW584239.1, forward strand.
GTTCTCATACAAGCTACACTTATCGGCCTACCGTATAGAAACATGATGACACCATAATTTCAGTTTTTACTGAATATTTTTTTTTCTCAAACTAACGTTCTCATACAGGCTACACTTATCGGCCTACCGTATACAAACATGATGACACCATAATTTCAGTTTTTACTGGAATTTTTTTTTTTTAAAAGTAACGTTCTTATACAAGCTACTCTTATCGGCCTACCGTATACAAACATGATGACACCATAATTTCAGTTTTTACTGAATTTTTTTTTTTTTTTTAAAGTAACGTTCTCATACAGGCTACTCTTATCGGCCTACCGCATACAAACATGATGACACCATAATTTCTGTTTTTACTGAAAAATTTTTTTTTTGTCAAATTAACGTTCTCATACAAGCTACATTTATCGGCCTACCGTATACAAACATGATGACACCATAATTTCAGTTTTTACTGAAAAATTTTTTTTTTGTCAAATTAACGTTCTCATACAAGCTACATTTATCGGCCTACCGTATACAAACATGATGACACCATAATTTCTGTTTTTACTGAAAAATTTTTTTTTTGTCAAATTAACGTTCTCATGCAGACTACTCGTATCGGCCTATCGTATACAAACATGATGGAACCATAATTTCAGTTTTCACTGAAAATTTTTATTTTCTCAAATTAACGTTCTCATACAGGCTACTCTTATGGGCCTACCGTATACAAACATGATGACACCATAATTTCTGTTTTCACTGAAAATTTTTTTTTTCTCAAATTAACGTTCTCATACAAGCTATACTTATCGGCCTACCGTATACAAACATGATGACACCATAATTTCAGTTTTTACTGAATATTTTTTTTTCTCAAACTAACGTTCTCATACAAGCTACTCTTATCGGCCTACCGCATACAAACATGATGGAACCATAATTTCAGTTTTCACTGAAAATTTTTATTTTCTCAAATTAACGTTCTCATACAAGCTACTCTTATCGGCCTACCGTATACAAACATGATGACACCATAATTTCAGTTTTTACTGAATTTTTTTTTTTTTTTTTTAAAGTAACGTTCTCATACAAGCTACACTTATCGGCCTACCGTATACAAACATGATGACACCATAATTTCAGTTTTTACTGAATATTTTTTTTTCTCAAACTAACGTTCTCATACAGGCTACTCTTATCGGCCTACCGTATACAAACATGATGAAACCATAATTTCAGTTTCCACTGAAAATTTTTTTTTTCTCAAATTAACGTTCTCATACAAGCTACTCTTATCGGCCTACCGTATACAAACATGATGACACCATAATTTCTGTTTTTACTGAAAAATTTTTTTTTTGTCAAATTAACGTTCTCATGCAGACTACACTTATCGGCCTACCGTATACAAACATGATGACACCATAATTTCAGTTTTCACTGAAAATTTTTTTTTTCTCAAATTAACGTTCTCATACAGGCTACTCTTATCGGCCTACCGTATACAAACATGATGACACCATAATTTCAGTTTTTACTGGAATTTTTTTTTTTTAAAAGTAACGTTCTTATACAAGCTACTCTTATCGGCCTACCGTATACAAACATGATGACACCATTATTTCAGTTTTTACTGAATTTTTTTTTTTTTTTAAAGTAACGTTCTCATACAAGCTACACTTATCGGCCTACCGTATACAAACATGATGACACCATAATTTCAGTTTTTACTGAAAATTTTTTTTTTCTCAAATTAACGTTCTCATACAGGCTACTCTTATCGGCCTACCGTATACAAACATGATGACACCATAATTTCAGTTTTCACTGAAAATTTTTTTTTTTTTAAAGTAACGTTCTCATACAAGCTACACTTATCGGCCTACCGTATACAAACATGATAACACCATAATTTCAGTTTTCACTGAAAATTTTTTTTTTCTCAAATTAACGTTCTCATACAGGCTACTCTTATCGGCCTACCGTATACAAACATGATGACACCATAATTTCAGTTTTTACTGGAATTTTTTTTTTTTAAAAGTAACGTTCTTATACAAGCTACTCTTATCGGCCTACCGTATACAAACATGATGACACCATAATTTCAGTTTTTACTGAAATTTTTTTTTTTTTCGAAAGTAACGTTCTCATACAAGCTACACTTATCGGCTTACCCTATAAAAACATGATGACACCATAATTTCAGTTTTTATTGAAAATTTTATTTTTCTCAAATTACCGTTCTCATACAGGCTACTCTTATCGGCCTACCGTATACAAACATGATGAAACCATAATTTCAGTTTTCACTGAAAATTTTTTTTTTTTTCGAAAGTAACGTTCTCATACAAGCTACACTTATCGGCTTACCCTATAAAAACATGATGACACCATAATTTCTGTTTTTACTGAAAACTTTTTTTTTTTTTCAAATTAACGTTCTCATACAGGCTACTCTTATCGGCCTACCGTATACAAACATGATGAAACCATAATTTCAGTTTTCACTGAAAATTTTTTTTTTCTCAAATTAACGTTCTCATACAAGCTACTCTTATCGGCCTACCGTATACAAACATGATGACACCATAATTTCTGTTTTTACTGAAAAATTATTTTTTTGTCAAATTAACGTTCTCATGCAGACTACTCGTATCGGCCTACCGTATACAAACATGATGGAACCATAATTTCAGTTTTCACTGAAAAATTTATTTTCTCAAATTAACGTTCTCATACAGGCTACTCTTATGGGCCTACCGTATACAAACATGATGACACCATAATTTCTGTTTTTACTGAATATTTTTTTTTCTCAAACTAACGTTCTCATACAGGCTACTCTTATCGGCCTACCGCATACAAACATGATGACACCATAATTTCTGTTTTTATTGAAAAATTTTTTTTTTCTCAAATTAACGTTCTCATACAAGCTACTCTTATCGGCCTACCGTATACAAACATGATGACACCATAATTTCTGTTTTTACTGAAAAATTATTTTTTTTCGAAAGTAACGTTCTCATACAAGCTACACTTATCGGCTTACCCTATAAAAACATGATGACACCATAATTTCTGTTTTTACTGAAAACTTTTTTTTTTTTTCAAATTAACGTTCTCATACAGGCTACTCTTATCGGCCTACCGTATACAAACATGATGAAACCATAATTTCAGTTTTCACTGAAAATTTTTTTTTTCTCAAATTAACGTTCTCATACAAGCTACTCTTATCGGCCTACCGTATACAAACATGATGACACCATAATTTCTGTTTTTACTGAAAAATTATTTTTTTGTCAAATTAACGTTCTCATGCAGACTACTCGTATCGGCCTACCGTATACAAACATGATGGAACCATAATTTCAGTTTTCACTGAAAAATTTATTTTCTCAAATTAACGTTCTCATACAGGCTACTCTTATGGGCCTACCGTATACAAACATGATGACACCATAATTTCTGTTTTTACTGAATATTTTTTTTTCTCAAACTAACGTTCTCATACAGGCTACTCTTATCGGCCTACCGCATACAAACATGATGACACCATAATTTCTGTTTTTATTGAAAAATTTTTTTTTTGTCAAATTAACGTTCTCATGCAGACTACTCGTATCGGCCTACCGTATACAAACATGATGGAACCATAATTTCAGTTTTCACTGAAAATTTTTTTTTTCTCAAATTAACGTTCTCATACAAGCTTTACTTATCGGCCTACCGTATACAAACATGATGACACCATAATTTCAGTTTTTACTGAATATTTTTTTTTCTCAAACTAACGTTCTCATACAGGCTACTCTTATCGGCCTACCGCATACAAACATGATGGATCCATAATTTCAGTTTTCACTGAAAATTTTTATTTTCTCGAATTAACGTTCTCATACAAGCTACTCTTATCGGCCTACCGTATACAAACATGATGACACCATAATTTCAGTTTTTACTGAATTTTTTTTTTTTTTTTTTTAAAGTAACGTTCTCATACAAGCTACACTTATCGGCCTACCGTATACAAACATGATGACACCATAATTTCAGTTTTTACTGAATATTTTTTTTTCTCAAACTAACGTTCTCATACAGTCTACTCTTATCGGCCTACCGCATACAAACATGATGACACCATAATTTCTGTTTTTACTGAAAATTTTTTTTTTTTTAAAGTAACGTTCTCATACATGCTACACTTATCGGCCTACCGTATACAAACATGATGACACCATAATTGCAGTTTTTACTGAAAACTTTTTTTCTCAAATTAACGTTCTCATACAGGCTACTCTTATCGGCCTACCGTATACAAACATGATGAAACCATAATTTCAGTTTTCACTGAAAATTTTTTTTTTCTCAAATTAACGTTCTCATACAAGCTACTCTTATCGGCCTACCGTATACAAACATGATACCATAATTTCTGTTTTTACTGAAAAATTTTTTTTTTGTCAAATTACCGTTCTCATGCAGACTACTCGTATCGGCCTACCGTATACAAACATGATTGAACCATAATTTCAGTTTTCACTGAAAATTTTTATTTTCTCAAATTAACGTTCTCATACAGGCTACTCTTATGGGCCTACCGTATACAAACATGATGACACCATAATTTCTGTTTTTACTGAATTTTTTTTTTTCTCAAATTAACGTTCTCATACAAGCTACACTTATCGGCCTACCGTATACAAACATGATGACACCATAATTTCAGTTTTTACTGAATTTTTTTTTTTTTTTTTAAACTAACGTTCTCATACAAGCTACACTTATCGGCCTACCGTATACAAACATGATGACACCATAATTTCAGTTTTTACCGAAAATTTTTTTTTTTCTCAAATTAACGTTCTCATACAAGCTACACTTATCGGCCTACCGTATACAAACATGATGACACCATAATTTCAGTTTTTACTGAATATTTTTTTTTCTCAAATTAACGTTCTCATACAGGCTACTATTATCGGCCTACCGCATACAAACATGATGACTCCATAATTTCAGTTTTTACTGAAAATTTATTTTTTCTCAAATTAACGTTCTTATACAAGCTGCTCTTATCGGCCTACCGTATACAAACATGATGACACCATAATTTCAGTTTTTACTGAAATTTTTTTTTTTTTTAAAAGTAACGTTCTCATACAAGCTACACTTATCGGCCTACCGTATACAAACATGATGACACCATAATTTCAGTTTTTACTGATTTTTTTTTTTTTCTCAAATTAACGTTCTCATACAAGCTACTCTTATCGGCCTACCGTATACAAACATGATGACACCATAATTTCTGTTTTCACTGAAAATTTTTATTTTCTCAAACTAACGCTCTCATACAGGCTACTCTTATGGGCCTACCGTATACAAACATGATGACACCATAATTTCAGTTTTTACTGGAATTTTTTTTTTTTCAAATTAACGTTCTCATGCAGGCTACTCTTATCGGCCTACCGCATACAAACATGATGACACCATAATTTCAGTTTTTACTGAATATTTTTTTTTCTCAAATTAACGTTCTCATACAGGCTACTCTGATCGGCCTACCGCATACAAACATGATGACACCATAATTTCAGTTTTTACTGAATTTTTTTTTTTTTTTTTTAAAGTAACGTTCTCATACAAGCTACACTTATCGGCCTACCGTATACAAACATGATGACACCATAATTTCTGTTTTTACTGAAAATTTTTTTTTTCTCAAATTAACGTTCTCATACAGGCTACTCTTATCGGCCTACCGTATACAAACATGATGACACCATAATTTCAGTTTTCACTGAAAATTTTTTTTTTTTTTAAAGTAACGTTCTCATACAAGCTACACTTATCGGCCTACCGTATACAAACATGATGACACCATAATTTCAGTTTTTACTGAAAATTTTTTTTCTCAAATTAACGTTCTCATACAGGCTACTCTTATCGGCCTACCGTATACAAACATGATGACTCCATAATTTCAGTTTTTACTGGAATTTTTTTTTTTTTAAAGTAACGTTCTTATACAAGCTACTCTTATCGGCCTACCGTATACAAACATGATGACACCATATATTCAGTTTTTATTGAAAATTTTATTTTTCTCAAATTACCGTTCTCATACAGGCTACTCTCATCGGCCTACCGTATACAAACATGATGACACCATAATTTCAGTTTTTACTGAAAATTTTTTTTTTCTCAAATTAAAGTTCTCATACAGGCTACTCTTATCGGCCTACCGTATACAAACATGATGACACCATAATTGCAGTTTTTACTGAAAATTTTTTTTCTCAAATTAACGTTCTCATACAAGCTACTCTTATCGGCCTACCGTATACAAACATGATGACACCATAATTTCTGTTTTTACTGAAAAATTTTTTTTTTCTCAAATTAACGTTCTCATACAATCTACTCGTATCGGCCTACCGTATACAAACATGATGACACCATAATTTCTGTTTTTACTGAAAATTTTTTTTTTCTCAAATTAACGTTCTCATACAAGCTACACTTATCGGCCTACCGTATACAAACATGATGACACCATAATTTCAGTTTTTACTGAATATTTTTTTTTCTCAAATTAACGTTCTCATACAGGCTACTCTTATCGGCCTACCGCATACAAACATGATGACACCATAACTTCAGTTTTTACTGAAAATTTATTTTTTCTCAAATTAACGTTCTTATACAAGCTACTCTTATCGGCCTACCGTATACAAACATGATGACACCATAATTTCAGTTTTTACTGAATTTTTTTTTTTTTTTTTAAACTAACGTTCTCATACAAGCTACACTTATCGGCCTACCGTATACAAACATGATGACACCATAATTTCAGTTTTTACCGCAAATTTTTTTTTTTTCTCAAATTAACGTTCTCATACAAGCTACACTTATCGGCCTACCGTATACAAACATGATGACACCATAATTTCAGTTTTTACTGAATATTTTTTTTTCTCAAATTAACGTTCTCATACAGGCTACTATTATCGGCCTACCGCATACAAACATGATGACTCCATAATTTCAGTTTTTACTGAAAATTTATTTTTTCTCAAATTAACGTTCTTATACAAGCTGCTCTTATCGGCCTACCGTATACAAACATGATGACACCATAATTTCAGTTTTTACTGAATTTTTTTTTTTTTTTTAAACTAACGTTCTCATACACGCTACACTTATCGGCCTACCGTATACAAACATGATGACACCATAATTTCAGTTTTTACTGAATATTTTTTTTTTCTCAAATTAACGTTCTCATACAGGCTACTCTTATCGGCCTACCGCATACAAACATGATGACACTATAATTTCAGTTTTTACTGAAAATTTATTTTTTCTCAAATTAACGTTCTTATACAAGCTACTCTTATCGGCCTACCGTATACAAACATGATGACACCATAATTTTTGTTTTTACTGAAAATTTTTTTTTTCTCAAATTCACGTTCTCATACAAGCTACACTTATCGGCCTACCCTATAAAAACATGATGACACCATAATTTCAGTTTTTATTGAAAATTTTATTTTTCTCAAATTACCGTTCTCATACAGGCTACTCTTATCGGCCTACCGTATACAAACATGATGACACCATAATTTCTGTTTTTACTGAAAACTTTTTTTTTTGTCAAATTAACGTTCTCATACTAGCTACACTTATCGGCCTACCGTATACAAACATGATGACACCATAATTTCAGTTTTCACTAAAATTTTTTTTTTTTTAAAAGTAACGTTCTCATACAGGCTTCTCTTATCGGCCTACCATATACAAACATGATGACACCATAATTTCAGTTTTTACTGGAATTTTTTTTTTTTTTTTTAAAGTAACGATCTCATACAAGCTACACTTATCGGCCTACCGTATACAAACATGATGACACCATGATTTCAGTTTTTACTGAATATTTTTTTTTTCTCAAATTAACGTTCTCATACAGGCTACTCTTATCGGCCTACCGTATACAAACATGATGACACCATACTTTCTGTTTTTACTGAAAAATTTTTTTTTTTTAAAGTAACGTTCTTATACAAGCTACACTTATCGGCCTACCGTATACAAACATGATGACACCATAATTTCAGTTTTTACTGAAAACTTTTTTTCTCAAATTAACGTTCTCATACAGGGTACTCTTATCGGCCTACCGTATACAAACATGATGACACCATAATTTCAGTTTTCACTGAAAATTTTTTTTTTCTCAAATTAACGTTCTAATACAACCTACCCTTATCGGCCTACCGTATACAAACATGATGACACCATAATTTCTGTTTTTACTGAAAACTTTTTTTTTTTTAAAGTAACGTTCTCATACAAGCTACACTTATCGGCCTACCGTATACAAACATGATGACACCATGATTTCAGTTTTTACTGAATATTTTTTTTTTCTCAAATTAACGTTCTCATACAGGCTACTCTTATCGGCCTACCGTATACAAACATGATGAAACCATACTTTCTGTTTTTACTGAAAAATTTTTTTTTTTAAAGTAACGTTCTCATACAAGCTACACTTATCGGCCTACCGTATACAAACATGATGACACCATAATTTCAGTTTTTACTGAACATTTTTTTTCTCAATTTAACGTTCTCATACAGGCTACTCTTATCGGCCTACCGTATACAAACATCATGACACCATAATTTTTGTTTTTACTGAAAATTTATTTTTTCTCAAATTAACGTTCTCATACAGGCTACTCTTATCGGCCTACCGTATACAAACATGATGACACCATAATTTCTGTTTTTACTGAAATCTTTTTTTTTGTCAAATTAACTTTCTCATGCAGACTACTCGTATCGGCCTACCGTATATAAACATGATGAAACCATAATTTCAGTTTTCACTGAAAATTTTTATTTTCTCAAATTAACGTTCTCATACAGGCTACTCTTATGGGCCTACCGTATACAAACATGATGACACCATAATTTCTGTTTTTACTGAAAATTTTTTTTTTCTCAAATTAACGTTCTCATACAAGCTACACTTATCGGCCTACCGTATACAAACATGATGACACCATAATTTCAGTTTTTACTGAAAACTTTTTTCCTCAAATTAACGTTCTCATACAGGCTACTCTTATCGGCCTACCGTATACAAACATGATGACACCATAATTTCAGTTTTCACTGAAAATTTTTTTTTTCTCAAATTAACGTTCTAATACAACCTACCCTTATCGGCCTACCGTATACAAACATGATGACACCATAATTTCTGTTTTTACTGAAAACTTTTTTTTTTTTAAAGTAACGTTCTCATACAAGCTACACTTATCGGCCTACCGTATACAAACATGATGACACCATGATTTCAGTTTTTACTGAATATTTTTTTTTTCTCAAATTAACGTTCTCATACAGGCTACTCTTATCGGCCTACCGTATACAAACATGATGAAACCATACTTTCTGTTTTTACTGAAAAATTTTTTTTTTTAAAGTAACGTTCTCATACAAGCTACACTTATCGGCCTACCGTATACAAACATGATGACACCATAATTTCAGTTTTTACTGAACATTTTTTTTCTCAATTTAACGTTCTCATACAGGCTACTCTTATCGGCCTACCGTATACAAACATCATGACACCATAATTTTTGTTTTTACTGAAAATTTATTTTTTCTCAAATTAACGTTCTCATACAGGCTACTCTTATCGGCCTACCGTATACAAACATGATGACACCATAATTTCTGTTTTTACTGAAAACTTTTTTTTTGTCAAATTAACTTTCTCATGCAGACTACTCGTATCGGCCTACCGTATATAAACATGATGAAACCATAATTTCAGTTTTCACTGAAAATTTTTATTTTCTCAAATTAACGTTCTCATACAGGCTACTCTTATGGGCCTACCGTATACAAACATGATGACACCATAATTTCTGTTTTTACTGAAAATTTTTTTTTTCTCAAATTAACGTTCTCATACAAGCTACACTTATCGGCCTACCGTATACAAACATGATGACACCATAATTTCAGTTTTTACTGAATATTTTTTTTTTTAAAAGTAACGTTCTCATACAACCTACGCTTATCGGCCTACCGTATACAAACATGATGACACCATAATTTCATTTTTTACTTTAATTTTTTTTTTTTTTTTAAAAGTAACGTTCTCATACAACCTACTCTTATCGGCCTACCGTATACAAACATGATGACACCATAATTTCTGTTTTTACTGAAATTTTTTTTTTCTCAAATTAACGTTCTTATACAAGCTACTCTTATCGGCCTACCGTATACAACCATGATGACACCATAATTTCAGTTTTCACTGAAAATTTTTTTTTTTTTTTAAAAGTAACGTTCTCATACAACCTACTCTTATCGGCCTACCGTATACAAACATGATGACACCATAATTTCTGTTTTTACTGAAAATTTTATTTTTCTCAAATTACCGTTCTCATACAGGCTACTCTTATCGGCCTACCGTATACAAACATGATGACACCATAATTTCAGTTTTTACTGGAATTTTTTTTTTTTAAAAGTAACGTTCTCATACAAGCTACACTTATCGGCCTACCGTATACAAACATGATGACACCATACTTTCTGTTTTTACTGAAAAATTTTTTTTTAAAGTAACGTTCTCATACAAGCTACACTTATCGGCCTACCGTATACAAACATGATGACACCATAATTTCAGTTTTTACTGAAAATTTGTTTTCTCAAATTAACGTTCTCATACAGGCTACTCTTATCGGCCTACCGTATACAAACATGATGACACCATAATTTCTGTTTTTACTGAACATTTTTTTTTGTCAAATTAACTTTCTCATGCAGACTACTCGTATCGGCCTACCGTATACAAACATGATGAAACCATAATTTCAGTTTTCACTGAAAATTTCTATTTTCTCAAATTAACGTTCTCATACAGGCTACTCTTATTGGCCTACCGTATACCAACATGATGACACCATAATTTCAGTTTTTACTGAATATTTTTTTCCCTCAAATTAACGTTCTCATACAGGCTACTCTTATCGGCCTACCGTATACAAACATGATGACACCATGATTTCAGTTTTTACTGAATATTTTTTTTTCTCAAATTAACGTTCTCATACAGGCTACTCTTATCGGCCTACCGTATACAAACATGATGAAACCATACTTTCTGTTTTTACTGAAAAATTTTTTTTTTTAAAGTAACGTTCTCATACAAGCTACACTTATCGGCCTACCGTATACAAACATGATGACACCATAATTTCAGTTTTTACTGAACATTTTTTTTCTCAATTTAACGTTCTCATACAGGCTACTCTTATCGGCCTACCGTATACAAACATGATGACACCATAATTTTTGTTTTTACTGAAAATTTATTTTTTCTCAAATTAACGTTCTCATACAGGCTACTCTTATCGGCCTACCGTATACAAACATGATGACACCATAAATTCTGTTTTTACTGAAAACTTTTTTTTTGTCAAATTAACTTTCTCATGCAGACTACTCGTATCGGCCTACCGTATATAAACATGATGAAACCATAATTTCAGTTTTCACTGAAAATTTTTATTTTCTCAAATTAACGTTCTCATACAGGCTACTCTTATGGGCCTACCGTATACAAACATGATGACACCATAATTTCTGTTTTTACTGAAAATTTTTTTTTTCTCAAATTAACGTTCTCATACAAGCTACACTTATCGGCCTACCGTATACAAACATGATGACACCATAATTTCAGTTTTTACTGAATATTTTTTTTTTTTAAAGTAACGTTCTCATACAACCTACGCTTATCGGCCTACCGTATACAAACATGATGACACCATAATTTCATTTTTTACTTTAATTTTTTTTTTTTTTTTAAAAGTAACGTTCTCATACAACCTACTCTTATCGGCCTACCGTATACAAACATGATGACACCATAATTTCTGTTTTTACTGAAATTTTTTTTTTCTCAAATTAACGTTCTTATACAAGCTACTCTTATCGGCCTACCGTATACAACCATGATGACACCATAATTTCAGTTTTCACTGAAAATTTTTTTTTTTTTTTAAAAGTAACGTTCTCATACAACCTACTCTTATCGGCCTACCGTATACAAACATGATGACACCATAATTTCTGTTTTTACTGAAAATTTTATTTTTCTCAAATTACCGTTCTCATACAGGCTACTCTTATCGGCCTACCGTATACAAACATGATGACACCATAATTTCAGTTTTTACTGGAATTTTTTTTTTTTAAAAGTAACGTTCTCATACAAGCTACACTTATCGGCCTACCGTATACAAACATGATGACACCATACTTTCTGTTTTTACTGAAAAATTTTTTATTAAAGTAACGTTCTCATACAAGCTACACTTATCGGCCTACCGTATACAAACATGATGACACCATAATTTCAGTTTTTACTGAAAATTTTTTTTCTGAAATTAACGTTCTCATACAGGCTACTCTTATCGGCCTACCGTATACAAACATGATGACACCATAATTTCTGTTTTTACTGAACATTTTTTTTTTCTCAAATTAACGTTCTCATACAGGCTACTCTTATCGGCCTACCGTATACAAACATGATGACACCATAATTTCTGTTTTTACTGAAAACTTTTTTTTTTGTCAAATTAACTTTCTCATGCAGACTACTCGTATCGGCCTACCGTATACAAACATGATGAAACCATAATTTCAGTTTTCACTGAAAATTTCTATTTTCTCAAATTAACGTTCTCATACAGGCTACTCTTATTGGCCTACCGTATACGAACATGATGACACCATAATTTCAGTTTTTACTGAATATTTTTTTCTCTCAAATTAACGTTCTCATACAGGCTACTCTTATCGGCCTACCGTATACAAACATGATGACACCAAAATTTAAGTTTTTACTGAAAATTTATTTTTTCTCAAATTAACGTTCTCATACAGGCTACTCTTATGGGCCTACCGTATACAAACATGATGACACCATAATTTCAGTTTTTACTGAAAATTTTTTTTTTTTTTTTAAAGTAACGTTCTCATACAACCTACTCTTATCGGCCTACCGTATACAAACATGATGACACCATAATTTCTGTTTTTACTGAAAATTTTTTTTTCTCAAATTAACGTTCTTATACAAGCTACTCTTATCGGCCTACCGTATACAAACATGATGACACCATAATTTCAGTTTTCACTGAAAATTTTGTTTTGTTTTAAAAGTAACGTTCTCATACAACCTACTCTTATCGGCCTACCGTATACAAACATGATGACACCATAATTTCAGTTTTCACTGAAAATTTTTTTTTTTTTTTAAAGTAACGTTCTCATACAACCTACTCTTATCGGCCTACCGTATACAAACATGATGACACCATAATTTCAGTTTTTACTGGAATTTTTTTTTTTTAAAAGTAACGTTCTTATACAAGCTACTCTTATCGGCCTACCGTATACAAACATGATGACACACTAATTTCTGTTTTTACTAAACATTTTTTTTTTCTCAAATCAACGTTCTCATACAGGCTACTCTAATCGGCCTACCGTATACAAACATGATGACACCATAATTTCAGTTTTTACTGAAAATTTTTTTTTTCTCAAATTCACGTTCTTATACAACCTACTCTTATCGGCCTACCGTATACAAACATGATGACACCATAATTTCAGTTTTCACTGAAAATTTTTTTTTTTTTTTAAAAGTAACGTTCTCATACAACTTACTCTTATCGGCCTACCGTATACAAACATGATGACACCATAATTTCAGTTTTTACTGGAATTTTTTTTTTTTAAAAGTAACGTTCTTATACAGGCTACTCTAATCGGCCTACCGTATACAAACATGATGACACCATAATTTCAGTTTTCACTGAAAATTTTTTTTTTTTCAAAAGTAACGTTCTCATACAACCTACTCTTATCGGCCTACCGTATACAAACATGATGACACCATAATTTCTGTTTTCACTGAAAATTTTTTTTTTTTTTTAAAAGTAACGTTCTCATACAACCTACTCTTATCGGCCTACCGTATACAAACATGATGACACCATAATTTCAGTTTTTACTGAAATTTTTTTTTTTTTTTAAAAGTAACGTTCTCATACAAGCTACACTTATCGGCCTACCGTATACAAACATGATGACACCATAATTTCTGTTTTTACTGAACATTTTTTTTTTCTCAAATCAACGTTCTCATACAAGCTACTCTTATCGGCCTACCGTATACAAACATGATGACACCATAATTTTAGTTTTTACTGAAAATTTTTTTTTTCTCAAATTCACGTTCTTATACAACCTACTCTTATCGGCCTACCGTATACAAACATGATGACACCATAATTTCAGTTTTCACTGAAAATTTTTTTTTTTTTTTTAAAAGTAACGTTCTCATACACCTACTCTTATCGGCCTACCGTATACAAACATGATGACACCATAATTTCAGTTTTCACTGAAAATTTTTTTTTTTTTTTTAAAGTAACGTTCTCATACAACCTACTCTTATCGGCCTACCGTATACAAACATGATGACACCATAATTTCAGTTTTTACTGGAATTTTTTTTTTCTCAAATTAACGTTCTCATACAGGCTACTCTTATCGGCCTACCGTATACAAACATGATGACACCATAATTTCAGTTTTCACTGAAAATTTTTTTTTTTTTAAAGTAACGTTCTCATACATGCTAGACTTATCGGCCTACCGTATACAAACATGATGACACCATAATTTCAGTTTTAACTGAAAATTTTTTTTCTCAAATTAACGTTCTCATACAGGCTACTCTTATCGGCCTACCGTATACAAACATGATGACACCATAATTTCAGTTTTTACTGAAAATTTTTTTTCTCAAATTAACGTTCTCATACAGGCTACTCTTATCGGCCTACCGTATACAAACATTATGAAACCATAATTTCAGTTTTCACTGGAATTTTTTTTTTTTAAAAGTAACTTTCTTATACAAGCTACTCTTATCGGCCTACCGTATACAAACATGATGACACCATAATTTCTGTTTTTACTGAAAATTTATTTTCTCTCATATCAACGTTCTCATACAACCTACTCTTATCGACCTACCGTATACAAACATGATGACACCATAATTTCAGTTTTTACTGAAAATTTTTTTTCTCAAATTAACGTTCTCATACAGGCTACTCTTATCGGCCTACCGTATACAAACATGATGACACCATAATTTCAGTTTTTACTGAACATTTTTTTTTTCTCAAATCAACGTTCTCATACAAGCTACTCTTATCGGCCTACCGTATACAAACATGATGACACCATAATTTCAGTTTTTACTGAAAATTTTTTTTTTCTCAAATTCACGTTCTTATACAACCTACTCTTATCGGCCTACCGTATACAAACATGATGACACCATAATTTCAGTTTTTACTGAAATTTTTTTTTTTCTCAAATCAACGTTCTCATACAAGCTACTCTTATCGGCCTACCGTATACAAACATGATGACACCATAATTTCAGTTTTTACTGAAAATTTTTTTTTTCTCAAATTCACGTTCTTATACAACCTACTCTTATCGGCCTACCGTATACAAACATGATGACACCATAATTTCAGTTTTTACTGAAAATTTTTTTTTTCTCAAATTCACGTTCTTATACAACCTACTCTTATCGGCCTACCGTATACAAACATGATGACACCATAATTTCAGTTTTCACTGAAAATTTTTTTTTTTTTTTAAAAGTAACGTTCTCATACAACCTACTCTTATCGGCCTACCGTATACAAACATGATGACACCATAATTTCAGTTTTCACTGAAAATTTTTTTTTTTTTTTAAAAGTAACGTTCTCATACAACCTACTCTTATCGGCCTACCGTATACAAACATGATTACACCATAATTTCAGTTTTTACTGAAAATTTTTTTTCTCAAATTAACGTTCTCATACAGGCTACTCTTATCGGCCTACCGTATACAAACATGATGACACCATAATTTCAGTTTTTACTGGAATTTTTTTTTTCTCAAATTAACGTTCTCATACAGGCTACTCTTATCGGCCTACCGTATACAAACATGATGACACCATAATTTCAGTTTTTACTGGAATTTTTTTTTTTTTTAAAGTAACGTTCTTATACAAGATACTCTTATCGGCCTACCGTATACAAACATGATGACACCATAATTTCTGTTTTTACTGAACATTTTTTTTTCTCAAATCAACGTTCTCATACAGGCTACTTTTATCGGCCTACCGTATACAAACATGATGACACCATAATTTCAGTTTTTACTGAAAATTTTTTTTCTCAAATTAACGTTCTCATACAGGCTACTCTTATCGGCCTACCGTATACAAACATGATGACACCATAATTTCAGTTTTTACTGAAAATTTTTTTTCTCAAATTAACGTTCTCATACAGGCTACTCTTATCGGCCTACCGTATACAAACATGATGACACCATAATTTCAGTTTTCACTGAAAATTTTTTTTTTCTCAAATTAACGTTCTCATACAGGCTACTCTTATCGGCCTACCGTATACAAACATGATGAAACCATAATTTCAGTTTTCACTGGAATTTTTTTTTTTTAAAAGTAACGTTCTTATACAAGCTACTCTTATCGGCCTACCGTATACAAACATGATGACACCATAATTTCTGTTTTTACTGAACATTTTTTTTTTCTCATATCAACGTTCTCATACAGGCTACTCTAATCGGCCTACCGTATACAAACATGATGACACCATAATTTCATTTTTTACTGAAATTTTTTTTTTTTTTTTTAAAAGTAACGTTCTCATACAACCTACTCTTATCGGCCTACCGTATACAAACATGATGACACCATAATTTCAGTTTTCACTGAAAATTTTTTTTTTTTTTCTAAAAGTAACGTTCTCATACAACCTACTCTTATCGGCCTACCGTATACAAACATGATGACACCATAATTTCTGTTTTTACTGAAAATTTTATTTTTCTCAAATTACCGTTCTCATACAGGCTACTCTTATCGGCCTACCGTATACAAACATGATGACACCATAATTTCAGTTTTTACTGGAATTTTTTTTTTTTAAAAGTAACGTTCTCATACAAGCTACACTTATCGGCCTACCGTATACAAACATGATGACACCAAAATTTCAGTTTTTACTGAAATTTTTTTTATTTTTGAAAAGTAACGTTCTCATACAAGCTACACTTATCGGCCTACCGTATACAAACATGATGACACCATAATTTCTGTTTTTACTGAACATTTTTTTTTCTCAAATCAACGTTCTTATACAAGCTACTCTTATCGGCCTACCGTATCCAAACATGTTGACACGATAATTTCAGTTTCTACTGAAAACTTTTTTTTTTTGTCAAATTAACGTTCTCATGCAGACTACTCGTATCGGCCTACCGTATACAAACATGATGACACCAAAATTTAAGTTTTTACTGAAAATTTATTTTTTCTCAAATTAACGTTCTCATACAGGCTACTCTTATGGACCTACCGTATACAAACATGATGACACCATAATTTCAGTTTTTACTGAATATTTTTTTTCCTCAAATTAACGTTCTCATACAGGCTAATTTTATCGGCCTACCGTATACAAACATGATGACACCAAAATTTAAGTTTTTACTGAAAATTTATTTTTTCTCAAATTAACGTTCTCATACAGGCTACTCTTATGGACCTACCGTATACAAACATGATGAAACCATAATTTCAGTTTTTACTGATAATTTTTTTTTTTTTTTAAAAGTAACGTTCTCATACAACCTACTCTTATCGGCCTACCGTATACAAACATGATGACACCATAATTTCTGTTTTTACTGTAAATTTTTTTTTCTCAAATTAACGTTCTTATACAAGCTACTCTTATCGGCCTACCGTATACAAACATGATGACACCATAAATTTCTGTTTTTACTGTAAATTTTATTTTTCTCAAATTACCGTTCTCATACAGACTACTCTTATCGGCCTACCGTATACAAACATGATGACACCATAATTTCAGTTGTTACTGGAATTTTTTTTTTTTAAAAGTAACGTTCTTATACAAGCTACTCTTATCGGCCTACCGTATACAGACATGGTGACACCATAATTTCAGTTATTACTGTAAATTTATTTTCTCTCAAATTAACGTTCTTATACAAGCTACTCTTATCGACCTACCGTATACAAACATGGTGACACCATAATTTCAGTTTTTACTGAAAATTTTTTTTTTCTCAAATTAACGTTCTCATACAGGCTACTCTTATCGGCCTACCGTATACAAACATGATGACACCAAAATTTCTGTTTTTACTAAACATTTTTTTTTTCTCAAATCAACGTTCTCATACAAGCTACTCTTATCGGCCTACCGTATACAAAAATGATGACACCATAAGTTCAGTTTTTACTGAAAATTTTTTTTTTCTCAAATCAACGTTCTCATACAAGCTACTCTTATCGGCCTACCGTATACAAACATGATGACACCATAATTTCAGTTTTTACTGAAAATTTTTTTTTTCTCAAATTCACGTTCTTATACAACCTACTCTTATCGGCCTACCGTATACAAACATGATGACACCATAATTTCAGTTTTTACTGAACATTTTTTTTTTCTCAAATCAACGTTCTCATACAAGCTACTCTTATCGGCCTACCGTATACAAACATGATGACACCATAATTTCAGTTTTTACTGAAAATTTTTTTTTTCTCAAATTCACGTTCTTATACAACCTACTCTTATCGGCCTACCGTATACAAACATGATGACACCATAATTTCAGTTTTTACTGAACATTTTTTTTTTCTCAAATCAACGTTCTCATACAACCTACTCTTATCGGCCTACCGTATACAAACATGATGACACCATAATTTCAGTTTTCACTGAAAATTTTTTTTTTTTTCTAAAAGTAACGTTCTCATACAACCTACTCTTATCGGCCTACCGTATACAAACATGATGACACCATAATTTCTGTTTTTACTGAAAATTTTATTTTTCTCAAATTACCGTTCTCATACAGGCTACTCTTATCGGCCTACCGTATACAAACATCATGACACCATAATTTCAGTTTTTACTGGAATTTTTTTTTTTTAAAAGTAACGTTCTCATACAAGCTACACTTATCGGCCTACCGTATACAAACATGATGACACCAAAATTTCAGTTTTTACTGAAATTTTTTTTATTTTTGAAAAGTAACGTTCTCATACAAGCTACACTTATCGGCCTACCGTATACAAACATGATGACACCATAATTTCTGTTTTTACTGAACATTTTTTTTTCTCAAATCAACGTTCTTATACAAGCTACTCTTATCGGCCTACCGTATCCAAACATGTTGACACCATAATTTCAGTTTCTACTGAAAACTTTTTTTTTTTGTCAAATTAACGTTCTCATGCAGACTACTCGTTTCGGCCTACCGTATACAAACATGATGACACCAAAATTTAAGTTTTTACTGAAAATTTATTTTTTCTCAAATTAACGTTCTCATACAGGCTACTCTTATGGACCTACCGTATACAAACATGATGACACCATAATTTCAGTTTTTACTGAATATTTTTTTTCCTCAAATTAACGTTCTCATACAGGCTAATTTTATCGGCCTACCGTATACAAACATGATGACACCAAAATTTAAGTTTTTAATGAAAATTTATTTTTTCTCAAATTAACGTTCTCATACAGGCTACTCTTATGGACCTACCGTATACAAACATGATGAAACCATAATTTCAGTTTTTACTGATAATTTTTTTTTTTTTTTAAAAGTAACGTTCTCATACAACCTACTCTTATCGGCCTACCGTATACAAACATGATGACACCATAATTTCTGTTTTTACTGTAAATTTTTTTTTCTCAAATTAACGTTCTTATACAAGCTACTCTTATCGGCCTACCGTATACAAACATGATGACACCATAAATTTCTGTTTTTACTGTAAATTTTATTTTTCTCAAATTACCGTTCTCATACAGACTACTCTTATCGGCCTACCGTATACAAACATGATGACACCATAATTTCAGTTTTTACTGGAATTTTTTTTTTTTAAAAGTAACGTTCTTATACAAGCTACTCTTATCGGCCTACCGTATACAGACATGGTGACACCATAATTTCAGTTATTACTGTAAATTTATTTTCTCTCAAATTAACGTTCTTATACAAGCTACTCTTATCGACCTACCGTATACAAACATGGTGACACCATAATTTCAGTTTTTACTGAAAATTTTTTTTTTCTCAAATTAACGTTCTCATACAGGCTACTCTTATCGGCCTACCGTATACAAACATGATGACACCAAAATTTCTGTTTTTACTAAACATTTTTTTTTTCTCAAATCAACGTTCTCATACAAGCTACTCTTATCGGCCTACCGTATACAAACATGATGACACCATAAGTTCAGTTTTTACTGAAAATTTTTTTTTTCTCAAATCAACGTTCTCATACAAGCTACTCTTATCGGCCTACCGTATACAAACATGATGACACCATAATTTCAGTTTTTACTGAAAATTTTTTTTTTCTCAAATTCACGTTCTTATACAACCTACTCTTATCGGCCTACCGTATACAAACATGATGACACCATAATTTCAGTTTTTACTGAACATTTTTTTTTTCTCAAATCAACGTTCTCATACAAGCTACTCTTATCGGCCTACCGTATACAAACATGATGACACCATAATTTCAGTTTTTACTGAAAATTTTTTTTTTCTCAAATTCACGTTCTTATACAACCTACTCTTATCGGCCTACCGTATACAAACATGATGACACCATAATTTCAGTTTTTACTGAACATTTTTTTTTTCTCAAATCAACGTTCTCATACAACCTACTCTTATCGGCCTACCGTATACAAACATGATGACACCATAATTTCAGTTTTCACTGAAAATTTTTTTTTTTTTCTAAAAGTAACGTTCTCATACAACCTACTCTTATCGGCCTACCGTATACAAACATGATGACACCATAATTTCTGTTTTTACTGAAAATTTTATTTTTCTCAAATTACCGTTCTCATACAGGCTACTCTTATCGGCCTACCGTATACAAACATCATGACACCATAATTTCAGTTTTTACTGGAATTTTTTTTTTTTAAAAGTAACGTTCTCATACAAGCTACACTTATCGGCCTACCGTATACAAACATGATGACACCAAAATTTCAGTTTTTACTGAAATTTTTTTTATTTTTGAAAAGTAACGTTCTCATACAAGCTACACTTATCGGCCTACCGTATACAAACATGATGACACCATAATTTCTGTTTTTACTGAACATTTTTTTTTCTCAAATCAACGTTCTTATACAAGCTACTCTTATCGGCCTACCGTATCCAAACATGTTGACACCATAATTTCAGTTTCTACTGAAAACTTTTTTTTTTTGTCAAATTAACGTTCTCATGCAGACTACTCGTTTCGGCCTACCGTATACAAACATGATGACACCAAAATTTAAGTTTTTACTGAAAATTTATTTTTTCTCAAATTAACGTTCTCATACAGGCTACTCTTATGGACCTACCGTATACAAACATGATGACACCATAATTTCAGTTTTTACTGAATATTTTTTTTCCTCAAATTAACGTTCTCATACAGGCTAATTTTATCGGCCTACCGTATACAAACATGATGACACCAAAATTTAAGTTTTTAATGAAAATTTATTTTTTCTCAAATTAACGTTCTCATACAGGCTACTCTTATGGACCTACCGTATACAAACATGATGAAACCATAATTTCAGTTTTTACTGATAATTTTTTTTTTTTTTTAAAAGTAACGTTCTCATACAACCTACTCTTATCGGCCTACCGTATACAAACATGATGACACCATAATTTCTGTTTTTACTGAAAATTTTTTTTTCTCAAATTAACGTTCTTATACAAGCTACTCTTATCGGCCTACCGTATACAAACATGATGACACCATAATTTCTGTTTTTACTGTAAATTTTATTTTTCTCAAATTACCGTTCTCATACAGAATACTCTTATCGGCCTACCGTATACAAACATGATGACACCATAATTTCAGTTTTTACTGGAATTTTTTTTTTTTAAAAGTAACGTTCTTATACAAGCTACTCTTATCGGCCTACCGTATACAGACATGGTGACACCATAATTTCAGTTATTACTGAAAATTTATTTTCTCTCAAATTAACGTTCTTATACAAGCTACTCTTATCGACCTACCGTATACAAACATGGTGGCACCATAATTTCAGTTTTTACTGAAAATTTTTTTTTTCTCAAATTAACGTTCTCATACAGGCTACTCTTATCGGCCTACCGTATACAAACATGATGACACCAAAATTTCTGTTTTTACTAAACATTTTTTTTTTCTCAAATCAACGTTCTCATACAAGCTACTCTTATCGGCCTACCGTATACAAACATGATGACACCATAAGTTCAGTTTTTACTGAAAATTTTTTTTTTCTCAAATCAACGTTCTCATACAAGCTACTCTTATCGGCCTACCGTATACAAACATGATGACACCATAATTTCAGTTTTTACTGAAAATTTTTTTTTTCTCAAATTCACGTTCTTATACAACCTACTCTTATCGGCCTACCGTATACAAACATGATGACACCATAATTTCAGTTTTTACTGAACATTTTTTTTTTCTCAAATCAACGTTCTCATACAAGCTACTCTTATCGGCCTACCGTATACAACATGATGACACCATAATTTCAGTTTTTACTGAAAATTTTTTTTTTCTCAAATTCACGTTCTTATACAACCTACTCTTATCGGCCTACCGTATACAAACATGATGACACCATAATTTCAGTTTTTACTGAACATTTTTTTTTTCTCAAATCAACGTTCTCATACAACCTACTCTTATCGGCCTACCGTATACAAACATGATGACACCATAATTTCAGTTTTCACTGAAAATTTTTTTTTTTTTCTAAAAGTAACGTTCTCATACAACCTACTCTTATCGGCCTACCGTATACAAACATGATGACACCATAATTTCTGTTTTTACTGAAAATTTTATTTTTCTCAAATTACCGTTCTCATACAGGCTACTCTTATCGGCCTACCGTATACAAACATGATGACACCATAATTTCAGTTTTTACTGGAATTTTTTTTTTTTAAAAGTAACGTTCTCATACAATTTACACTTATCGGCCTACCGTATACAAACATGATGACACCAAAATTTCAGTTTTTACTGAAATTTTTTTTATTTTTGAAAAGTAACGTTCTCATACAAGCTACACTTATCGGCCTACCGTATACAAACATGATGACACCATAATTTCTGTTTTTACTGAACATTTTTTTTTCTCAAATCAACGTTCTTATACAAGCTACTCTTATCGGCCTACCGTATCCAAACATGTTGACACCATAATTTCAGTTTCTACTGAAAACTTTTTTTTTTTGTCAAATTAACGTTCTCATGCAGACTACTCGTATCGGCCTACCGTATACAAACATGATGACACCAAAATTTAAGTTTTTACTGAAAATTTATTTTTTCTCAAATTAACGTTCTCATACAGGCTACTCTTATGGACCTACCGTATACAAACATGATGACACCATAATTTCAGTTTTTACTGAATATTTTTTTTCCTCAAATTAACGTTCTCATACAGGCTAATTTTATCGGCCTACCGTATACAAACATGATGACACCAAAATTTAAGTTTTTACTGAAAATTTATTTTTTCTCAAATTAACGTTCTCATACAGGCTACTCTTATGGACCTACCGTATACAAACATGATGAAACCATAATTTCAGTTTTTACTGATAATTTTTTTTTTTTTTTAAAAGTAACGTTCTCATACAACCTACTCTTATCGGCCTACCGTATACAAACATGATGACACCATAATTTCTGTTTTTACTGAAAATTTTTTTTTCTCAAATTAACGTTCTTATACAAGCTACTCTTATCGGCCTACCGTATACAAACATGATGACACCATAATTTCTGTTTTTACTGTAAATTTTATTTTTCTCAAATTACCGTTCTCATACAGACTACTCTTATCGGCCTACCGTATACAAACATGATGACACCATAATTTCAGTTTTTACTGGAATTTTTTTTTTTTAAAAGTAACGTTCTTATACAAGCTACTCTTATCGGCCTACCGTATACAGACATGGTGACACCATAATTTCAGTTATTACTGAAAATTTATTTTCTCTCAAATTAACGTTCTAATACAGGCTACTCTTATCGGGCTACCGTATACAAACATGATGAAACCATAATTTCAGTTTTTACTGAAAACTTTTTTTTTCTCAAATTAACGTTCACATACAGGCTACTCTTATCGGCCTACCGTATACAAACATGATGACACCAAAATTTCTGTTTTTACTAAACATTTTTTTTTTCTCAAATCAACGTTCTCATACAAGCTACTCTTATCGGCCTACCGTATACAAACATGATGACACCATAAGTTCAGTTTTTACTGAAAATTTTTTTTTTCTCAAATCAACGTTCTCATACAAGCTACTCTTATCGGCCTACCGTATACAAACATGATGACACCATAATTTCAGTTTTTACTGAAAATTTTTTTTTTCTCAAATTCACGTTCTTATACAACCTACTCTTATCGGCCTACCGTATACAAACATGATGACACCATAATTTCAGTTTTTACTGAACATTTTTTTTTTCTCAAATCAACGTTCTCATACAAGCTACTCTTATCGGCCTACCGTATACAAACATGATGACACCATAATTTCAGTTTTTACTGAAAATTTTTTTTTTCTCAAATTCACGTTCTTATACAACCTACTCTTATCGGCCTACCGTATACAAACATGATGACACCATAATTTCAGTTTTTACTGAAAATTTTTTTTTTCTCAAATCAACGTTCTCATACAAGCTACTCTTATCGGCCTACCGTATACAAACATGATGACACCATAATTTCAGTTTTTACTGAAAATTTTTTTTTTCTCAAATTCACGTTCTTATACAACCTACTCTTATCGGCCTACCGTATACAAACATGATGACACCATAATTTCAGTTTTTACTGAAAATTTTTTTTTTCTCAAATTCACGTTCTTATACAACCTACTCTTATCGGCCTATCGTATACAAACATGATGACACCATAATTTCAGTTTTCACTGAAAATTTTTTTTTTTTTTTAAAAGTAACGTTCTCATACAACCTACTCTTATCGGCCTACCGTATACAAACATGATGACACCATAATTTCAGTTTTCACTGAAAATTTTTTTTTTTTTTTAAAAATAACGTTCTCATACAACCTACTCTTATCGGCCTACCGTATACAAACATGATTACACCATAATTTCAGTTTTTACTGAAAATTTTTTTTCTCAAATTAACGTTCTCATACAGGCTACTCTTATCGGCCTACCGTATACAAACATGATGACACCATAATTTCAGTTTTTACTGGAATTTTTTTTTTCTCAAATTAACGTTCTCATACAGGCTACTCTTATCGGCCTACCGTATACAAACATGATGACACCATAATTTCAGTTTTTACTGGAATTTTTTTTTTTTTAAAGTAACGTTCTTATACAGGCTACTCTTATCGGCCTACCGTATACAAACATGATGACACCATAATTTCAGTTTTTACTGAAAATTTTTTTTTCAAGTAACGTTCTCATACAAGCTACTCTTATCGGCCTACCGTATACAAACATGATGACACCATAATTTCAGTTTTCACTGAAAATTTTTTTTTTATTTAAAAGTAACGTTCTCATACAACCTACTCTTATCGGCCTACCGTATACAAACATGATGACACCATAATTTTAGTTTTCACTGAAAATTTTTTTTTTTTTAAAAGTAACGTTCTCATACAACCTACTCTTATCGGCCTACCGTATACAAACATGATTACACCATAATTTCAGTTTTTACTGAAAATTTTTTTTCTCAAATTAACGTTCTCATACAGGCTACTCTTATCGGCCTACCGTATACAAACATGATGACACCATAATTTCAGTTTTTACTGGAATTTTTTTTTTCTCAAATTAACGTTCTCATACAGGCTACTCTTATCGGCCTACCGTATACAAACATTATGAGACCATAATTTCAGTTTTTACTGGAATTTTTTTTTTTTAAAAGTAACGTTCTTATACAAGATACTCTTATCGGCCTACCGTATACAAACATGATGACACCATAATTTCAGTTTTTACTGGAATTTTTTTTTTCTCAAATTAACGTTCTCATACAGGCTACTCTTATCGGCCTACCGTATACAAACATGATGACACCATAATTTCAGTTTTTACTGGAATTTTTTTTTTTTTAAAGTAACGTTCTTATACAGGCTACTCTTATCGGCCTACCGTATACAAACATGATGACACCATAATTTCAGTTTTTACTGAAAATTTTTTTTTAAAGTAACGTTCTCATACAAGCTACTCTTATCGGCCTACCGTATACAAACATGATGACACCATAATTTCAGTTTTCACTGAAAATTTTTTTTTTATTTAAAAGTAACGTTCTCATACAACCTACTCTTATCGGCCTACCGTATACAAACATGATGACACCATAATTTTAGTTTTCACTGAAAATTTTTTTTTTTTTAAAAGTAACGTTCTCATACAACCTACTCTTATCGGCCTACCGTATACAAACATGATTACACCATAATTTCAGTTTTTACTGAAAATTTTTTTTCTCAAATTAACGTTCTCATACAGGCTACTCTTATCGGCCTACCGTATACAAACATGATGACACCATAATTTCAGTTTTTACTGGAATTTTTTTTTTCTCAAATTAACGTTCTCATACAGGCTACTCTTATCGGCCTACCGTATACAAACATTATGACACCATAATTTCAGTTTTTACTGAAAATTTTTTTTCTCTCAAATTAACGTTCTCATACAAGCTACTCTTATCGGCCTACCGTATACAAACATGATTACACCATAATTTCAGTTTTTACTGAACATTTTTTTTTTTTAAAAGTAACGTTCTCATACAAGCTACACTTATCGGCCTACCGTATACAAACATGATGACACCATAATTTCAGTTTTTACAGAATATTATTTTTCTCAAATTAACGTTCTCATACAGGCTACTCTTATCGGCCTACCGTATACAAACATGATGACACCATAATTTCAGTTTTTACTGGAATTTTTTTTTTTTAAAGTAACGTTCTCATACAAGCTACACTTATCGGCCTACCGTATACAAACATGATGACACCATAATTTCAGTTTTTACAGAATATTTTTTTGTTCTCAAATCAACGTTCTCATACAAGCTACTCTTATAGGCCTACCGTATACAAACATGATGACACCATAATTTCAGTTTTTACTGAATATTTTTTTTTCTCAAATTAACGTTCTCATACAGGCTACTCTTATCGGCCTACCGTATACAAACATGATGACACCATAATTTCAGTTTTTACTGAAAATTTTTTTTCTCTCAAATTAACGTTCTCATACAAGCTACTCTTATCGGCCTACCGTATACAAACATGATTACACCATAATTTCAGTTTTTACTGAACATTTTTTTTCTCAAATTAACGTTCTCATACAGGCTACTCTTATCGGCCTACCGTATACAAACATGATGACACCATAATTTCAGTTTTTACTGGAATTTTTTTTTTTTTAAAAGTAACGGTCTTATACAAGATACTCTTATCGGCCTACCGTATACAAACATGATGACACCATAATTTCTGTTTTTACTGAACATTTTTTTTTTCTCAAATCAGCATTCTCATACAGGCTACTTTTATCGGCCTACCGTATACAAACATGATGACACCATAATTTCAGTTTTTACTGAAAATTTTTTTTCTCAAATTAACGTTCTCATACAGCCTACTCTTATCGGCCTACCGTATACAAACATGATGACACCATAATTTCAGTTTTTACTGGAATTTTGTTTTTTTTAAAAGTAACGTTCTTATACAAGCTACTCTTATCGGCCTACCGTCTACAAACATGGTGACACCATAATTTCAGTTTCTACTGAAAATTTTTTTTTTCTCAAATTAACGTTCTCATACAGGCTACTCTCATCGGCCTACCGTATACAAACATGATGACACCAAAATTTCTGTTTTTACTGAACATTTTTTTTTTCTCAAATCAACGTTCTCATACAAGCTACTCTTATCGGCCTACCGTATACAAACATGATGATACCATAATTTCAGTTTTTACTGAAAATTTTTTTTTTCTCAAATTCACGTTCTTATACAACCTACTCTTATCGGCCTACCGTATACAAACATGATGACACCATAATTTCAGTTTTCACTGAAAATTTTTTTTTTTTTAAAAGTAACGTTCTCATACAACCTACTCTTATCGGCCTACCGTATACAAACATGATGACACCATAATTTTAGTTTTCACTGAAAATTTTTTTTTTTTTTAAAAGTAACGTTCTCATACAACCTACTCTTATCGGCCTACCGTATACAAACATGATTACACCATAATTTCAGTTTTTACTGAAAATTTTTTTTCTCAAATTAACGTTCTCATACAGGCTACTCTTATCGGCCTACCGTATACAAACATGATGACACCATAATTTCAGTTTTTACTGGAATTTTTTTTTTTTAAAAGTAACGTTCTCATACAAGCTACACTTATCGGCCTACCGTATACAAACATGATGACACCATAATTTCAGTTTTTACAGAATATTTTTTTTCACAAATTAACGTTCTCATACAGGCTACTCTTATCGGCCTACCGTATACAAACATGATGACACCATAATTTTTGTTTTCACTGAAAATTTTTTTTTTTTAAAGTAACGTTCTCATACAAGCTACACTTATCGGCCTACCGTATACAAACATGATGACACCATAATTTCAGTTTTTACAGAATATTTTTTTTTTTCTCAAATTAACGTTCTTATACAAGCTACTCTTATCGGCCTACCGTATACAAACATGATGACACCATAATTTCAGTTTTCACAGAAAATTTTTTTTTTTTTTAAAAGTAACGTTCTCATACTAGCTACACTTATCGGCCTACCGTATACAAACATGATGACACCATAATTTCAGTTTTTACTGAACATTTTTTTTTTCTCAAATCAACGTTCTCATACAAGCTACTCTTATCGGCCTACCGTATACAAACATGATGACACCATAATTTCAGTTTTCACTGAAAATTTTTTTTTTCTCAAATTAACGTTCTCATACAGGCTACTCTTATCGGCCTACTGTATACAAACATGATGACACCATAATTTCAGTTTTCACTGAAAATTTTTTTTTTTTAAAGTAACGTTCTCATACAGGCTACTCTTATCGGTCTACCGTATACAAACATTATGACACCATAATTTCAGTTTTTACTGAAAATTTTTTTTTTGTCAAATTAACGTTCTCATGCAGACTACTCGTATCGGCCTACCGTATACAAACATGATGAAACCATAATTTCAGTTTTCACTGAAAATTTTTATTTTCTCAAATTAACGTTCTCATACAGGCTACTCTTATTGGCCTACCGTATACAAACATGATGACACCATAATTTCAGTTCTTACTGAATATTTTTTTTCCTCAAATTAACGTTCTCATACAGGCTACTCTTATCGGCCTACCGTATACAAACATGATGACACCATAATTTCAGTTTTTACTGAAAAGTTTTTTTTGTCAAATTAACGTTCTCATGCAGACTACTCGTATCGGCCTACCGTATACAAACATGATGACACCATAATTTCAGTTTTCACTGAAAATTTTTTTTTTCTCAAATTAACGTTCTCATACAGGCTACTCTTATCGGCCTACTGTATACAAACATGATGACACCATAATTTCAGTTTTCACTGAAAATTTTTTTTTTTTAAAGTAACGTTCTCATACAGGCTACTCTTATCGGTCTACCGTATACAAACATTATGACACCATAATTTCAGTTTTTACTGAAAATTTTTTTTTTGTCAAATTAACGTTCTCATATAACCTACTCTTATCGGCCTACCGTATACAAACATGATGACACCATAATTACTGTTTTTACTGAAAATTTTTTTTTCTCAAATTAACGTTCTCATACAGGCTACTCTTATCGGCCTACCGTATACAAACATGATGACACCATAATTTCAGTTTTTACTGAAATTTTTTTTTTTTTTTTAAAGTAACGTTCTCATACAAGCTACACTTATCGGCCTACCGTATACAAACATGATGACACCATAATTTCAGTTTTTACTGAAAAGTTTTTTTTGTCAAATTAACGTTCTCATGCAGACTACTCGTATCGGCCTACCGTATACAAACATGATGACACCATAATTTCAGTTTTCACTGAAAATTTTTTTTTTTCTCAAATTAACGTTCTCATACAGGCTACTCTTATCGGCCTACTGTATACAAACATGATGACACCATAATTTCAGTTTTCACTGAAAATTTTTTTTTTTTAAAGTAACGTTCTCATACAGGCTACTCTTATCGGTCTACCGTATACAAACATTATGACACCATAATTTCAGTTTTTACTGAAAATTTTTTTTTTGTCAAATTAACGTTCTCATCCAGACTACTCGTATCGGCCTACCGTATACAAACATGATGAAACCATAATTTCAGTTTTCACTGAAAATTTTTATTTTCTCAAATTAACGTTCTCATACAGGCTACTCTTATTGGCCTACCGTATACAAACATGATGACACCATAATTTCAGTTCTTACTGAATATTTTTTTTCCTCAAATTAACGTTCTCATACAGGCTACTCTTATCGGCCTACCGTATACAAACATGATGACACCATAATTTCAGTTCTTACTGAATATTTTTTTTCCTCAAATTAACGTTCTCATACAGGCTACTCTTATCGGCCTACCGTATACAAACATGATGACACCATAATTTCAGTTTTTACTGAAAAGTTTTTTTTGTCAAATTAACGTTCTCATGCAGACTACTCGTATCGGCCTACCGTATACAAACATGATGACACCATAATTTCAGTTTTCACTGAAAATTTTTTTTTTCTCAAATTAACGTTCTCATACAGGCTACTCTTATCGGCCTACTGTATACAAACATGATGACACCATAATTTCAGTTTTCACTGAAAATTTTTTTTTTTTAAAGTAACGTTCTCATACAGGCTACTCTTATCGGTCTACCGTATACAAACATTATGACACCATAATTTCAGTTTTTACTGAAAATTTTTTTTTTGTCAAATTAACGTTCTCATATAACCTACTCTTATCGGCCTACCGTATACAAACATGATGACACCATAATTACTGTTTTTACTGAAAATTTTTTTTTCTCAAATTAACGTTCTCATACAGGCTACTCTTATCGGCCTACCGTATACAAACATGATGACACCATAATTTCAGTTTTTACTGAAATTTTTTTTTTTTTTTTAAAGTAACGTTCTCATACAAGCTACACTTATCGGCCTACCGTATACAAACATGATGACACCATAATTTCAGTTTTTACTGAAAAGTTTTTTTTGTCAAATTAACGTTCTCATGCAGACTACTCGTATCGGCCTACCGTATACAAACATGATGACACCATAATTTCAGTTTTCACTGAAAATTTTTTTTTTTCTCAAATTAACGTTCTCATACAGGCTACTCTTATCGGCCTACTGTATACAAACATGATGACACCATAATTTCAGTTTTCACTGAAAATTTTTTTTTTTTAAAGTAACGTTCTCATACAGGCTACTCTTATCGGTCTACCGTATACAAACATTATGACACCATAATTTCAGTTTTTACTGAAAATTTTTTTTTTGTCAAATTAACGTTCTCATCCAGACTACTCGTATCGGCCTACCGTATACAAACATGATGAAACCATAATTTCAGTTTTCACTGAAAATTTTTATTTTCTCAAATTAACGTTCTCATACAGGCTACTCTTATTGGCCTACCGTATACAAACATGATGACACCATAATTTCAGTTCTTACTGAATATTTTTTTTCCTCAAATTAACGTTCTCATACAGGCTACTCTTATCGGCCTACCGTATACAAACATGATGACACCATAATTTCAGTTTTTACTGAAAATTTATTTTTTCTCAAATTAACGTTCTCATGCAAGCTACACTTATCGGCCTACCGTATACAAACATGATGACACCATAATTTCAGTTTTTACTGAAAATTTTTTTTTTCTCAAATTAACGTTCTCATACAGGCTACTCTTATCGGCCTACCGTATACAAACATGATGACACCATAATTTCAGTTTTCACTGAATATTTTTTTTTTCTCAAATTAACGTTCTCATACGAGCTACACTTATCGGCCTACCGTATACAAACATGATGACACCATAATTTCAGTTTTTACTGAAAATTTTTTTTCTCAAATTAACGTTCTCATACAGGCTACTCTTATCGGCCTACCGTATACAAACATGATGACACCATAATTTTTGTTTTTACTGAAAATTTATTTTTTCTCAAATTAACGTTCTCATACAGGCTACTCTTATCGGCCTACCGTATACAAACATGATGACACCATAATTTCTGTTTTTACTGAAAACTTTTTTTTTTGTCAAATTAACGTTCTCATACAGGCTACTCTTATGGGCCTACCGTATACAAACATGATGACACCATAATTTCTGTTTTTACTGAAAATTGTTTTTTTCTCAAATTAACGTTCTCATACAAGCTACACTTATCGGCCTACCGTATACAAACATGATGACACCAAAATTTCAGTTTTTACTGAATATTTTTTTTTCTCAAATTAACGTTCTCATACAGGCTACTCTTATCGGCCTACCGCATACAAACATGATGACACCATAATTTCAGTTTTTACTGAAAATTTATTTTTTCTCAAATTAACGTTCTCATACAGGCTACTCTTATGGGCCTACCGTATACAAACATGATGACACCAAAATTTCTGTTTTTACTAAAAATTTTTCTTTTCTCAAATTAACGTTCTCATACAAGCTACACTTATCGGCCTACCGTATACAAACATGATGACACCATAATTTCAGTTTTTACTGAATATTTTTTTTTCTCAAATTAACGTTCTCATACAGGCTTCTCTTATCGGCCTACCGCATACAAACATGATGACACCATAATTTCAGTTTTTACTGAATATTTTTTTTTCTCAAATTAACGTTCTCATACAGGCTTCTCTTATCGGCCTACCGTATACAAACATGATGACACCATAATTTCAGTTTTTACTGGAATTTTTTTTTTTTAAAAGTAACGTTCTCATACAAGCTACTCGTACCGGCCTACCGTATACAAACATGATGAAACCATAATTTCAGTTTTCACTGGAAATTTTTATTTTCTCAAATTAACATTCTCATACAGGCTACTCTTATTGGCCTACCGTATACCAACATGATGACACCATAATTTCAGTTTTTACTGAAAATTTATTTTTTCTCAAATTAACGTTCTTATACAAGCTACTCTTATCGGCCTACCGTATACAAACATGATGACACCATAATTTCAGTTTTTACTGGAATTTTTTTTTTTTAAAAGTAACGTTCTCATACAAGCTACACTTATCGGCCTACCGTATACAAACATGATGACACCATAATTTCAGTTTTTACTGGAATTTTTTTTTTTAAAAGTAACGTTCTCATGCAAGCTACACTTATCGGCCTACCGTATACAAACATGATGACACCATAATTTCAGTTTTTACAGAATATTTTTTTTCTCAAATTAACGTTCTCATACAGGCCACTCTTATCGGCCTACCGTATACAAACATGATGACACCATAATTTCAGTTTTTACTGGAATTTTTTTTTTTTAAAAGTAACGTTCTCATACAAGCTACACTTATCGGCCTACCGTATACAAACATGATGACACCATAATTTCAGTTTTTACAGAATATTTTTTTTCTCAAATTAACGTTCTCATACAGGCTACTCTTATCGGCCTACAGTATACAAACATGATGACACCATAATTTTAGTTTTCACAGAAAATTTTTTTTTTTAAAGTAACGTTCTCATACAAGCTACACTTATCGGCCTACCGTATACAAACATGATGACACCATAATTTCTGTTTTTACTGAACATTTTTTTTTTCTCAAATCAACGTTCTCATACAAGCTACTCTTATCGGCCTACCGTATACAAACATGATGACACCATAATTTCAGTTTTTACTGAAAATTTTTTTTTGTCAAATTCACGTTCTTATACAACCTACTCTTATCGGCCTACCGTATACAAATATGATGACACCATAATTACTGTTTTTACTGAAAATTTTTTTTTCTCAAATTAACGTTCTTATACAAGCTACTCTTATCGGCCTACCGTATACAAACATGATGACACCATAATTTCAGTTTTTACTGAAATTTTTTATTTTTTTTTAAAGTAACGTTCTCATACAAGCTACACTTATCGGCCTACCGTATACAAACATGATGACACCATAATTTCAGTTTTTACTGAAAAGTTTTTTTTGTCAAATTAACGTTCTCATGCAGACTACTCGTATCGGCCTACCGTATACAAACATGATGACACCATAATTTCAGTTTTTACTGAAAATTTTTTTTTTCTCAAATTAACGTTCTCATACAGGCTACTCTTATCGGCCTACTGTATACAAACATGATAACACCATAATTTCAGTTTTCACTGAAAATTTTTTTTTTTTAAAGTAACGTTCTCATACAAGCTACACTTATCGGCCTACCGTATACAAACATGATGACACCATAATTTTTGTTTTTACTGAAAATTTATTTTTTCTCAAATTAACGTTCTCATACAGGCTACTCTTATCGGCCTACCGTATACAAACATGATGACACCATAATTTCTGTTTTTACTGAAAACTTTTTTTTTTGTCAAATTAACGTTCTCATACAGGCTACTCTTATGGGCCTACCGTATACAAACATGATGACACCATAATTTCTGTTTTTACTAAAAATTTTTTTTTTCTCAAATTAACGTTCTCATACAAGCTACACTTATCGGCCTACCGTATACAAACATGATGACACCATAATTTCAGTTTTTACTGAATATTTTTTTTTCTCAAATTAACGTTCTCATACAGGCTACTCTTATCGGCCTACCGCATACAAACATGATGACACCATAATTTCAGTTTTTACTGAAAATTTATTTTTTCTCAAATTAACGTTCTCATACAGGCTACTCTTATGGGCCTACCTTATACAAACATGATGACACCAAAATTTCTGTTTTTACTAAAAATTTTTCTTTTCTCAAATTAACGTTCTCATACAAGCTACACTTATCGGCCTACCGTATACAAACATGATGACACCATAATTTCAGTTTTTACTGAATATTTTTTTTTCTCAAATTAACGTTCTCATACAGGCTTCTCTTATCGGCCTACCGCATACAAACATGATGACACCATAATTTCAGTTTTTACTGAAAATTTATTTTTTCTCAAATTAACGTTCTACTACAACCTACTCTTATCGGCCTACCGTATACAAACATGATGACACCATAATTTCAGTTTTTACTGAAAACTTTTTTTTTTCTCAAATTAACGTTCTCATGCAGACTACTCGTATCGGCCTACCGTATACAAATATGATAAAACCATAATTTCAGTTTTCACTGAAAATTTTTATTTTCTCAAATTAACGTTCTCATACAGGCTACTCTTATCGGCCTACCGTATACAAACATGATGACACCAAAATTTAAGTTTTTACTGTAAATTTATTTTTTCTCAAATTAACGTTCTCATACAGGCTACTCTTATGGGCCTACCGTATACAAACATGATGACATCATAATTTCTGTTTTTACTGAAAATTTTTTTTTTGTCAAATTAACGTTCTCATGCAGACTACTCGTATCGGCCTACCGTATACAAACATGATGAAACCATAATTTCAGTTTTCACTGAAATTTTTATTTTCTCAAATTAACGTTCTCATGCAGACTACTCGTATCGGCCTACCGTATACAAACATGATGAAACCATAATTTCAGTTTTCACTGAAAATTTTTATTTTCTCAAATTAACGTTCTCATACAGGCTACTCTTATTGGCCTACCGTATACAAACATGATGACACCATAATTTCAGTTTTTACTGAAAATTTTTTTTTTCTCAAATTAACGTTCTCATACAGGCTACTCTTAGCGGCCTACCGTATACAAACATGATGACACCATAATTTCAGTTTTCACTGAAAATTTTTTTTTTTTTAAAGTAACGTTCTCATACAGGCTACTCTTATCGGCCTACCGTATACAAACATGATGACACCAAAATTTAAGTTTTTACTGAAAATTTATTTTTTCTCTAATTAACGTTCTCATACAGGCTACTCTTATGGGCCTACCGTATACAAACATGATGACACCATAATTTCTGTTTTTACTGAAAATTTTTTTTTTCTCAAATTAACCTTCTTATACAAGCTACACTTATCGGCCTACTGTATACAAACATGATGACATCATAATTTCTGTTTTTACTGAAAATTTTTTTTTTCTCAAATTAACGTTCTCATACAAGCTATTCTTATCGGCCTACCGTATACAAACATGATGACACCAAAATTTCTGTTTTTACTGAACATTTTTTTTTTCTCAAATCAACGTTCTCATACATGCTACACTTATCGGCCTACCGTATACAAACATGATGACACCATAATTTCAGTTTTTACTGAAAATTTTTTTTCTCAAATTAACGTTCTCATACAGGCTACTCTTATCGGCCTACCGTATACAAACATGATGACACCATAATTTTTGTTTTTACTGAAAATTTATTTTTTCTCAAATTAACGTTCTCATACAGGCTACTCTCATCGGCCTACCGTATACAAACATGATGACACCATAATTTCTGTTTTTACTGAAAACTTTTTTTTTTTGTCAAATTAACGTTCTCATACAGGCTACTCTTATGGGCCTACCGTATACAAACATGATGACACCATAATTTCTGTTTTTACTGAAAATTTTTTTTTTCTCAAATTAACGTTCTCATACAAGCTACACTTATCGGCCTACCGTATACAAACATGATGACACCATAATTTCAGTTTTTACTGAATATTTTTTCTTCTCAAATTAACGTTCTCATACAGGCTACTCTTATCGGCCTACCGCATACAAACATGATGACACCATAATTTCAGTTTTTACTGAAAATTTATTTTTTCTCAAATTAACGTTCTCATACAGGCTACTCTTATGGGCCTACCGTATACAAACATGATGACACCATAATTTCTGTTTTTACTGAAAATTTTTTTTTTCTCAAATTAACCTTCTTATACAAGCTACACTTATCGGCCTACTGTATACAAACATGATGACACCATAATTTCAGTTTTTACTGAATATTTTTTTTCCTCAAATTAACGTTCTCATACAGGCTACTCTTATCGGCCTACCGTATACAAACATGATGACACCAAAATTTAAGTTTTTACTGAAAATTTATTTTTTCTCAAATTAACGTTCTCATACAGGCTACTCTTATGGGCCTACCGTATACAAACATGATGACACCATAATTTCTGTTTTTACTGAAAATTTTTTTTTTCTCAAATTAACCTTCTTATACAAGCTACACTTATCGGCCTACTGTATACAAACATGATGACACCATAATTTCAGTAAAAACTGAAATTTTTTTTTTTTTAAAAGTAACGTTCTCATACAAGCTACACTTATCGACCTACCCTATAAAAACATGATGACACCATAATATCAGTTTTCACTGAAAATTTTTTTTTTTTAAAGTAACGTTCTCATACAGGCTACTCTTATCGGTCTACCGTATACAAACATGATGACACCATAATTTCAGTTTTTACTGAAAATTTTTTTTTTGTCAAATTAACGTTCTCATGCAGACTACTCGTATCGGCCTACCGTATACAAACATAATGAAACCATAATTTCAGTTTTCACTGAAAATTTTTATTTTCTCAAATTAACGTTCTCATACAGGCTACTCTTATTGGCCTACCGTATACCAACATGATGACACCATAATTTCAGTTCTCACTGAATATTTTTTTTCCTCAAATTAAAGTTCTCATACAAGCTACTCTTATCGGCCTACCGTATACAAACATGATGACACCAAAATTTAAGTTTTTACTGAAAATTTATTTTTTCTCAAATTAACGTTCTCATGCAAGCTACACTTATCGGCCTACCGTATACAAACATGATGACACCATAATTTCAGTTTTTACTAGAAATTTTTTTTTTCTCAAATTAACGTTCTCATACAGGCTACTCTTATCGGCCTAACGTATACATACATGATGACACCATAATTTCAGTTTTCACTGAAAATTTTGTTTTTTTTAAAGTAACGTTCTCATACAAGCTACACTTATCGGCCTACCGTATACAAACATGATGACACCATAATTTCAGTTTTTACTGAAAATTTTTTTTCTCAAATTAACGTTCTCATACAGGCTACTCTTATCGGCCTACCGTATACAAACATGATGACACCATAATTTTTGTTTTTACTGAAAATTTATTTTTTCTCAAATTAACGTTCTCATACAGGCTACTCTTATCGGCCTACCGTATACAAACATGATGACACCATAATTTCTGTTTTTACTGAAAACTTTTTTCTTTGTCAAATTAACGTTCTCATACAGGCTACTCTTATGGGCCTACCGTATACAAACATGATGACACCATAATTTCAGTTTTTACTGAAAACTTTTTTTTTTGTCAAATTAACGTTCTCATGCAGACTACTCGTATCGGCCTATCGTATACAAACATGATGAAACCATAATTTCAGTTTTCACTGAAAATTTTTATTTTCTCAAATTAACGTTCTTATACAGGCTACTCTTATTGGCCTACCGTATACCAACATGATGACACCATAATTTCAGTTTTTACTGAATATTTTTTTTCCTCAAATTAACGTTCTCATACAGGCTACTCTTATCGGCCTACCGTATACAAACATGATGACACCAAAATTTCAGTTTTTACTGAAAATTTATTTTTTCTCAAGTTAACGTTCTCATACGGGCTACTCTTATGGGCCTACCGTATACAAACATGATGACATCATAATTTCTGTTTTTACTGAATATTTTTTCTTCTCAAATTAACGTTCTCATACAGGCTACTCTTATCGGCCTACCGCATACAAACATGATGACACCATAATTTCAGTTTTTACTGAAAATTTATTTTTTCTCAAATTAACGTTCTCATACAGGCTACTCTTATGGGCCTACCGTATACAAACATGATGACACCATAATTTCTGTTTTTACTGAAAATTTTTTTTTTCTCAAATTAACCTTCTTATACAAGCTACACTTATCGGCCTACTGTATACAAACATGATGACACCATAATTTCAGTTTTTACTGAATATTTTTTTTTT
Organism: Bombylius discolor; assembly: GCA_939192795.1. Classification (NCBI taxonomy): domain Eukaryota; kingdom Metazoa; phylum Arthropoda; class Insecta; order Diptera; family Bombyliidae; genus Bombylius; species Bombylius discolor. The sequence continues at coordinate 29,470,565 of OW584239.1, forward strand.
CTCAAATTAACCTTCTTATACAAGCTACACTTATCGGCCTACTGTATACAAACATGATGACACCATAATTTCAGTAAAAACTGAAATTTTTTTTTTTTTTTAAAAGTAACGTTCTCATACAAGCTACACTTATCGACCTACCCTATAAAAACATGATGACACCATAATATCAGTTTTCACTGAAAATTTTTTTTTTTTAAAGTAACGTTCTCATACAGGCTACTCTTATCGGTCTACCGTATACAAACATGATGACACCATAATTTCAGTTTTTACTGAAAATTTTTTTTTTGTCAAATTAACGTTCTCATGCAGACTACTCGTATCGGTCTACCGTATACAAACATGATGAAACCATAATTTCAGTTTTCACTGAAAATTTTTATTTTCTCAAATTAACGTTCTCATACAGGCTACTCTTATTGGCCTACCGTATACCAACATGATGACACCATAATTTCAGTTCTCACTGAATATTTTTTTTCCTCAAATTAAAGTTCTCATACAAGCTACTCTTATCGGCCTACCGTATACAAACATGATGACACCAAAATTTAAGTTTTTACTGAAAATTTATTTTTTCTCAAATTAACGTTCTCATGCAAGCTACACTTATCGGCCTACCGTATACAAACATGATGACACCATAATTTCAGTTTTTACTAGAAATTTTTTTTTTCTCAAATTAACGTTCTCATACAGGCTACTCTTATCGGCCTAACGTATACATACATGATGACACCATAATTTCAGTTTTCACTGAAAATTTTGTTTTTTTTAAAGTAACGTTCTCATACAAGCTACACTTATCGGCCTACCGTATACAAACATGATGACACCATAATTTCAGTTTTTACTGAAAATTTTTTTTCTCAAATTAACGTTCTCATACAGGCTACTCTTATCGGCCTACCGTATACAAACATGATGACACCATAATTTTTGTTTTTACTGAAAATTTATTTTTTCTCAAATTAACGTTCTCATACAGGCTACTCTTATCGGCCTACCGTATACAAACATGATGACACCATAATTTCTGTTTTTACTGAAAACTTTTTTCTTTGTCAAATTAACGTTCTCATACAGGCTACTCTTATGGGCCTACCGTATACAAACATGATGACACCATAATTTCAGTTTTTACTGAAAACTTTTTTTTTTGTCAAATTAACGTTCTCATGCAGACTACTCGTATCGGCCTACCGTATACAAACATGATGAAACCATAATTTCAGTTTTCACTGAAAATTTTTATTTTCTCAAATTAACGTTCTTATACAGGCTACTCTTATTGGCCTACCGTATACCAACATGATGACACCATAATTTCAGTTTTTACTGAATATTTTTTTTCCTCAAATTAACGTTCTCATACAGGCTACTCTTATCGGCCTACCGTATACAAACATGATGACACCATAATTTCAGTTTTTACTGAACATTTTTTTTTTCTCAAATCAACGTTCTCATGCAGACTACTCTTATCGGCCTACCGTATACAAACATGATGAAACCATAATTTCAGTTTTCACTGAAAATTTTTATTTTCTCAAATTATCGTTCTCATACAGGCTACTCTTATTGGCCTACCGTATACCAACATGATGACACCATAATTTCAGTTCTTACTGAATATTTTTTTTCCTCAAATTAACGTTCTCATACAGGCTACTCTTATTGGCCTACCGTATACCAACATGATGACACCATAATTTCAGTTCTTACTGAAAATTTTTTTTTTCTCAAATTAACGTTCTCATACAGGCTACTCTTATCGGCCTACCGTATACAAACATGATGACACCATAATTTCAGCTTTTACTGAATATTTTTTTTTCTCGAATTAACGTTCTCATACAGGCTACTCTTATCGGCCTACCGCATACAAACATGATGACACCATAATTTCAGTTTTTACTGAAAATTTATTTTTTCTCAAACTAACGTTCTTATACAAGCTACTCTTATCGGCCTACCGTATACAAACATGATGACACCATAATTTCAGTTCTCACTGAAAATTTTTTTTTTTTTTAAAAGTAACGTTCTACTACAACCTACTCTTATCGGCCTACCGTATACCAAAATGATGACACCATAATTCCAGTTCTTACTGAATATTTTTTTTCCTCAAATTAACGTTCTCATACAGGCTACTCTTATTGGCCTACCGTATACCAACATGATGACACCATAATTTCAGTTCTTACTGAAAATTTTTTTTTTCTCAAATTAACGTTCTCATACAGGCTACTCTTATCGGCCTACCGTATACAAACATGATGACACCATAATTTCAGTTTTTACTGAATATTTTTTTTTCTCAAATTAACGTTCTCATACAGGCTACTCTTATCGGCCTACCGCATACAAACATGATGACACCATAATTTCAGTTTTTACTGAAAATTTATTTTTTCTCAAATTAACGTTCTTATACAAGCTACTCTTATCGGCCTACCGTATACAAACATGATGACACCATAATTTCAGTTCTCACTGAAAATTTTTTTTTTTTTTTAAAGTAACGTTCTACTACAACCTACTCTTATCGGCCTACCGTATACAAACATGATGACACCATAATTTCAGTTTTTACTGGAAACTTTTTTTTTTGTCAAATTAACGTTCTCATACAGACTACTCGTACCGGCCTACCGTATACAAACATGATGAAACCATAATTTCAGTTTTCACTGGAAATTTTTATTTTCTCAAATTAACATTCTCATACAGGCTACTCTTATTGGCCTACCGTATACCAACATGATGACACCATAATTTCAGTTTTTACTGAATATTTTTTTTCCTCAAATTAACGTTCTTATACAAGCTACTCTTATCGGCCTACCGTATACAAACATGGTGACAACATAATTTCTGTTTTTACTGAAAATTTATTTTTTCTCAAATTAACGTTCTCATACAGGCTACTCTTATGGGCCTACCGTATACAAACATGATGACATCATAATTTCTGTTTTTACTGAAAATTTTTTTTTTCTCAAATTAACGTTCTCATACAAGCTACTCTTATGGGCCTACCGTATACAAACATGATGACACCAAAATTTCAGTTCTCACTGAATATTTTTTTTCCTCAAATTAACGCTCTCATACAGGCTACTCTTATCGGCCTACCGTATACAAACATGATGACACCAAAATTTAAGTTTTTACTGAAAATTTATTTTTTCTCAAATTAACGTTCTCATACAGGCTACTCTTATTGGCCTACCGTATACAAACATGATGACACCATAATTTCAGTTTTTACTGAAATTTTTTTTTTTCTCAAATTAACGTTCTCATACAGGCTACTCTTATCGGTCTACCGTATACAAACATGATGACACCATAATTTCAGTTTTCACTGAAAATTTTTTTTTTTTTAAAGTAACGTTCTCATACATGCTACACTTATCGGCCACAAACATGATGACACCATAATTTCAGTTTTTACTGAAAATTTTTTTTTTGTCAAATTAACGTTCTCATACAGGCTACTCTTATCGGCCTACCGTATACAAACATGATGACACCATAATTTCAGTTTTCACTGAAAATTTTTTTTTTTTTAAAGTAACGTTCTCATACAAGCTACACTTATCGGCCTACCGTATACAAACATGATGACACCATAATTTCAGTTTTTACTGAAAAATTTTTTTTTTTCAAATTAACGTTCTCATACAAGCTACTCTTATCGGCCTACCGTATACAAACATGATGACACCAAAATTTCAGTTTTTACTGAAATTTTTTTTTTTTTTAAAGTAACGTTCTCATACAAGCTACACTTATCGCCCTACCGTATACAAACATGATGACACCATAATTTCAGTTTTTACTAAAAATTTTTTTTTCTCAAATTAACGTTCTTATACAACCTACTCTTATCGGCCTACCGTATACAAACATGATGACACCAAAATTTCAGTTTTTACTGAAATTTTTTTTTTTTTTTTAAAGTAACGTTCTCATACAAGCTACACTTATCGGCCTACCCTATAAAAACATGATGACACCATAATTTCTGTTTTTACTGAACATTTTTTTTTTCTCAAATCAACGTTCTCATGCAGACTACTCTTATCGGCCTACCGTATACAAACATGATGACACCAAAATTTCAGTTTTTACTGAAATTTTTTTTTTTTTTTTTAAAGTAACGTTCTCATACAAGCTACACTTATCGGCCTACCGTATACCAACATGATGACACCATAATTTCTGTTTTTACTGAACATTTTTTTTTCTCAAATTAACGTTCTCATACAAGCTACACTTATCGGCCTACCGTATACAAACATGATGACACCATAATTTCAGTTCTCACTGAAAATTTTTTTTTTTTTTCAAAGTAACGTTCTACTACAACCTACTCTTATCGGCCTACCGTATAGAAACATGATGACACCATAATTTCAGTTTTTACTGAAAACTTTTTTTTTTGTCAAATTAACGTTCTCATGCAGACTACTCGTATCGGCCTACCGTATACAAACATGATGAAACCATAATTTCAGTTTTCACTGAAAATTTTTATTTTCTCAAATTAACGTTCTCATACAGGCTACTCTTATTGGCCTACCGTATACAAACATGATGACACCAAAATTTAAGTTTTAACTGAAAATTTATTTTTTCTCAAATAAACGTTCTCATACAAGCTACTCTTATCGGCCTACCGTATACAAACATGATTACACCATAATTTCAGTTTTCACTGAAAATTTTTTTTTTTTAAAAGTAACGTTCTCATACAAGCTACACTTATCGGCCTACCGTATACAAACATGATGACACCATAATTTTAGTTTTTACTGAAAATTTTTTTTTTTCTCAAATTCACGTTCTCATACAAGCTACTCTTATCGGCCTACCGTATACAAACATGATGACACCATAATTTCAGTTTTCACTGAAATTTTTTTTTTTTTTAAAGTAACGTTCTCATACAGGCTACTCTTATCGGCCTACCGTATACAAACATGATGACACCATAATTCCAGCTTTCACTGAAAAATTTTTTTTTTTTAAAAGTAACGTTCTCATACAAGCTACACTTATCGGCCTATCGTATACAAACATGATGACACCATAATTTCAGTTTTTACTAAAAATTTTTTTTTTCTCAAATTAACGTTCTTATACAACCTACTCTTATCGGCCTACCGTATACAAACATGATGACACCATAATTTCAGTTTTTACTGGAATTTTTTTTTTTTTTTTTAAAGTAACGTTCTCATACAAGCTACACTTATCGGCCTACCGTATACAAACATGATGAAACCATAATTTCAGTTTTCACTGAAAATTTTTATTTTCTCAAATTAACGTTCTCATACAGGCTACTCTTATCGGCCTACCGTATACAAACATGATGACACCATAATTTCAGTTTTTACTGGAATTTTTTTTTTTTTAAAAGTAACGGTCTTATACAAGATACACTTATCGGCCTACCGTATACAAACATGATGACACCATAATTTCAGTTTTTACTGAAAATTTTTTTTTCTCAAATTAACATTCTCTTACAGGCTACTCTTATCGGCCTACCGCATACAAACATGATGACACCATAATTTCAGTTTTTACTGAAAATTTATTTTTTCTCAAATTAACGTTCTCATACAGGCTACTCTTATGGGCCTACCGTATACAAACATGATGACACCATAATTTCTGTTTTTACTGAAAATTTTTTTTTTCTCAAATTAACGTTCTCATACAAGCTACACTTATCGGCCTACTGTATACAAACATGATGACACCATAATTTCAGTTTTCACTGAATATTTTTTTTTCTCAAATTAACGTTCTCATACAGGCTACTCTTATCGGCCTACCGCATACAAACATGATGACACCATAATTTCAGTTTTTACTGAAAATTTATTTTTTCTCAAATTAACGTTCTACTACAACCTACTCTTATCGGCCTACCGTATAGAAACATGATGACACCATAATTTCAGTTTTTACTGAAAACTTTCTTTTTTGTCAAATTAACGTTCTCATGCAGACTACTCGTAACGGCCTACCGTATACAAACAAGATGAAACCATAATTTCAGTTTTCACTGAAAATTTTTATTTTCTCAAATTAACGTTCTCATACAGGCTACTCTTATTGGCCTACCGTATACAAACATGATGACACCAAAATTCAAGTTTTTACTGAAAATTTATTTTTTCTCAAATAAACGTTCTCATACAAGCTACTCTTATCGGCCTACCGTATACAAACATGATTACACCATAATTTCAGTTTTCACTGAAAATTTTTTTTTTTTAAAAGTAACGTTCTCATACAAGCTACACTTATCGGCCTACCGTATACAAACATGATGACACCATAATTTTAGTTTTTACTGAAAATTTTTTTTTTTCTCAAATTCACGTTCTCATACAAGCTACTCTTATCGGCCTACCGTATACAAACATGATGACACCATAATTTCAGTTTTCACTGAAATTTTTTTTTTTTTAAAAGTAACGTTCTTATACAGGCTACTCTTATCGGCCTACCGTATACAAACATGATGACACCATAATTCCAGCTTTCACTGAAAAATGTTTTTTTTTTAAAAGTAACGTTCTCATACAAGCTACACTTATCGGCCTACCGTATACAAACATGATGACACCATAATTTCAGTTTTTACTGGAATTTTTTTTTTTTTTTTTAAAGTAACGTTCTCATACAAGCTACACTTATCGGCCTACCGTAAACAAACATGATGACACCATAATTTCAGTTTTTACTTAATATTTTTTTTTTCTCAAATTAACGTTCTCATACAGACTACTCTTATCGGCCTACCGTATACAAACATGATGACACCATACTTTCTGTTTTTACTGAAAATTTATTTTTTCTCAAATTAACGTTCTCATACAAGCTACTCTTATCGGCCTACCGTATACAAACATGATGACACCATAATTTCTGTTTTTACTGAAAATTTTTTTTTCTCAAATTAAGGTTCTTATACAAGCTACTCTTATCGGCCTACCGTATACATACATGATGACACCATAATTTCAGTTTTTACTGAAATTTTTTTTTTTTTTTAAAGTAACGTTCTCATACAAGCTACACTTATCGGCCTACCCTATAAAAACATGATGACACCATAATTTCAGTTTTTATTGAAAATTTTATTTTTCTCAAATTACCGTTCTCATACAGGCTACTCTTATCGGCCTACCGTATACAAACATGATGACACCATAATTTCAGTTTTTACTGGAATTTTCTTTTTTTAAAAGTACCGTTCTCATACAAGCTACACTTATCGGCCTACCGTATACAAACATGATGACACCATAATTTCAGTTTTCACTGAAATTTTTTTTTTTTTTAAAAGAACGTTCTCATACAGACTACTCTTATCGGCCTACCGTATACAAACATGATGACACCATAATTTCAGTTTTCACTGAAAAATTTTTTTTTTTTAAAAGTAATGTTCTCATACAAGCTACACCTATCGGCCTACCGTATACAAACATGATGACACCATAATTTCAGTTTTTACTGAAAATTTTTTTTTTCTCAAATTAACGTTCTCATACAAGCTACACTTATCGGCCTACCGTATACAAACATGATGACACCATAATTTTTGTTTTTACTGAAAATTTTTTTTTTCTCAAATTCACGTTCTCATACAAGCTACTCTTATCGGCCTACCGTATACAAACATGATGACACCATAATTTCAGTTTTCACTGAAAAATTTTTTTTTCTTTTAAAGTAACGTTCTCATACAAGCTACACTTATCGGCCTACCGTATACAAACATGATGACACCATAATTTCAGTTTTTACTGAAAAATTTTTTTTTCTCAAATTAACGTTCTTATACAACCTACTCTTATCGGCCTACCGTATACAAACATGATGACACCATAATTTCAGTTTTTACTGAATATTTTTTTTTTCTCAAATTAACGTTCTCATACAGGCTACTCTTATCGGCCTACCGTATACAAACATGATGACACCATAATTTTAGTGTTTACTGGAAATTTTTTTTTCCTCAAATTAACGTTCTCATACAAGCTACACTTATCGGCCTACCGTATAAAAACATGATGACACCATAATTTCAGTTTTTACTGAAAATTTTTTTTTCTCAAATTAACGTTCTCATACAAGCTACTCTTATCGGCCTTCCGTATACAAACATGATGACACCAAAATTTCAGTTTTTACTAAAATTTTTTGTTTTTTAAAATTAACGTTCTCATACAAGCTACACTTATCGGCCTACCGTATACAAACATGATGACACCATAGTTTCAGTTTTTACTAAAAATTTTTTTTTTTAAAAGTAACGTTCTCATCCAGGCTACTCTTATCGGCCTAGCGTATACAAACATGATGACAACATAATTTCTGTTTTCACTGAAAAATTTTTTTTTTTTAAAAGTAACGTTCTCATACAAGCTACACTTATCGGCCTATCGTATACAAACATGATGACACCATAATTTTAGTTTTTACTGAAAATTTTTTTTTTCTCAAATTAACGTTCTCATACAAGCTACTCTTATCGGCCTTCCGTATACAAACATGATGACACCAAAATTTCAGTTTTTACTGGAATTTTTTTTTTTTAAAAGTAACGTTCTCATACAAGCTACACTTATCGGCCTACCGTATTCAAACATGATGGCACCATAGTTTCAGTTTTTACTAAAAATTTTTTTTTTTTAAAAGTAACGTTCTCATACAGGCTACTCTTATCGGCCTAGCGTATACAAACATGATGACACCATAATTTCAGTTTTCACTGAAAAATTTTTTTTTTTTAAAAGTAACGTTCTCATGCAAGCTACACTTATCGGCCTATCGTATAAAAACATGATGACACCATAATTTCAGTTTTTATTGAAAATTTTATTTTTCTCAAATTACCGTTCTCATACAGGCTACTCTTATCGGCCTACCGTATACAAACATGATGACACCATAATTTCAGTTTTTACTGGAATTTTCTTTTCTTAAAAGTACCGTTCTCATACAAGCTACACTTATCGGCCTACCGTATACAAACATGATGACACCATAATTTCAGTTTTCACTGAAAATTTTTTTTTTTTTAAAAGTAACGTTCTCATACAAGCTACACTTATCGGCCTACCGTATAGAAACATGATGACACCATAATTTTAGTTTTTACTGAAAATTTTTTTTTTCTCAAATTAACGTTCTCATACAGGCTACTCTTATCGGCCTACCGTATACAAACATGATGACACCATAATTTCAGTTTTTACTGAAAATTTTTTTTTTCTCAAATTAACGTTCTCATACAGGCTACTCTTATCGGCCTACCGTATACAAACATGATGACACCATAATTTTTGTTTTTACTGAAAATTTATTTTTTCTCAAATTAACGTTCTCATACAGGCTACTCTTATCGGCCTACCGTATACAAACATGATGACACCATAATTTCTGTTTTTACTGAAAATTTATTTTTTCTCAAATTAACGTTCTCATACAGGCTACTCTTATCGGCCTACCGTATACAAACATGATGACACCATAAATTCAGTTTTTACTGAAATTTTTTTTTTTCTCAAATTAACGTTCTCATACAGGCTACTCTTATTGGCCTACCGTATACAAACATGATGACACCAAAATTTAAGTTTTTACTGAAAATTTATTTTTCTCAAATTACCGTTCTCATACAGGCTACTCTTATCGGCCTACCGTATACAAACATGATGACACCATAATTTCAGTTTTTACTGGAATTTTCTTTTTTTAAAAGTACCGTTCTCATACAAGCTACACTTATCGGCCTACCGTATACAAACATGATGACACCATAATTTCAGTTTTCACTGAAAATTTTTTTTTTTTTAAAAGTAACGTTCTCATACAAGCTACACTTATCGGCCTACCGTATACAAACATGATGACACCATAATTTTAGTTTTTACTGAAAATTTTTTTTTTCTCAAATTAACGTTCTCATACAAGCTACTCTTATCGGCCTACCGTATACAAACATGATGACACCATAATTTCAGTTTTCACTGAAATTTTTTTTTTTTTTTAAAAGTAACGTTCTCATACAGACTACTCTTATCGGCCTACCGTATACAAACATGATGACACCATAATTTCAGTTTTCACTGAAAAAATTTTTTTTTTTAAAAGTAACGTTCTCATACAAGCTACACTTATCGGCCTACCGTATACAAACATGATGACACCATAATTTCAGTTTTTACTGAAAATTTTTTTTTTCTCAAATTAACGTTCTCATACAAGCTACACTTATCGGCCTACCGTATACAAACATGATGACACCATAATTTTTGTTTTTACTGAAAATTTTTTTTTTTAAAGTAACGTTCTCATACAAGCTACTCTTATCGGCCTACCGTATACAAACATGATGACACCATAATTTCAGTTTTCACTGAAAAATTTTTTTTTTTTAAAAGTAATGTTCTCATACAAGCTACACCTATCGGCCTACCGTATACAAACATGATGACACCATAATTTCAGTTTTTACTGAAAATTTTTTTTTTCTCAAATTAACGTTCTCATACAAGCTACACTTATCGGCCTATCGTATACAAACATGATGACACCATAATTTTTGTTTTTACTGAAAATTTTTTTTTTCTCAAATTCACGTTCTCATACAAGCTACTCTTATCGGCCTACCGTATACAAACATGATGACACCATAATTTCAGTTTTTACTGGAATTTTCTTTTCTTAAAAGTACCGTTCTCATACAAGCTACACTTATCGGCCTACCGTATACAAACATGATGACACCATAATTTCAGTTTTCACTGAAAATTTTTTTTTTTTTAAAAGTAACGTTCTCATACAAGCTACACTTATCGGCCTACCGTATAGAAACATGATGACACCATAATTTTAGTTTTTACTGAAAATTTTTTTTTTCTCAAATTAACGTTCTCATACAGGCTACTCTTATCGGCCTACCGTATACAAACATGATGACACCATAATTTCAGTTTTTACTGAAAATTTTTTTTTTCTCAAATTAACGTTCTCATACAGGCTACTCTTATCGGCCTACCGTATACAAACATGATGACACCATAATTTTTGTTTTTACTGAAAATTTATTTTTTCTCAAATTAACGTTCTCATACAGGCTACTCTTATCGGCCTACCGTATACAAACATGATGACACCATAATTTCTGTTTTTACTGAAAATTTATTTTTTCTCAAATTAACGTTCTTATACAACCTACTCTTATCGGCCTACCGTATACAAACATGATGACACCATAATTTCAGTTTTTACTGAATATTTTTTTTTTCTCAAATTAACGTTCTCATACAGGCTACTCTTATCGGCCTACCGTATACAAACATGATGACACCATAATTTTTGTTTTTACTGAAAATTTATTTTTTCTCAAATTAACGTTCTCATACAGGCTACTCTTATCGGCCTACCGTATACAAACATGATGACACCATAATTTCAGTTTTCACTGAAATTTTTTTTTTTTTAAAAGTAACGTTCTTATACAGGCTACTCTTATCGGCCTACCGTATACAAACATGATGACACCATAATTCCAGCTTTCACTGAAAAATGTTTTTTTTTTAAAAGTAACGTTCTCATACAAGCTACACTTATCGGCCTACCGTATACAAACATGATGACACCATAATTTCAGTTTTTACTTAATATTTTTTTTTTCTCAAATTAACGTTCTCATACAGACTACTCTTATCGGCCTACCGTATACAAACATGATGACACCATACTTTCTGTTTTTACTGAAAATTTATTTTTTCTCAAATTAACGTTCTCATACAAGCTACTCTTATCGGCCTACCGTATACAAACATGATGACACCATAATTTCAGTTTTTACTGGAATTTTTTTTTTTTTTTTTAAAGTAACGTTCTCATACAAGCTACACTTATCGGCCTACCGTAAACAAACATGATGACACCATAATTTCAGTTTTTACTTAATATTTTTTTTTTCTCAAATTAACGTTCTCATACAGACTACTCTTATCGGCCTACCGTATACAAACATGATGACACCATACTTTCTGTTTTTACTGAAAATTTATTTTTTCTCAAATTAACGTTCTCATACAAGCTACTCTTATCGGCCTACCGTATACAAACATGATGACACCATAATTTCTGTTTTTACTGAAAATTTTTTTTTCTCAAATTAAGGTTCTTATACAAGCTACTCTTATCGGCCTACCGTATACATACATGATGACACCATAATTTCAGTTTTTACTGAAATTTTTTTTTTTTTTTAAAGTAACGTTCTCATACAAGCTACACTTATCGGCCTACCCTATAAAAACATGATGACACCATAATTTCAGTTTTTATTGAAAATTTTATTTTTCTCAAATTACCGTTCTCATACAGGCTACTCTTATCGGCCTACCGTATACAAACATGATGACACCATAATTTCAGTTTTTACTGGAATTTTCTTTTTTTAAAAGTACCGTTCTCATACAAGCTACACTTATCGGCCTACCGTATACAAACATGATGACACCATAATTTCAGTTTTCACTGAAATTTTTTTTTTTTTTAAAAGAACGTTCTCATACGGACTACTCTTATCAGCCTACCGTATACAAACATGATGACACCATAATTTCAGTTTTCACTGAAAAATTTTTTTTTTTTAAAAGTAATGTTCTCATACAAGCTACACCTATCGGCCTACCGTATACAAACATGATGACACCATAATTTCAGTTTTTACTGAAAATTTTTTTTTTCTCAAATTAACGTTCTCATACAAGCTACACTTTTTGGCCTACCGTATACAAACATGATGACACCATAATTTTTGTTTTTACTGAAAATTTTTTTTTTCTCAAATTCACGTTCTCATACAAGCTACTCTTATCGGCCTACCGTATACAAACATGATGACACCATAATTTCAGTTTTCACTGAAAAATTTTTTTTTCTTTTAAAGTAACGTTCTCATACAAGCTACACTTATCGGCCTACCGTATACAAACATGATGACACCATAATTTCAGTTTTTACTGAAAAATTTTTTTTTCTCAAATTAACGTTCTTATACAACCTACTCTTATCGGCCTACCGTATACAAACATGATGACACCATAATTTCAGTTTTTACTAAATATTTTTTTTTTCTCAAATTAACGTTCTCATACAGGCTACTCTTATCGGCCTACCGTATACAAACATGATGACACCATAATTTTAGTGTTTACTGGAAATTTTTTTTTCCTCAAATTAACGTTCTCATACAAGCTACACTTATCGGCCTACCGTATAAAAACATGATGACACCATAATTTCAGTTTTTACTGAAAATTTTTTTTTCTCAAATTAACGTTCTCATACAAGCTACTCTTATCGGCCTTCCGTATACAAACATGATGACACCAAAATTTCAGTTTTTACTAAAATTTTTTGTTTTTTAAAATTAACGTTCTCATACAAGCTACACTTATCGGCCTACCGTATACAAACATGATGACACCATAGTTTCAGTTTTTACTAAAAATTTTTTTTTTTAAAAGTAACGTTCTCATCCAGGCTACTCTTATCGGCCTAGCGTATACAAACATGATGACAACATAATTTCTGTTTTCACTGAAAAATTTTTTTTTTTTAAAAGTAACGTTCTCATACAAGCTACACTTATCGGCCTATCGTATACAAACATGATGACACCATAATTTTAGTTTTTACTGAAAATTTTTTTTTTCTCAAATTAACGTTCTCATACAAGCTACTCTTATCGGCCTTCCGTATACAAACATGATGACACCAAAATTTCAGTTTTTACTGGAATTTTTTTTTTTTAAAAGTAACGTTCTCATACAAGCTACACTTATCGGCCTACCGTATTCAAACATGATGGCACCATAGTTTCAGTTTTTACTAAAAATTTTTTTTTTTTAAAAGTAACGTTCTCATACAGGCTACTCTTATCGGCCTAGCGTATACAAACATGATGACACCATAATTTCAGTTTTCACTGAAAAATTTTTTTTTTTTAAAAGTAACGTTCTCATGCAAGCTACACTTATCGGCCTATCGTATAAAAACATGATGACACCATAATTTCAGTTTTTATTGAAAATTTTATTTTTCTCAAATTACCGTTCTCATACAGGCTACTCTTATCGGCCTACCGTATACAAACATGATGACACCATAATTTCAGTTTTTACTAGAATTTTCTTTTCTTAAAAGTACCGTTCTCATACAAGCTACACTTATCGGCCTACCGTATACAAACATGATGACACCATAATTTCAGTTTTCACTGAAAATTTTTTTTTTTTTAAATGTAACGTTCTCATACAAGCTACACTTATCGGCCTACCGTATAGAAACATGATGACACCATAATTTTAGTTTTTACTGAAAATTTTTTTTTTCTCAAATTAACGTTCTCATACAGGCTACTCTTATCGGCCTACCGTATACAAACATGATGACACCATAATTTCAGTTTTTACTGAAAATTTTTTTTTTCTCAAATTAACGTTCTCATACAGGCTACTCTTATCGGCCTACCGTATACAAACATGATGACACCATAATTTTTGTTTTTACTGAAAATTTATTTTTTCTCAAATTAACGTTCTCATACAGGCTACTCTTATCGGCCTACCGTATACAAACATGATGACACCATAATTTCTGTTTTTACTGAAAATTTATTTTTTCTCAAATTAACGTTCTCATACAGGCTACTCTTATCGGCCTACCGTATACAAACATGATGACACCATAAATTCAGTTCTTACTGAAATTTTTTTTTTTCTCAAATTAACGTTCTCATACAGGCTACTCTTATTGGCCTACCGTATACAAACATGATGACACCAAAATTTAAGTTTTTACTGAAAATTTATTTTTCTCAAATTACCGTTCTCATACAGGCTACTCTTATCGGCCTACCGTATACAAACATGATGACACCATAATTTCAGTTTTTACTGGAATTTTCTTTTTTTAAAAGTACCGTTCTCATACAAGCTACACTTATCGGCCTACCGTATACAAACATGATGACACCATAATTTCAGTTTTCACTGAAAATTTTTTTTTTTTTAAAAGTAACGTTCTCATACAAGCTACACTTATCGGCCTACCGTATACAAACATGATGACACCATAATTTTAGTTTTTACTGAAAATTTTTTTTTTCTCAAATTAACGTTCTCATACAAGCTACTCTTATCGGCCTACCGTATACAAACATGATGACACCATAATTTCAGTTTTCACTGAAATTTTTTTTTTTTTTTAAAAGTAACGTTCTCATACAGACTACTCTTATCGGCCTACCGTATACAAACATGATGACACCATAATTTCAGTTTTCACTGAAAAAATTTTTTTTTTTAAAAGTAACGTTCTCATACAAGCTACACTTATCGGCCTACCGTATACAAACATGATGACACCATAATTTCAGTTTTTACTGAAAATTTTTTTTTTCTCAAATTAACGTTCTCATACAAGCTACACTTATCGGCCTACCGTATACAAACATGATGACACCATAATTTTTGTTTTTACTGAAAATTTTTTTTTTCTCAAATTCACGTTCTCATACAAGCTACTCTTATCGGCCTACCGTATACAAACATGATGACACCATAATTTCAGTTTTCACTGAAAAATTTTTTTTTTTTAAAAGTAATGTTCTCATACAAGCTACACCTATCGGCCTACCGTATACAAACATGATGACACCATAATTTCAGTTTTTACTGAAAATTTTTTTTTTCTCAAATTAACGTTCTCATACAAGCTACACTTATCGGCCTACCGTATACAAACATGATGACACCATAATTTTTGTTTTTACTGAAAATTTTTTTTTTCTCAAATTCACGTTCTCATACAAGCTACTCTTATCGGCCTACCGTATACAAACATGATGACACCATAATTTCAGTTTTCACTGAAAAATTTTTTTTTCTTTTAAAGTAACGTTCTCATACAAGCTACACTTATCGGCCTACCGTATACAAACATGATGACACCATAATTTCAGTTTTTACTGAAAAATTTTTTTTTCTCAAATTAACGTTCTTATACAACCTACTCTTATCGGCCTACCGTATACAAACATGATGACACCATAATTTCAGTTTTTACTGAATATTTTTTTTTTCTCAAATTAACGTTCTCATACAGGCTACTCTTATCGGCCTACCGTATACAAACATGATGACACCATAATTTTAGTGTTTACTGGAAATTTTTTTTTTCTCAAATTAACGTTCTCATACAAGCTACACTTATCGGCCTACCGTATAAAAACATGATGACACCATAATTTCAGTTTTTACTGAAAATTTTTTTTTCTCAAATTAACGTTCTCATACAAGCTACTCTTATCGGCCTTCCGTATACAAACATGATGACACCAAAATTTCAGTTTTTACTAAAATTTTTTGTTTTTTAAAATTAACGTTCTCATACAAGCTACACTTATCGGCCTACCGTATACAAACATGATGACACCATAGTTTCAGTTTTTACTAAAAATTTTTTTTTTTAAAAGTAACGTTCTCATCCAGGCTACTCTTATCGGCCTAGCGTATACAAACATGATGACAACATAATTTCTGTTTTCACTGAAAAATTTTTTTTTTTTAAAAGTAACGTTCTCATACAAGCTACACTTATCGGCCTATCGTATACAAACATGATGACACCATAATTTTAGTTTTTACTTAAAATTTTTTTTTTCTCAAATTAACGTTCTCATACAAGCTACTCTTATCGGCCTTCCGTATACAAACATGATGACACCAAAATTTCAGTTTTTACTGGAATTTTTTTTTTCAAAAGTAACGTTCTCATACAAGCTACACTTATCGGCCTACCGTATTCAAACATGATGGCACCATAGTTTCAGTTTTTACTAAAAATTTTTTTTTTTTAAAAGTAACGTTCTCATACAGGCTACTCTTATCGGCCTAGCGTATACAAACATGATGACACCATAATTTCAGTTTTCACTGAAAAATTTTTTTTTTTTAAAAGTAACGTTCTCATGCAAGCTACACTTATCGGCCTATCGTATAAAAACATGATGACACCATAATTTCAGTTTTTATTGAAAATTTTATTTTTCTCAAATTACCGTTCTCATACAGGCTACTCTTATCGGCCTACCGTATACAAACATGATGACACCATAATTTCAGTTTTTACTGGAATTTTCTTTTCTTAAAAGTACCGTTCTCATACAAGCTACACTTATCGGCCTACCGTATACAAACATGATGACACCATAATTTCAGTTTTCACTGAAAATTTTTTTTTTTTTAAAAGTAACGTTCTCATACAAGCTACACTTATCGGCCTACCGTATAGAAACATGATGACACCATAATTTTAGTTTTTACTGAAAATTTTTTTTTTCTCAAATTAACGTTCTCATACAGGCTACTCTTATCGGCCTACCGTATACAAACATGATGACACCATAATTTCAGTTTTTACTGAAAATTTTTTTTTTCTCAAATTAACGTTCTCATACAGGCTACTCTTATCGGCCTACCGTATACAAACATGATGACACCATAATTTCTGTTTTTACTGAAAATTTATTTTTTCTCAAATTAACGTTCTCATACAGGCTACTCTTATCGGCCTACTGTATACAAACATGATGACACCATAAATTCAGTTTTTACTGAAATTTTTTTTTTTTTTAAAGTAACGTTCTCATACAAGCTACACTTATCGGCCTACCCTATAAAAACATGATGACACCATAATTTCAGTTTTTATTGAAAATTTTATTTTTCTCAAATTACCGTTCTCATACAGGCTACTCTTATCGGCCTACCGTATACAAACATGATGACACCATAATTTCAGTTTTTACTGGAATTTTCTTTTTTTAAAAGTACCGTTCTCATACAAGCTACACTTATCGGCCTACCGTATACAAACATGATGACACCATAATTTCAGTTTTCACTGAAAATTTTTTTTTTTTTTAAAGTAACGTTCTCATACAAGCTACACTTATCGGCCTACCGTATACAAACATGATGACACCATAATTTTAGTTTTTACTGAAAATTTTTTTTTTCTCAAATTAACGTTCTCATACAAGCTACTCTTATCGGCCTACCGTATACAAACATGATGACACCATAATTTCAGTTTTCACTGAAATTTTTTTTTTTTTTTAAAAGTAACGTTCTCATACAGACTACTCTTATCGGCCTACCGTATACAAACATGATGACACCATAATTTCAGTTTTCACTGAAAAAATTTTTTTTTTTAAAAGTAACGTTCTCATACAAGCTACACTTATCGGCCTACCGTATACAAACATGATGACACCATAATTTCAGTTTTTACTGAAAATTTTTTTTTCCTCAAATTAACGTTCTCATACAAGCTACACTTATCGGCCTACCGTATACAAACATGATGACACCATAATTTTTGTTTTTACTGAAAATTTTTTTTTTCTCAAATTCACGTTCTCATACACGCTACTCTTATCGGCCTACCGTATACAAACATGATGACACCATAATTTCAGTTTTCACTGAAATTTTTTTTTTCTCAAATTAACGTTCTCATACAGGCTACTCTTATCGGCCTACCGTATACAAACATGATGACACCATAATTTCAATTTTCACTGAAAATTTTTTTTTTTTTAAAAGTAACGTTCTCATACAAGCTACACTTATCGGCCCACCGTATACAAACATGATGACACCATAATTTCAATTTTCACTGAAAATTTTTTTTTTTTTAAAAGTAACGTTCTCATACAAGCTACACTTATCGGCCCACCGTATACAAACATGATGACACCATAATTTCAGTTTTTACTGAAAAATTTTTTTTTTTCAAATTAACGTTCTCATACAAGCTACTCTTATCGGCCTACCGTATACAAACATGATGACACCAAAATTTCAGTTTTTACTGAAATTTTTTTTTTTTTTAAAGTAACGTTCTCATACAAGCTACACTTATCGCCCTACCGTATACAAACATGATGACACCATAATTTCAGTTTTTACTAAAAATTTTTTTTTCTCAAATTAACGTTCTTATACAACCTACTCTTATCGGCCTACCGTATACAAACATGATGACACCAAAATTTCAGTTTTTACTGAAAATTTTTTTTTTCTCAAATTAACGTTCTCATACAAGCTACACTTATCGGCCTACCGTATACAAACATGATGACACCATAATTTCAGTTTTTACTGAAAATTTTATTTTCCTCAAATTAACGTTCTCATACAAGCTACTCTTATCGGCCTACCGTATACAAACATGATGACACCAATATTTCAGTTTTTACTAAAATTTTTTGTTTTTTAAAAGTAACGTTCTCATACAAGCTACACTTATCGGCCTACCGTATACAAACATGATGACACCATAGTTTCAGTTTTTACTAAAAATTTTTTTTTTTTAAAAGTAACGTTCTCATACAGGCTACTCTTATCGGCCTAGCGTATACAAACATGATGACACCATAATTTCAGTTTTCACTAAAAAATTTTTTTTTTTTAAAAGTAACGTTCTCATACAAGCTACACTTATCGGCCTATCGTATACAAACATGATGACACCATAATTTTAGTTTTTACTGAAAATTTTTTGTTTCTCAAATTAACGTTCTCATACAAGCTACTCTTATCGGCCTTCCGTATACAAACATGATGACACCAAAATTTCAGTTTTTACTGGAATTTTTTGTTTTTAAAAGTAACGTTCTCATACAAGCTACACTTATCGGCCTACCGTATACAAACATGATGGCACCATAGTTTCAGTTTTTACTAAAAATTTTTTTTTTTTAAAAGTAACGTTCTCATACAGGCTACTCTTATCGGCCTAGCGTATACAAACATGATGACACCATAATTTCAGTTTTCACTGAAAAATTTTTTTTTTTTAAAAGTAACGTTCTCATACAAGCTACACTTATCGGCCTATCGTATAAAAACATGATGACACCAAAATTTCAGTTTTTACTGAAAATTTTTTGTTTCTCAAATTAACGTTCTCATACAAGCTACACTTATCGGCCTACCGTATACAAACATGATGACACCATAATTTCAGCTTTTACTGAAAATTTTATTTTCCTCAAATTAACGTTCTCATACAAGCTACTCTTATCGGCCTTCCGTATACAAACATGATGACACCAAAATTTCAGTTTTTACTGGAATTTTTTTTTTTTAAAAGTAACGTTCTCATACAAGCTACACTTATCGGCCTACCGTATACAAACATGATGGCACCATAGCTTCAGTTTTTACTAAAAATTTTTTTTTTTAAGAGTAACGTTCTCATACAGGCTACTCTTATCAGCCTAGCGTATACAAACATGATGACACCATAATTTCAGTTTTCACTGAAAAATTTTTTTTTTTTAAAAGTAACGTTCTCATACAAGCTACACTTATCGGCCTATCGTATAAAAACATGATGACACCATAATTTCAGTTTTGACTAAAAATTATTTTTCTTCTAAAATTAACGTTCTTATACAGGCTACTCTTATCGGCCTACCGTATACAAACATGATGACACCATACTTTCTGTTTTTACTGAAAATTTATTTTTTCTCAAATTAACGTTCTCATACAGGCTACTCTTATCGGCCTACCGTATACAAACATGATGACACCATAATTTCTGTTTTTACTGAAAATTGTTTTTTCTCAAATTAACGTTCTCATACAGGCTACTCTTATCGGCCTACCGTATACAAACATGATGACACCATAATTTTTGTTTTTACTGAAAATTTATTTTTTCTCAAATTAACGTTCTCATACAGGCTACTCTTATCGGCCTACCGTATACAAACATGATGGCACCATAGTTTCAGTTTTTACTAAAAATTTTTTTTTTTTAAAAGTAACGTTCTCATACAGGCTACTCTTATCGGCCTAGCGTATACAAACATGATGACACCATAATTTCAGTTTTCACTGAAAAATTTTTTTTTTTTTAAAGTTACGTTCTCATACAAGCTACTCTTATCGGCCTACCGTATACAAACATGATGACACCATAATTTCAGTTTTTTTCTGATATTTTTTTTTTTTTAAAGTAAGGTTCTCATACAAGCTACACTTATCGGCCTACCGTATACAAACATGATGACACCATAATTTTAGTTTTTACTGAAAATTTTTTTTTCTCAAATTAACGTTCTCATACAGGCTACTCTTATCGTGCTACCGTATACAAACATGATGACACAATAATTTCAGTTTTTACTGAAAATTTTTTTTTTCTCAAATTAACGTTCTCATACAGGCTACTCTTATCGGCCTACCGTATACAAACATGATGACACCATAATTTTTGTTTTTACTGAAAATTTATTTTTTCTCAAATTAACGTTCTCATACAGGCTACTCTTATCGGCCTACCGTATACAAACATGATGACACCATAATTTCTGTTTTTACTGAAAATTTATTTTTTCTCAAATTAACGTTCTCATACAGGCTACTCTTATCGGCCTACCGTATACAAACATGATGACACCATAAATTCAGTTTTAACTGAAATTTTTTTTTTTTTTAAAGTAACGTTCTCATACAAGCTACACTTATCGGCCTACCCTATAAAAACATGATGACACCATAATTTCAGTTTTTATTGAAAATTTTATTTTTCTCAAATTACCGTTCTCATACAGGCTACTCTTATCGGCCTACCGTATACAAACATGATGACACCATAATTTCAGTTTTTACTGGAATTTTCTTTTTTTAAAGTACCGTTCTCATACAAGCTACACTTATCGGCCTACCGTATACAAACATGATGACACCATAATTTCAGTTTTTACTGAAAATTTTTTTTTTTTTAAAAGTAACGTTCTCATACAAGCTACACTTATCGGCCTACCGTATACAAACATGATGACACCATAATTTTAGTTTTTACTGAAAATTTTTTTTTTCTCAAATTAACGTTCTCATACAAGCTACTCTTATCGGCCTACCGTATACAAACATGATGACACCATAATTTCAGTTTTCACTGAAATTTTTATTTTTTTAAAAGTAACGTTCTCATACAGACTACTCTTATCGGCCTACTGTATACAAACATGATGACACCATAATTTCAGTTTTCACTGAAAAAATTTTTTTTTTTAAAAGTAACGTTCTCATACAAGCTACACTTATCGGCCTACCGTATACAAACATGATGACACAATAATTTCAGTTTTAACTGAAAATTTTTTTTTTCTCAAATTAACGTTCTCATACAAGCTACACTTATCGGCCTACCGTATACAAACATGATGACACCATAATTTCTGTTTTTACTGAAAATTTTTTTTTTCTCAAATTCACGTTCTCATACAAGCTACACTTATCGGCCTACCGTATACAAACATGATGACACCATAATTTCAGTTTTCACTGAAATTTTTTTTTTTCTCAAATTAACGTTCTCATACAGGCTACTCTTATCGGCCTACCGTATACAAACATGATGACACCATAATTTCAGTTTTCACTGAAAAATTTTTTTTTTTTAAAAGTAACGTTCTCATACAAGCTACACTTATCGGCCTACCGTATACAAACATGATGACACCATAATTTCAGTTTTTACTGAAAATTTTTTTTTTCTCAAATTAACGTTCTCATACAAGCTACTCTTATCGGCCTACCGTATACAAACATGATGACACCAAAATTTCAGTTTTTACTGAAATTTTTGTTTTTTTTTTAAAGTAACGTTCTCATACAAGCTACACTTATCGGCCTACCGTATACAAACATGATGACACCATAATTTCAGTTTTTACTGAATATTTTTTTTCCTCAAATTACGTTCTTATACAACCTACTCTTATCGGCCTACCGTATACAAACATGATGACACCATAATTTCAGTTTTTACTGAATATTTTTTTTTTTCTCAAATTAACGTTCTCATACAGGCTACTCTTATCGGCCTACCGTATACAAACATGATGACACCAAAATTACAGTTTTTACTAAAATTTTTTGTTTTTTAAAAGTAACGTTCTCATACAAGCTACACTTATCGGCCTACCGTATACAAACATGATGACACCATAGTTTCAGTTTTTACTAAAAATTTTTTTTTTTTAAAAGTAACGTTCTCATACAGACTACTCTTATCGGCCTAGCGTATACAAACATGATGACATCATAATTTCAGTTTTCACTGAAAAATTTTTTTTTTAAAAGTAACGTTCTCATACCAGCTACACTTTTCGGCCGATCGTATACAAACATGATGACACCATAATTTCAATTTTTACTGAAAATTTTTTTTTTCTCAAATTAACGTTCTCATACAAGCTACACTTATCGGCCTACCGTATACAAACATGATGACACCATAATTTCAGTTTTTACTGAAAATTTTTTTTTTCTCAAATTAACGTTCTCATACAAGCTACTCTTATCGGCCTTCCGTATACAAACATGATGACACCAAAATTTCAGTTTTTACTGGAATTTTTTTTTTTTAAAAGTAACGTTCTCATACAAGCTACACTTATCGGCCTACCGTATACAAACATGATGGCACCATAGTTCAGTTTTTACTGGAATTTTTTTTTTTTAAAAGTAACGTTCTCATACAAGCTACACTTATCGGCCTACCGTATACAAACATGATTGCACCATAGTTCAGTTTTTACTAAAAATTTTTTTTTTTTAAAAGTAACGTTCTCATACAAGCTACACTTATCGGCCTATCGTATAAAAACATGATGACACCATAATTTCAGTTTTGACTAAAAATTTTTTTTCTTCTAAAATTAACGTTCTTATACAGGCTACTCTTATCGGCCTAGCGTATACAAACATGATGACACCATAATTTCAGTTTTCACTGAAAAATTTTTTTTTTCTCAAATTAACGTTCTCATACAGGCTACTCTTATCGGCCTACCGTATACAAACATGATGACACCATAATTTCAATTTTTACTGAAAATTTTTTTTTTCTCAAATTAACGTTCTCATACAAGCTACTCTTAGCGGCCTACCGTATACAAACATGATGACACCATAATTTTTGTTTTTACTGAAAATTTATTTTTTCTCAAATTAACGTTCTCATACAGGCTACTCTTATCGGCCTTCCGTATACAAACATGATGACACCAAAATTTCAGTTTCCACTGAAAAATTTTTTTTTTTTAAAAGTAACGTTCTAATACAAGCTACACTTATCGGCCTACCGTATACAAACATGATGACACCATAATTTCAGTTTTTACTAAAAATTTTTTTTTTCTAAAATTAACGTTCTTATACAGGCTACTCTTATCGGCCTACCGTATACAAACATGATGACACCATAATTTCAGTTTTTTTCTGATATATTTTTTTTTTTTAAAGTAACGTTCTCATACAAGCTACACTTATCGGCCTACCGTATACAAACATGATGACACCTTAATTTTAGTTTTTACTGAAAATTTTTTTTTTCTCAAATTAACGTTCTCATACAAGCTACTCTTATCGGCCTACCGTATACAAACATGATGACACCATAATTTTTGTTTTTACTGAAAATTTATTTTTTCTCAAATTAACGTTCTCATACAGGCTTCTCTTATCGGCCTACCGTATACAAACATGATGACACCATAATTTCTGTTTTTACTAAAAATTTATTTTTTCTCAAATTAACGTTCTCATACAGGCTACTCTTATCGGCCTACCGTATACAAACATGATGACACCATAAATTCAGTTTTTACTGAAAAGTTTTTTTTTCTCAAATTAACGTTCTCATACAAGCTACTCTTATCGGCCTACCGTATACAAACATGATGACACCATAATTTCAGTTTATACTGAATATTTTTTTTTCTCAAATTAGCGTTCGCATACAGGCTACTCTTATCGGCCTACCGTATACAAACATGATGACACCAAAATTTCAGTTTTTACTGGAATTTTTTTTTTTTAAAAGTAACGTTCTCATACAAGCTACACTTATCGGCCTACCGTATACAAACATGATGGCACCATAGTTCAGTTTTTACTGGAATTTTTTTTTTTTAAAGTAACGTTCTCATACAAGCTACACTTATCGGCCTACCGTATACAAACATAATGGCACCATAGTTCAGTTTTTACTAAAAATTTTTTTTTTTTAAAAGTAACGTTCTCATACAGGCTACTCTTATCGGCCTAGCGTATACAAACATGATGACACCAAATTTCAGTTTTCACTGAAATTTTTTTTTTTTTTTGAAGTAACGTTCTCATACAAGCTACACTTATCGGCCTACCCTATAAAAACATGATGAAACCATAATTTCAGTTTTTATTGAAAATTTTATTTTTCTCAAATTACCGTTCTCATACAGGCTACTCTTATCGGCCTACCGTATACAAACATGATGACACCAAAATTTCAGTTTTTACTGGAATTTTCTTTTTTTAAAAGTAACGTTCTCATACAGGCTACTCTTATCGGCCTAGCGTATACAAACATGATGACACCAAATTTCAGTTTTCACTGAAATTTTTTTTTTTTTTTGAAGTAACGTTCTCATACAAGCTACACTTATCGGCCTACCCTATAAAAACATGATGAAACCATAATTTCAGTTTTTATTGAAAATTTTATTTTTCTCAAATTACCGTTCTCATACAGGCTACTCTTATCGGCCTACCGTATACAAACATGATGACACCATAATTTCAGTTTTTACGTTCTCATACAGGCTACTCTTATCGGCCTACCGTATACAAACATGATGACACCAAAATTTCAGTTTTTACTAAAATTTTTTGTTTTTTAAAAGTAACGTTCTCATACAACCTATAGCGTATACAAACATGATGACACCATAATTTCAGTTTTCACTGAAAAATTTTTTTTTTTTAAAAGTAACGTTCTCATACAAGCTACACTTATCGGCCTATCGTCTACAAACATGATGACACCATAATTTTAGTTTTTACTGAAAATTTTTTTTTTCTCAAATTAACGTTCTCATACAAGCTACTCTTATCGGCCTAGCGTATACAAACATGATGACACCATAATTTCAGTTTTCACTGAAAAATTTTTTTTTTTAAAAAGTAACGTTCTCATACAAGCTACACTTATCGGCCTATCGTATACAAACATGATGACACCATAATTTTAGTTTTTACTGAATATTTTTTTTTTCTCAAATTAACGTTCTCATACAGGCTACTCTTATCGGCCTACCGTATACAAACATGATGACACCATAATTTCAGTTTTCACTGAAAAATTTTTTTTTTTTAAAAGTAACGTTCTCATACAAGCTACACTTATCGGCCTACCGTATACAAACATGATGACACCATAATTTCAGTTTTTACTGAAAATTTTTTTTTTCTCAAATTAACGTTCTCATACAAGCTACTCTTATCGGCCTACCGTATACAAACATGATGACACCAAAATTTCAGTTTTTACTGAAATTTTTGTTTTTTTTTTAAAGTAACGTTCTCATACAAGCTACACTTATCGGCCTACCGTATACAAACATGATGGCACCATAGTTCAGTTTTTACTGGAATTTTTTTTTTTTAAAAGTAACGTTCTCATACAAGCTACACTTATCGGCCTACCGTATACAAACATGATTGCACCATAGTTCAGTTTTTACTAAAAATTTTTTTTTTTTAAAAGTAACGTTCTCATACAAGCTACACTTATCGGCCTATCGTATAAAAACATGATGACACCATAATTTCAGTTTTGACTAAAAATTTTTTTTCTTCTAAAATTAACGTTCTTATACAGGCTACTCTTATCGGCCTAGCGTATACAAACATGATGACACCATAATTTCAGTTTTCACTGAAAAATTTTTTTTTCTCAAATTAACGTTCTCATACAAGCTACTCTTATCGGCCTACCGTATACAAACATGATGACACCAAAATTTCAGTTTTTACTGAAATTTTTGTTTTTTTTTTAAAGTAACGTTCTCATACAAGCTACACTTATCGGCCTACCGTATACAAACATGATGACACCATAATTTCAGTTTTTACTGAATATTTTTTTTCCTCAAATTACGTTCTTATACAACCTACTCTTATCGGCCTACCGTATACAAACATGATGACACCATAATTTCAGTTTTTACTGAATATTTTTTTTTTTCTCAAATTAACGTTCTCATACAGGCTACTCTTATCGGCCTACCGTATACAAACATGATGACACCAAAATTACAGTTTTTACTAAAATTTTTTGTTTTTTAAAAGTAACGTTCTCATACAAGCTACACTTATCGGCCTACCGTATACAAACATGATGACACCATAGTTTCAGTTTTTACTAAAAATTTTTTTTTTTTAAAAGTAACGTTCTCATACAGACTACTCTTATCGGCCTAGCGTATACAAACATGATGACATCATAATTTCAGTTTTCACTGAAAAATTTTTTTTTTAAAAGTAACGTTCTCATACCAGCTACACTTTTCGGCCGATCGTATACAAACATGATGACACCATAATTTCAATTTTTACTGAAAATTTTTTTTTTCTCAAATTAACGTTCTCATACAAGCTACACTTATCGGCCTACCGTATACAAACATGATGACACCATAATTTCAGTTTTTACTGAAAATTTTTTTTTTCTCAAATTAACGTTCTCATACAAGCTACTCTTATCGGCCTTCCGTATACAAACATGATGACACCAAAATTTCAGTTTTTACTGGAATTTTTTTTTTTTAAAAGTAACGTTCTCATACAAGCTACACTTATCGGCCTACCGTATACAAACATGATGGCACCATAGTTCAGTTTTTACTGGAATTTTTTTTTTTTAAAAGTAACGTTCTCATACAAGCTACACTTATCGGCCTACCGTATACAAACATGATTGCACCATAGTTCAGTTTTTACTAAAAATTTTTTTTTTTTAAAAGTAACGTTCTCATACAAGCTACACTTATCGGCCTATCGTATAAAAACATGATGACACCATAATTTCAGTTTTGACTAAAAATTTTTTTTCTTCTAAAATTAACGTTCTTATACAGGCTACTCTTATCGGCCTAGCGTATACAAACATGATGACACCATAATTTCAGTTTTCACTGAAAAATTTTTTTTTTCTCAAATTAACGTTCTCATACAGGCTACTCTTATCGGCCTACCGTATACAAACATGATGACACCATAATTTCAATTTTTACTGAAAATTTTTTTTTTCTCAAATTAACGTTCTCATACAAGCTACTCTTAGCGGCCTACCGTATACAAACATGATGACACCATAATTTTTGTTTTTACTGAAAATTTATTTTTTCTCAAATTAACGTTCTCATACAGGCTACTCTTATCGGCCTTCCGTATACAAACATGATGACACCAAAATTTCAGTTTCCACTGAAAAATTTTTTTTTTTTAAAAGTAACGTTCTAATACAAGCTACACTTATCGGCCTACCGTATACAAACATGATGACACCATAATTTCAGTTTTTACTAAAAATTTTTTTTTTCTAAAATTAACGTTCTTATACAGGCTACTCTTATCGGCCTACCGTATACAAACATGATGACACCATAATTTCAGTTTTTTTCTGATATATTTTTTTTTTTTAAAGTAACGTTCTCATACAAGCTACACTTATCGGCCTACCGTATACAAACATGATGACACCTTAATTTTAGTTTTTACTGAAAATTTTTTTTTTCTCAAATTAACGTTCTCATACAGGCTACTCTTATCGGCCTACCGTATACAAACATGATGACACCATAATTTCAATTTTTACTGAAAATTTTTTTTTTCTCAAATTAACGTTCTCATACAAGCTACTCTTATCGGCCTACCGTATACAAACATGATGACACCATAATTTTTGTTTTTACTGAAAATTTATTTTTTCTCAAATTAACGTTCTCATACAGGCTTCTCTTATCGGCCTACCGTATACAAACATGATGACACCATAATTTCTGTTTTTACTAAAAATTTATTTTTTCTCAAATTAACGTTCTCATACAGGCTACTCTTATCGGCCTACCGTATACAAACATGATGACACCATAAATTCAGTTTTTACTGAAAAGTTTTTTTTTCTCAAATTAACGTTCTCATACAAGCTACTCTTATCGGCCTACCGTATACAAACATGATGACACCATAATTTCAGTTTATACTGAATATTTTTTTTTCTCAAATTAGCGTTCGCATACAGGCTACTCTTATCGGCCTACCGTATACAAACATGATGACACCAAAATTTCAGTTTTTACTGGAATTTTTTTTTTTTAAAAGTAACGTTCTCATACAAGCTACACTTATCGGCCTACCGTATACAAACATGATGGCACCATAGTTCAGTTTTTACTGGAATTTTTTTTTTTTAAAGTAACGTTCTCATACAAGCTACACTTATCGGCCTACCGTATACAAACATAATGGCACCATAGTTCAGTTTTTACTAAAAATTTTTTTTTTTTAAAAGTAACGTTCTCATACAGGCTACTCTTATCGGCCTAGCGTATACAAACATGATGACACCAAATTTCAGTTTTCACTGAAATTTTTTTTTTTTTTTGAAGTAACGTTCTCATACAAGCTACACTTATCGGCCTACCCTATAAAAACATGATGAAACCATAATTTCAGTTTTTATTGAAAATTTTATTTTTCTCAAATTACCGTTCTCATACAGGCTACTCTTATCGGCCTACCGTATACAAACATGATGACACCAAAATTTCAGTTTTTACTGGAATTTTCTTTTTTTAAAAGTAACGTTCTCATACAGGCTACTCTTATCGGCCTAGCGTATACAAACATGATGACACCAAATTTCAGTTTTCACTGAAATTTTTTTTTTTTTTTGAAGTAACGTTCTCATACAAGCTACACTTATCGGCCTACCCTATAAAAACATGATGAAACCATAATTTCAGTTTTTATTGAAAATTTTATTTTTCTCAAATTACCGTTCTCATACAGGCTACTCTTATCGGCCTACCGTATACAAACATGATGACACCATAATTTCAGTTTTTACGTTCTCATACAGGCTACTCTTATCGGCCTACCGTATACAAACATGATGACACCAAAATTTCAGTTTTTACTAAAATTTTTTGTTTTTTAAAAGTAACGTTCTCATACAAGCTATAGCGTATACAAACATGATGACACCATAATTTCAGTTTTCACTGAAAAATTTTTTTTTTTTAAAAGTAACGTTCTCATACAAGCTACACTTATCGGCCTATCGTCTACAAACATGATGACACCATAATTTTAGTTTTTACTGAAAATTTTTTTTTTCTCAAATTAACGTTCTCATACAAGCTACTCTTATCGGCCTAGCGTATACAAACATGATGACACCATAATTTCAGTTTTCACTGAAAAATTTTTTTTTTTTTAAAAGTAACGTTCTCATACAAGCTACACTTATCGGCCTATCGTATACAAACATGATGACACCATAATTTTAGTTTTAACTGAAAATTTTTTTTTTCTCAAATTAACGTTCTCATACAAGCTACTCTTATCGGCCTTCCGTATACAAACATGATGACACCAAAATTTCAGTTTTTACTGGAATTTTTTTTTTTTAAAAGTAACGTTCTCATACAAGCTACACTTATCGGCCTAGCGTATACAAACATGATGACACCATAATTTCAGTTTTCACTGAAAAATTTTTTTTTTTTAAAAGTAACGTTCTCATACAAGCTACACTTATCGGCCTATCGTCTACAAACATGATGACACCATAATTTTAGTTTTTACTGAAAATTTTTTTTTTCTCAAATTAACGTTCTCATACAAGCTACTCTTATCGGCCTAGCGTATACAAACATGATGACACCATAATTTCAGTTTTCACTGAAAAATTTTTTTTTTTTAAAAGTAACGTTCTCATACAAGCTACTCTTATCGGCCTAGCGTATACAAACATGATGACACCATAATTTCAGTTTTTACGTTCTCATACAGGCTACTCTTATCGGCCTACCGTATACAAACATGATGACACCAAAATTTCAGTTTTTACTAAAATTTTTTGTTTTTTAAAAGTAACGTTCTCATACAAGCTATAGCGTATACAAACATGATGACACCATAATTTCAGTTTTCACTGAAAAATTTTTTTTTTTTAAAAGTAACGTTCTCATACAAGCTACACTTATCGGCCTATCGTCTACAAACATGATGACACCATAATTTTAGTTTTTACTGAAAATATTTTTTTTTCTCAAATTAACGTTCTCATACAAGCTACTCTTATCGGCCTACCGTATACAAACATGATGGCACCATAGTTCAGTTTTTACTAAAAATTTTTTTTTTTTTAAAGTAACGTTCTCATACAGGCTACTCTTATCGGCCTAGCGTATACAAACATGATGACACCATAATTTCAGTTTTTACGTTCTCATACAGGCTACTCTTATCGGCCTTCCGTATACAAACATGATGACACCAAAATTTCAGTTTTTACTGGATTTTTTTTTTTTTAAAAGTAACGTTCTCATACAAGCTACACTTATCGGCCTACCGTATACAAACATGATGGCACCATAGTTCAGTTTTTACTGGAATTTTTTTTTTTTAAAAGTAACGTTCTCATACAAGCTACACTTATCGGCCTACCGTATACAAACATGATGGCACCATAGTTCAGTTTTTACTGGAATTTTTTTTTTTAAAAGTAACGTTCTCATACAGGCTACTCTTATCGGCCTAGCGTATACAAACATGATGACACCATAATTTCAGTTTTCACTGAAAAATTTTTTTTTTTTAAAAGTAACGTTCTCATACAAGCTACACTTATCGGCCTATCGTATACAAACATGATGACACCATAATTTTAGTTTTAACTGAAAATTTTTTTTTTCTCAAATTAACGTTCTCATACAAGCTACTCTTATCGGCCTTCCGTATACAAACATGATGACACCAAAATTTCAGTTTTTACTGGAATTTTTTTTTTTTAAAAGTAACGTTCTCATACAAGCTACACTTATCGGCCTACCGTATACAAACATGATGACACCATAATTTTAGTTTTTACTAAAATTTTTTGTTTTTTAAAAGTAACGTTCTCATACAAGCTACACTTATCGGCCTACCGTATACAAACATGATGACACCATAGTTTCAGTTTTTACTAAAAATTTTTTTTTTTTAAAAGTAACGTTCTCATACAGACTACTCTTATCGGCCTAGCGTATACAAACATGATGACACCATAATTTCAGTTTTCACTGAAAAATTTTTTTTTTTTAAAAGTAACGTTCTCATACAAGCTACACTTATCGGCCTATCGTATACAAACATGATGACACCATAATTTTAGTTTTTACTGAAAATTTTATTTTTCTCAAATTAACGTTCTCATACAAGCTACTCTTATCGGCCTTCCGTATACAAACATGATGACACCAAAATTTCAGTTTTTACTAGAATTTTTTTTTTTTAAAAGTAACGTTCTCATACAGGCTACTCTTATCGGCCTACCGTATACAAACATGATGACACCAAAATTTCAGTTTTTACTAAAATTTTTTGTTTTTTAAAAGTAACGTTCTCATACAAGCTACACTTATCGGCCTACCGTATACAAACATGATGACACCATAGTTTCAGTTTTTACTAAAAATTTTTTTTTTTAAAAGTAGCGTTCTCATACAGACTACTCTTATCGGCCTAGCGTATACAAACATGATGACACCATAATTTCAGTTTTCACTGAAAAATTTTTTTTTTTTAAAAGTAACGTTCTCATACAAGCTACACTTATCGGCCTATCGTATACAAACATGATGACACCATAATTTTAGTTTTTACTGAAAATTTTTTTTTTCTCAAATTAACGTTCTCATACAAGCTACTCTTATCGGCCTTCCGTATACAAACATGATGACACCAAAATTTCAGTTTTTACTGGAATTTTTTTTTTTTAAAAGTAACGTTCTCATACAAGCTACACTTATCGGCCTACCGTATACAAACATGATAGCACCATAGTTCAGTTTTTACTGGAATTTTTTTTTTTTAAAAGTAACGTTCTCATACAAGCTACACTTATCAGCCTACCGTATACAAACATGATGGCACCATAGTTCAGTTTTTACTAAAAATTTTTTTTTTTTAAAAGTAACGTTCTCATACAGGCTACTCTTATCGGCCTAGCGTATACAAACATGATGACACCATAATTTCAGTTTTCACTGGAAAATTTTTTTTTTTTAAAAGTAACGTTCTCATACAAGCTACACTTATCGGCCTATCGTATACAAACATGATGACACCATAATTTTAGTTTTTACTGAAAATTTTTTTTTTCTCAAATTAACGTTCTCATACAAGCTACTCTTATCGGCCTTCCGTATACAAACATGATGACACCAAAATTTCAGTTTTTACTGGAATTTTTTTTTTTTAAAAGTAACGTTCTCATACAGGCTACTCTTATCGGCCTACCGTATACAAACATGATGACACCAAAATTTCAGTTTTTACTAAAATTTTTTGTTTTTTAAAAGTAACGTTCTCATACAAGCTACACTTATCGGCCTACCGTATACAAACATGATGACACCATAGTTTCAGTTTTTACTAAAAATTTTTTTTTTTTAAAAGTAGCGTTCTCATACAGACTACTCTTATCGGCCTAGCGTATACAAACATGATGACACCATAATTTCAGTTTTCACTGAAAAATTTTTTTTTTTTAAAAGTAACGTTCTCATACAAGCTACACTTATCGGCCTATCGTATACAAACATGATGACACCATAATTTTAGTTTTTACTGAAAATTTTTTTTTTCTCAAATTAACGTTCTCATACAAGCTACTCTTATCGGCCTTCCGTATACAAACATGATGACACCAAAATTTCAGTTTTTACTGGAATTTTTTTTTTTTAAAAGTAACGTTCTCATACAAGCTACACTTATCGGCCTACCGTATACAAACATGATAGCACCATAGTTCAGTTTTTACTGGAATTTTTTTTTTTTAAAAGTAACGTTCTCATACAAGCTACACTTATCAGCCTACCGTATACAAACATGATGGCACCATAGTTCAGTTTTTACTAAAAATTTTTTTTTTTTAAAAGTAACGTTCTCATACAGGCTACTCTTATCGGCCTAGCGTATACAAACATGATGACACCATAATTTCAGTTTTCACTGAAAAATTTTTTTTTTTTAAAAGTAACGTTCTCATACAAGCTACACTTATCAGCCTACCGTATACAAACATGATGGCACCATAGTTCAGTTTTTACTAAAAATTTTTTTTTTTTAAAAGTAACGTTCTCATACAGGCTACTCTTATCGGCCTAGCGTATACAAACATGATGACACCATAATTTCAGTTTCCACTGAAAAATTTTTTTTTTTTAAAAGTAACGTTCTCATACAAGCTACACTTATCGGCCTATCGTATACAAACATGATGACACCATAATTTTAGTTTTTACTGAAAATTTTTTTTTTCTCAAATTAACGTTCTCATACAAGCTACTCTTATCGGCCTACCGTATACAAACATGATAGCACCATAGTTCAGTTTTTACTGGAATTTTTTTTTTTTAAAAGTAACGTTCTCATACAAGCTACACTTATCAGCCTACCGTATACAAACATGATGGCACCATAGTTCAGTTTTTACTAAAAATTTTTTTTTTTTAAAAGTAACGTTCTCATACAGGCTACTCTTATCGGCCTAGCGTATACAAACATGATAACACCATAATTTCAGTTTCCACTGAAAAATTTTTTTTTTTAAAAGTAACGTTCTCATACAAGCTACACTTATCGGCCTACCGTATACAAACATGATGACACCATAATTTCAGTTTTTATTTAAAATTTTTTTTTTCTAAAATTAACGTTCTTATACAGGCTACTCTTATCGGCCTACCGTATACAAACATGATGACACCATAATTTCAGTTTTTTTCTGATATATATATTTTTTTTAAAGTAACGTTCTCATACAAGCTACACTTATCGGCCTACCGTATACAAACATGATGACACCTTAATTTTAGTTTTTACTGAAAATTTTTTTTTTCTCAAATTAACGTTCTTATACAGGCTACTCTTATCGGCCTACCGTATACAAACATGATGACACCATAATTTCAGTTTTTACTGAAAATTTTTTTTTTCTCAAATTAACGTTCTCATACAGGCTACTCTTATCGGCCTACCGTATACAAACATGATGACACCATAATTTTTGTTTTTACTGAAAATTTATTTTTTCTCAAATTAACGTTCTCATACAGGCTACTCTTATCGGCCTACCGTATACAAACATGATGACACCATAATTTCTGTTTTTACTGAAAATTTATTTTTTCTCAAATTAACGTTCTCATACAGGCTACTCTTATCGGCCTACCGTATACAAACATGATGACACCATAAATTCAGTTTTTACTGAAAATTTTTTTTTTCTCAAATTAACGTTCTCATACAAGCTACTCTTATCGGCCTACCGTATACAAACATGATAACACCATAATTTCAGTTTATACTGAATATTTTTTTTTCTCAAATTAGCGTTCGCATACAGGCTACTCTTATCGGCCTACCGTATACAAACATGATGACACCAAAATTTCAGTTTTTACTGGAATTTTTTTTTTTTAAAAGTAACGTTCTCATACAAGCTACACTTATCGGCCTACCGTATACAAACATGATGGCACCATAGTTCAGTTTTTACTGGAATTGTTTTTTTTAAAAGTAACGTTCTCATACAAGCTACACTTATCGGCCTACCGTATACAAACATGATGGCACCATAGTTCAGTTTTTACTAAAAATTTTTTTTTTTTAAAAGTAACGTTCTCATACAGGCTGCTCTTATCGGCCTAGCGTATACAAACATGATGACACCATAATTTCAGTTTTCACTGAAATTTTTTTTTTTTTTTTGAAGTAACGTTCTCATACAAGCTACACTTATCGGCCTACCCTATAAAAACATGATGAAACCATAATTTCAGTTTTTATTGAAAATTTTATTTTTCTCAAATTACCGTTCTCATACAGGCTACTCTTATCGGCCTACCGTATACAAACATGATGACACCAAAATTTCAGTTTTTACTGGAATTTTTTTTTTTTAAAAGTAACGTTCTCATACAAGCTACACTTATCGGCCTACCGTATACAAACATGATGGCACCATAGTTCAGTTTTTACTAAAAATTTTTTTTTTTTAAAAGTAACGTTCTCATACAGGCTACTCTTATCGGCATAGCGTATACAAACATGATGACACCATAATTTCAGTTTTTACTGAATATTTTTTTTTTCTCAAATTAACGTTCTCATACAGGCTACTCTTATCGGCCTACCGTATACAAACATGATGACACCAAAATTTCAGTTTTTACTAAAATTTTTTGTTTTTTAAAAGT
The DNA here is from genome assembly GCA_939192795.1 of Bombylius discolor. NCBI lineage: Eukaryota > Metazoa > Arthropoda > Insecta > Diptera > Bombyliidae > Bombylius > Bombylius discolor. The sequence continues at coordinate 29,507,088 of OW584239.1, forward strand.
AACGTTCTCATACAAGCTACACTTATCGGCCTACCGTATACAAACATGATGACACCATAGTTTCAGTTTTTACTAAAAATTTTTTTTTTTTAAAAGTAACGTTCTCATACAGACTACTCTTATCGGCCTAGCGTATACAAACATGATGACACCATAATTTCAGTTTTCACTGAAAAAATTTTTTTTTTTAAAAGTAACGTTCTCATACAAGCTACACTTATCGGCCTATCGTATACAAACATGATGACACCATAATTTTAGTTTTTACTGAAAATTTTTTTTTTCTCAAATTAACGTTCTCATACAAACTACTCTTATCGGCCTTCCGTATACAAACATGATGACACCAAAATTTCAGTTTTTACTGGAATTTTTTTTTTTTAAAAGTAACGTTCTCATACAGACTACTCTTATCGGCCTACCGTATACAAACATGATGGCACCATAGTTCAGTTTTTACTAAAAATTTTTTTTTTTAAAGTAACGTTCTCATACAGGCTACTCTTATCGGCCTAGCGTATACAAACATGATGACACCATAATTTCAGTTTTCACTGAAAAATTTTTTTTTTTTAAAAGTAACGTTCTCATACAAGCTACACTTATCGACCTATCGTATACAAACATGATGACACCATAATTTTAGTTTTTACTGAAAATTTTTTTTTTCTCAAATTAACGTTCTCATACAAGCTACTCTTATCGGCCTTCCGTATACAAACATGATGACACCAAAATTTCAGTTTTTACTGGAATTTTTTTTTTTTTTTTTAAAGTAACGTTCTCATACAGGCTACTCTTATCGGCCTACCGTATACAAACATGATGACACCATAATTTCAGTTTTTACTGAAAATTTTGTTTTCTCAAATTAACGTTCTCATACAAGCTACACTTATCGGCCTACAGTATACAAACATGATGGCACCATAGTTCAGTTTTTACTAAAAATTTTTTTTTTTTAAAGTAACGTTCTCATACAGGCTACTCTTATCGGCCTAGCGTATACAAACATGATGACACCATAATTTCAGTTTTCACTGAAAAATTTTTTTTTTTTAAAAGTAACGTTCTCATAAAAGCTACACTTATCGGCCTACCGTATACAAACATGATGGCACCATAGTTCAGTTTTTACTGGAATTTTTTTTTTTTAAAAGTAACGTTCTCATACAAGCTACACTTATCGGCCTACCGTATACAAACATGATGACACCATAATTTCAGTTTTCACTGAAAAATTTTTTTTTTTTAAAAGTAACGTTCTCATACAAGCTACACTTATCGGCCTATCGTATACAAACATGATGACACCATAATTTTAGTTTTTACTGAAAATTTTTTTTTTCTCAAATTAACGTTCTCATACAAGCTACTCTTATCGGCCTTCCGTATACAAACATGATGACACCAAAATTTCAGTTTTTACTGGAATTTTTTTTTTTTTTTTTAAAGTAACGTTCTCATACAGGCTACTCTTATCGGCCTACCGTATACAAACATGATGACACCATAATTTCAGTTTTTACTGAAAATTTTTTTTTCTCAAATTAACGTTCTCATACAAGCTACACTTATCGGCCTACAGTATACAAACATGATGGCACCATAGTTCAGTTTTTACTAAAAATTTTTTTTTTTTTAAAGTAACGTTCTCATACAGGCTACTCTTATCGGCCTAGCGTATACAAACATGATGACACCATAATTTCAGTTTTCACTGAAAAATTTTTTTTTTTTAAAAGTAACGTTCTCATACAAGCTACACTTATCGGCCTACCGTATACAAACATGATGGCACCATAGTTCAGTTTTTACTGGAATTTTTTTTTTTTTAAAAGTAACGTTCTCATACAGGCTACTCTTATCGGCCTACCGTATACAAACATGATGACACCATAATTTCAGTTTTCACTGAAAAATTTTTTTTTTTTAAAAGTAACGTTCTCATACAAGCTACACTTATCGGCCTACCGTATACAAACATGATGGCACCATAGTTCAGTTTTTACTAAAAATTTTTTTTTTTTAAAGTAACGTTCTCATACAGGCTACTCTTATCGGCCTAGCGTATACAAACATGATGACACCATAATTTCAGTTTTCACTGAAAAATTTTTTTTTTTTAAAAGTAACGTTCTCATACAAGCTACACTTATCGGCCTACCGTATACAAACATGATGACACCATAATTTCAGTTTTTACTAAAAATTTTTTTTTTCTAAAATTAACGTTCTTATACAGGCTACTCTTATCGGCCTACTGTATACAAACATGATGACACCATAATTTCAGTTTTTTTCTGATATTTTTTTTTTTTTTAAAGTAACGTTCTCATACAAGCTACACTTATCGGCCTACCGTATACAAACATGATGACACCTTAATTTTAGTTTTTACTGAAAATTTTTTTTTTCTCAAATTAACGTTCTCATACAGGCTACTCTTATCGGCCTACCGTATACAAACATGATGACACCATAATTTCAGTTTTTACTGAAAATTTTTTTTTTCTCAAATTAACGTTCTCATACAGGCTACTCTTATCGGCCTACCGTATACAAACATGATGACACCATAATTTTTGTTTTTACTGAAAATTTATTTTTTCTCAAATTAACGTTCTCATACAGGCTACTCTTATCGGCCTACCGTATACAAACATGATGACACCATAATTTCTGTTTTTACTGAAAATTTATTTTTTCTCAAATTAACGTTCTCATACAGGCTACTCTTATCGGCCTACCGTATACAAACATGATGACACCATAAATTCAGTTTTTACTGAAAATTTATTTTTTCTCAAATTAACGTTCTCATACAGGCTACTCTTATCGGCCTACCGTATACAAACATGATGACACCATAATTTCAGTTTATACTGAATATTTTTTTTTCTCAAATTAGCGTTCGCATACAGGCTACTCTTATCGGCCTACCGTATACAAACATGATGACACCAAAATTTCAGTTTTTACTGGAATTTTTTTTTTTTAAAAGTAACGTTCTCATACAAGCTACACTTATCGGCCTACCGTATACAAACATGATGGCACCATAGTTCAGTTTTTACTGGAATTTTTTTTTTTTAAAAGTAACGTTCTCATACAAGCTACACTTATCGGCCTATCGTATACAAACATGATGACACCATAATTTTAGTTTTTACTGAAAATTTTTTTTTTCTCAAATTAACGTTCTCATACAAGCTACTCTTATCGGCCTTCCGTATACAAACATGATGACACCAAAATTTCAGTTTTTACTGGAATTTTTTTTTTTTAAAAGTAACGTTCTCATACAAGCTACACTTATCGGCCTACCGTATACAAACATGATGGCACCATAGTTCAGTTTTTACTGGAATTTTTTTTTTTTAAAAGTAACGTTCTCATACAGACTACTCTTATCGGCCTACCGTATACAAACATGATGGCACCATAGTTCAGTTTTTACTAAAAATTTTTTTTTTTTAAAGTAACGTTCTCATACAGGCTACACTTATCGGCCTATCGTCTACAAACATGATGACACCATAGTTCAGTTTTTACTAAAAATTTTTTTTTTTTAAAGTAACGTTCTCATACAGGCTACTCTTATCGGCCTACCGTATACAAACATGATGACACCATAATTTCAGTTTTCACTGAAAAATTTTTTTTTTTTAAAAGTAACGTTCTCATACAAGCTACACTTATCGGCCTACCGTATACAAACATGATGGCACCATAGTTCAGTTTTTACTGGAATTTTTTTTTTTTAAAAGTAACGTTCTCATACAAGCTACACTTATCGGCCTACCGTATACAAACATGATGGCACCATAATTTCAGTTTTTACTAAAAATTTTTTTTTTCTAAAATTAACGTTCTTATACAGGCTACTCTTATCGGCCTAGCGTATACAAACATGATAACACCATAATTTCAGTTTTCACTGAAAAATTTTTTTTTTTTAAAAGTAACGTTCTCATACAAGCTACACTTATCGGCCTACCGTATACAAACATGATGACACCATAATTTCAGTTTTTGCTAAAAATTTTTTTTTTCTAAAATTAACGTTCTTATACAGGCTACTCTTATCGGCCTACCGTATACAAACATGATGACACCATAATTTCAGTTTTTTTCTGATATATTTTTTTTTTTTAAAGTAACGTTCTCATACAAGCTAGACTTATCGGCCTACCGTATACAAACATGATGACACCTTAATTTTAGTTTTTACTGAAAATTTTTTTTTTCTCAAATTAACGTTCTCATACAGGCTACTCTTATCGGCCTACCGTATACAAACATGATGACACCATAATTTCAGTTTTTACTGAAAATTTTTTTTTTCTCAAATTAACGTTCTCATACAGGCTACTCTTATCGGCCTACCGTATACAAACATGATGACACCATAATTTTTGTTTTTACTGAAAATTTATTTTTTCTCAAATTAACGTTCTCATACAGGCTACACTTATCGGCCTACAGTATACAAACATGATGACACCATAATTTCAGTTTTTACTTAATATTTTTTTTCTCAAATTAACGTTCTCATACAGGCTACTCTTATCGGCCTACCGCATACAAACATGATGACACCATAATTCCAGTTTTTACTGAAAACTTTTTTTTTTGTCAAATTAACGTTCTCATACAAGCTACACTTATCGGCCTACCGTATACAAACATAATGACACCATAATTTCAGTTTTTACTAAAAATTTACTTTTTCTCAAATTAACGTTCTCATACAGGCTACTCTTATCGGCCTACCGTATACAAACATGATGACACCATAATTTCAGTTTTTACTGAAAATTTTTTTTTTCTCAAATTAACGTTCTCATACAGGCTACTCTTATCGGCCTACAGTATACAAACATGGTGACACCATAAGTTCAGTTTTTACTGGAATTTTGATTTTTTCAAAGTAACGTTCTCATACAAGCTACACTTATCGGCCTACAGTATACAAACATGATGACACAATAATTTCAGTTTTTACTTAATATTTTTTTTCTCAAATTAACGTTCTTATACAGGCTACTCTTATCGGCCTACCGCATACAAACATGATGACACCATAATTCCAGTTTTTACTGAAAACTTTTTTTTTTGTCAAATTAACGTTCTCATACAGGCTACTCTTATCGGCCTACCGTATACAAACATGATGACACCATAATTTCAGTTTTTACTTAATATTTTTTTTCTCAAATTAACGTTCTCATACAGGCTACACTTATCGGCCTACCGTATACAAACATAATGACACCATAATTTCAGTTTTTACTAAAAATTTACTTTTTCTCAAATTAACGTTCTCATACAGGCTACTCTTATCGGCCTACAGTATACAAACATGATGACACCATAATTTCAGTTTTTACTTAATATTTTTTTTCTCAAATTAACGTTCTCATACAGGCTACACTTATCGGCCTACCGTATACAAACATAATGACACCATAATTTCAGTTTTTACTAAAAATTTACTTTTTCTCAAATTAACGTTCTCATACAGGCTACTCTTATCGGCCTACCGTATACAAACATGATGACACCATAATTTCAGTTTTTACTGAAAATTTTTTTTTTCTCAAATTAACGTTCTCATACAGGCTACTCTTATCGGCCTACCGTATACAAACATGATGACACCATAATTTTTGTTTTTACTGAAAATTTATTTTTTCTCAAATTAACGTTCTCATACAGGCTACTCTTATCGGCCTACCGTATACAAACATGATGGCACCATAGTTCAGTTTTTACTGGAATTTTTTTTTCTCAAATTAGGGTTCTTATACAAGCTACTCTTATCGGCCTACCGTATACATACATGATGACACCATAATTTCAGTTTTTACTAAAAATTTTTTTTTTCTAAAATTAACGTTCTTATACAGGCTACTCTTATCGGCCTACCGTATACAAACATGATGACACCATAATTTCAGTTTTTTTCTGATATTTTTTTTTTTTTTAAAGTAACGTTCTCATACAAGCTACACTTATCGGCCTACCGTATACAAACATGATGACACCATAATTTCAGTTTTTACTAAAAATTTTTTTTTTTTAAAATTAACGTTCTTATACAGGCTACTCTTATCGGCCTACCGTATACAAACATGATGACACCATAATTTCAGTTTTTTTCTGATATTTTTTTTTTTTTTAAAGTAACGTTCTCATACAAGCTACACTTATCGGCCTACCGTATACAAACATGATGACACCATAATTTCAGTTTTTACTAAAAATTTTTTTTTTCTAAAATTAACGTTCTTATACAGGCTACTCTTATCGGCCTACCGTATACAAACATGATGACACCATAATTTCAGTTTTTTTCTGATATATTTTTTTTTTTTAAAGTAACGTTCTCATACAAGCTAGACTTATCGGCCTACCGTATACAAACATGATGACACCTTAATTTTAGTTTTTACTGAAAATTTTTTTTTTCTCAAATTAACGTTCTCATACAGGCTACTCTTATCGGCCTACCGTATACAAACATGATGACACCATAATTTCAGTTTTTACTGAAAATTTTTTTTTTCTCAAATTAACGTTCTTATACAGGCTACTCTTATCGGCCTACCGTATACAAACATGATGACACCATAATTTTTGTTTTTACTGAAAATTTATTTTTTCTCAAATTAACGTTCTCATACAGGCTACTCTTATCGGCCTACCGTATACAAACATGATGACACCATAATTTCTGTTTTTACTGAAAATTTATTTTTTCTCAAATTAACGTTCTCATACAGGCTACTCTTATCGGCCTACCGTATACAAACATGATGACACCATAAATTCAGTTTTTACTGAAAATTTATTTTTTCTCAAATTAACGTTCTCATACAGGCTACTCTTATCGGCCTACAGTATACAAACATGATGACACCATAATTTCAGTTTATACTGAATATTTTTTTTTCTCAAATTAGCGTTCGCATACAGGCTTCTCTTATCGGCCTACCGTATACAAACATGATGACACCATAATATTTGTTTTTACTGAAAATTTTTTTTTTCTCAAATTAACGTTCTTATACCAGCTACTCTTATCGGCCTACCGTATACAAACATGGTGACACCATAAGTTCAGTTTTTACTGGAATTTTGATTTTTTTAAAAGTAACGTTCTCATACAAGCTACACTTATCGGCCTACAGTATACAAACATGATGACACCATAATTTCAGTTTTTACTTAATATTTTTTTTCTCAAATTAACGTTCTCATACAGGCTACTCTTATCGGCCTACCGTATACAAACATGATGACACCATAATTTCAGTTTTTACTGAAAATTTTTTTTTTCTCAAATTAACGTTCTCATACAGGCTACTCTTATCGGCCTACCGTATACAAACATGATGACACCATAATTTTTGTTTTTACTGAAAATTTATTTTTTCTCAAATTAACGTTCTCATACAGGCTACTCTTATCGGCCTACCGTATACAAACATGATGGCACCATAGTTCAGTTTTTACTGGAATTTTTTTTTCTCAAATTAAGGTTCTTATACAAGCTACTCTTATCGGCCTACCGTATACATACATGATGACACCATAATTTCAGTTTTTACTAAAAATTTTTTTTTTCTAAAATTAACGTTCTTATACAGGCTACTCTTATCGGCCTACCGTATACAAACATGATGACACCATAATTTCAGTTTTTACTGAAAATTTTTTTTTTCTCAAATTAACGTTCTCATACAGGCTACACTTATCGGCCTACCGTATACAAACATGATGACACCATAATTTCAGTTTTTACTAAAAATTTTTTTTTTTTTAAATTAACGTTCTTATACAGGCTACTCTTATCGGCCTACCGTATACAAACATGATGACACCATAATTTCAGTTTTTTTCTGATATTTTTTTTTTTTTTAAAGTAACGTTCTCATACAAGCTACACTTATCGGCCTACCGTATACAAACATGATGACACCTTAATTTTAGTTTTTACTGAAAATTTTTTTTTTCTCAAATTAACGTTCTCATACAGGCTACTCTTATCGGCCTACCGTATACAAACATGATGACACCATAATTTCAGTTTTTACTGAAAATTTTTTTTTTCTCAAATTAACGTTCTCATACAGGCTACTCTTATCGGCCTACCGTATACAAACATGATGACACCATAATTTTTGTTTTTACTGAAAATTTATTTTTTCTCAAATTAACGTTCTCATACAGGCTACTCTTATCGGCCTAACGTATACAAACATGATGACACAATAATTTCTGTTTTTACTGAAAATTTATTTTTTCTCAAATTAACGTTCTCATACAGGCTACTCTTATCGGCCTACCGTATACAAACATGATGACACCATAAATTCAGTTTTTACTGAAAATTTTTTTTTTGTCAAATTAACGTTCTCATACAAGCTACTCTTATCGGCCTACCGTATACAAACATGATGACACCATAATTTCAGTTTATACTGAATATTTTTTTTTCTCAAATTAGCGTTCGCATACAGGCTTCTCTTATCGGCCTACCGTATACAAACATGGTGACACCATAAGTTCAGTTTTTACTGGAATTTTGATTTTTTTAAAAGTAACGTTCTCATACAAGCTACACTTATCGGCCTACAGTATACAAACATGATGACACCATAATTTCAGTTTTTACTTAATATTTTTTTTCTCAAATTAACGTTCTCATACAGGCTACTCTTATCGGCCTACCGCATACAAACATGATGACACCATAATTCCAGTTTTTACTGAAAACTTTTTTTTTTGTCAAATTAACGTTCTCATACAAGCTACACTTATCGGCCTACCGTATACAAACATGATGACACCATAATTTCACTTTTTACTGAAAATTTTTTTTCTCAAATTAACGTTCTTTTACAAGCTACTCTTATCGGCCTACCGTATACAAACATGATGACACCATAATTTCTGTTTTGACTGAAAATTTTGTTTTTTCTCAAATTAACGTTCTCATACAACCTACTCTTATCGGCCTACCGTATACAAACATGATGACACCATAATTTCAGTTTTTACTGAAAATTTTATTTTTCTCAAATTAACGTTCTCATACAAGCTACACTTATCGGCCTACCGTATACAAACATGATGACACCAAAATTTCAGTTTTTACTGAATATTTTTTTTTTCTCAAATTAACGTTCTAATACAGGCTACTCTTATCGGCCTACCGTATACAAACATGATGACACCATAATTTTTGTTTTTACTGAAAATTTATTTTTTCTCAAATTAACGTTCTCATACAGGCTACTCTTATCGGCCTACCGTATACAAACATGATGACACCATAAATTCAGTTTTTACTGAAAATTTTTTTTTTCTCAAATTAACGTTCTAATACAGGCTACTCTTATCGGCCTACCGTATACAAACATGATGACACCATAATTTTTGTTTTTACTGAAAATTTATTTTTTCTCAAATTAACGTTCTCATACAGGCTACTCTTATCGGCCTACCGTATACAAACATGATGACACCATAAATTCAGTTTTTACTGAAAATTTTTTTTTTCTCAAATTAACGTTCTCATACAAGCTACTCTTATCGGCCTACCGTATACAAACATGATGACACCATAATTTTTGTTTTTACTGAAAATTTATTTTTTCTCAAATTAACGTTCTCATACAGGCTACTCTTATCGGCCTAACGTATACAAACATGATGACACCAAAATTTCAGTTTTTACTGAATATTTTTTTTTTCTCAAATTAACGTTCTAATACAGGCTACTCTTATCGGCCTACCGTATACAAACATGATGACACCATAATTTTTGTTTTTACTGAAAATTTATTTTTTCTCAAATTAACGTTCTCATACAGGCTACTCTTATCGGCCTACCGTATACAAACATGATGACACCATAAATTCAGTTTTTACTGAAAATTTTTTTTTTCTCAAATTAACGTTCTCATACAAGCTACTCTTATCGGCCTACCGTATACAAACATGATGACACCATAATTTTTGTTTTTACTGAAAATTTATTTTTTCTCAAATTAACGTTCTCATACAGGCTACTCTTATCGGCCTAACGTATACAAACATGATGACACAATAATTTCTGTTTTGACTGAAAATTTTGTTTTTTCTCAAATTAACGTTCTCATACAAGCTACTCTTATCGGCCTACCGTATACAAACATGATGACACCATAATTGCAGTTTTTACTGAAAATTTTTTTTTTCTCAAATTAACGTTCGCATACAAGCTACTCTTATCGGCCTACCGTATACAAACATGATGACACCATAATTTCAGTTTTTACTGAATATTTTTTTTTCTCAAATTAACGTTCTCATACAGGCTACTCTTATCGGCCTACCGTATACAAACATGATGACACCATAATTTCTGTTTTTACTGAAAATTTATTTTTTCTCAAATTAACGTTCTCATACAGGCTACTCTTATCGGCCTACCGTATACAAACATGATGACACCATAATTTCTGTTTTTACTGAAAATTTTTTTTTGCTAAAATTAACGTTCTCATACAAGCTACTCTTATCGGCCTACCGTATACAAACATGATGACACCATAATTTCTGTTTTTACTGAAAATTTTTTTTTCTCAAATTAACGTTCTTATACAAGCTACTCTTATCGGCCTACCGTATACAAACATGATGACACCATAATTTCAGTTTTTACTGAAAATTTTATTTTTCTCAAATTACCGTTCTCATACAGGCTACTCTTATCGGCCTACCGTATACAAACATGATGACACCATAATTACAGTTTTTACTGAATATTTTTTTTTTTAAATTAACGTTCTCATACAGGCTACTCTTATCGGCCTACCGTATACAAACATGATGACACCATAATTTTTGTTTTTACTGAAAATTTATTTTTTCTCAAATTAACGTTCTCATACAGGCTACTCTTATCGGCCTACCCTATAAAAACATGATGACACCATAATTTCAGTTTTTATTGAAAATTTTATTTTTCTCAAATTACCGTTCTCATACAGGCTACTCTTATCGGCCTACCGTATACAAACATGATGACACCATAATTACAGTTTTTACTGAATATTTTTTTTTTTAAATTAACGTTCTCATACAGGCTACTCTTATCGGCCTACCGTATACAAACATGATGACACCATAATTTTTGTTTTTACTGAAAATTTATTTTTTCTCAAATTAACGTTCTCATACAGGCTACTCTTATCGGCCTACCGTATACAAACATGATGACACCATAATTTCTGTTTTTACTGAAAATTTATTTTTTCTCAAATTAACGTTCTCATACAGGCTACTCTTATCGGCCTACCGTATACAAACATGATGACACAATAATTTCAGTTTTTACTGGAAATTTTTTTTTTTCTCAAATTAACGTTCTCATACAAGCTACTCTTATCGGCCTACCGTATACAAACATGATGACACCATAATTTCAGTTTTTACTGAATATTTTTTTTTCTCAAATTAACGTTCTCATACAGGCTACTCTTATCGGCCTACCGTATACAAACATGATGACACCATAACTTTTGTTTTTACTGAAAATTTTTTTTTTCTCAAATTAACGTTCTTATACAAGCTACTCTCATCGGCCTACCGTATACAAACATGATGACACCAAAATTTCAGTTTTTACTGAAATTTTTTTTTTTTTAAAAGTAACGTTCTCATACAAGCTACACTTATCGGCCTACCGTATACAAACATGATGACACCATAATTTTTGTTTTTACTGAAAATTTTTTTTTTTTCAAATTAACGTTCTTATACAACCTACTCTTATCGGCCTACCGTATACAAACATGATGACACCATAATTTCAGTTTTCACTGAAAAATTTTTTTTTTTTAAAAGTAACGTTCTTTTACAAGCTACTCTTATCGGCCTACCCTATTAAAACATGATGACACCATAATTTCAGTTTTTACTAAAAATTTTTTTTTGCTAAGATTAACGTTCTTATACAGGCTACTCTTATCGGCCTACCGTATACAAACATGATGACACCATACTTTCTGTTTTTACTGAAAATTTATTTTTTCTCAAATTAACGTTCTCATACAGGCTACTCTTATCGGCCTACCGTATACAAACATGATGACACAATAATTTCTGTTTTTACTGAAAATTTTTTTTTCTCAAATTAACGTTCTTATACAAGCTACTCTTATCGGCCTACCGTATACAAACATGATGACACCATAATTTCAGTTTTTACTGAAATTTTTTTTTTTTTTTTAAAGTAACGTTCTCATACAAGCTACACTTATCGGCCTACCCTATAAAAACATGATGACACCATAATTTCAGTTTTTATTGAAAATTTTATTTTTCTCAAATTACCGTTCTCATACAGGCTACTCTTATCGGCCTACCGTATACAAACATGATGACACCATAATTTCAGTTTTTACTGAATATTTTTTTTTTTAAATTAACGTTCTCATACAGGCTACTCTTATCGGCCTACCGTATACAAACATGATGACACCATAATTTTTGTTTTTACTGAAAATTTATTTTTTCTCAAATTAACGTTCTCATACAGGCTACTCTTATCGGCCTACCGTATACAAACATGATGACATCATAATTTCTGTTTTTACTGAAAATTTATTTTTTCTCAAATTAACGTTCTCATACAGGCTACTCTTAGCGGCCTACCGTATACAAACATGATGACACAATAATTTCAGTTTTTACTGAAAATTTTTTTTTTTCTCAAATTAACGTTCTCATACAAGCTACTCTTATCGGCCTACCGTATACAAACATGATGACACCATAACTTTTGTTTCTACTGAAAATTTTTTTTTTCTCAAATTAACGTTCTTATACAAGCTACTCTTATCGGCCTACCGTATACAAACATGGTGACACCATAATTTCAGTTTTTACTGAAATTTTTTTTTTTTTTAAAGTAACGTTCTCATACAAGCTACACTTATCGGCCTACCGTATACAAACATGATGACACCATAATTTCAGTTTTTACTTAATATGTTTTTTTGTCAAATTAACGTTCTCATACAACCTACACTTATCGGCCTACCGTATACAAACATGATGACACCATAATTTCAGTTTTTACTGAAAATTTTTTTTCTCAAATTAACGTTCTTTTACAAGCTACTCTTATCGGGCTACCGTATACAAACATGATGACACCATAATTTCTGTTTTCACTGAAAATTTTGTTTTTTCTCAAATTAACGTTCTCATACAACCTACTTTTATCGGCCTACCGTATACAAACATGATGACACCATAATTTCAGTTTTTACTGAATATTTTTTTTCCTCAAATTAACGTTCTCATACAGGCTACTCTTATCGGCCTACCGTATACAAACATGATGACACCAAAATTTAAGTTTTTACTGAAAATTTATTATTTCTCAAATTAACGTTCTCATACAGGCCACTCTTATGGGCTTACCGTATACAAACATGATGACATCATAATTTCTGTTTTTACTGAAAATTTTTTTTTTCTCAAATTACGTTCTCATACAAGCTACTCTTATCGGCCTACCGTATACAAACATGATGACACCAAAATTTCAGTTTTTACTGAAATTTTTTTTTTTTTTTTAAAGTAACGTTCTTACACAAGCTACACTTATCGGCCTACCGTATACAAACATGATGACACCATAATTTCTGTTTTTACTGAACATTTTTTTTTTCTCAAATCAACGTTCTCATACAAGCTACTCTTATCGGCCTACCGTATACAAACATGATGACACCATAATTTCAGTTTTCACTGAAAATTTTTTTTTCCTCAAATTAACGTTCTCATACAAGCTACTCTTATCGGCCTACCGTATACAAACATGATGACACCATAATTTCAGTTTTCACTGAAATTTTTTTTTTTTTTAAAAGTAACGTTCTCATACAGACTACTCTTATCGGCCTACCGTATACAAACATGATGACACCATAATTTCTGTTTTTACTGAAAATTTTGTTTTTTCTCAAATTAACGTTCTCATACAGGCTACTCTTATCGGCCTACCGAATACAAACATGATGACACCATAATTTCTGTTTTTACTGAAAATTTTTTTTTTCTCAAATTAACGTTCTTATACAAGCTACACTTATCGGCCTACCGTATACAAACATGATGACACCATAATTTCAGTTTTTACTAAAAATTTTTTTTTTCTCAAATTAACGTTCTTATACAACCTACTCTTATCGGCCTACCGTATACAAACATGATGACACCATAATTTCAGTTTTTACTGGAATTTTTTTTTTTTTCAATGTAACGTTCTCATACAAGCTACACTTATCGGCCTACCGTATACAAACATGATGACACCATAATTTCAGTTTTTACTGAATATTTTTTTTTTCTCAAATTAACGTTCTCATACAAGCTACTCTTATCGGCCTACCGTATACAAACATGATGACACCATACTTTCTGTTTTTACTGAAAATTTTTTTTTCTCAAATTAACTTTCTTATACAAGCTACTCTTATCGGCCTACCGTATACAAACATGATGACACCATAATTTCAGTTTTTACTGAATATTTTTTTTTTCTCAAATTAACGTTCTCATACGAGCTACTCTTATCGGCCTACCGTATACAAACATGATGACACCATACTTTCTGTTTTTACTGAAAATTTTTTTTTCTCAAATTAACGTTCTTATACAAGCTACTCTTATCGGCCTACCGTATACAAACATGATGACACCATAATTTCAGTTTTTACTGAAATTTTTTTTTTTTTTTTAAAGTAACGTTCTCATACAAGCTACACTTATCGGCCTACCCTATAAAAACATGATGACACCATAATTTCAGTTTTTATTGAAAATTTTATTTTTCTCAAATTACCGTTCTCATACAGGCTACTCTTATCGGCCTACCGTATACAAACATGATGACACCATAATTTCAGTTTTTACTGAATATTTTTTTTTTTAAATTAACGTTCTCATACAGGCTACTCTTATCGGCCTACCGTATACAAACATGATGACACCATAATTTTTGTTTTTACTGAAAATTTATTTTTTCTCAAATTAACGTTCTCATACAGGCTACTCTTATCGGCCTACCGTATACAAACATGATGACACCATAATTTCTGTTTTTACTGAAAATTTATTTTTTCTCAAATTAACGTTCTCATACAGGCTACTCTTAGCGGCCTACCGTATACAAACATGATGACACAATAATTTCAGTTTTTACTGAAAATTTTTTTTTTTCTCAAATTAACGTTCTCATACAAGCTACTCTTATCGGCCTACCGTATACAAACATGATGACACCATAACTTTTGTTTCTACTGAAAATTTTTTTTTTCTCAAATTAACGTTCTTATACAAGCTACTCTTATCGGCCTACCGTATACAAACATGGTGACACCATAATTTCAGTTTTTACTGAAATTTTTTTTTTTTTTAAAGTAACGTTCTCATACAAGCTACACTTATCGGCCTACCGTATACAAACATGATGACACCATAATTTCAGTTTTTACTTAATATGTTTTTTTGTCAAATTAACGTTCTCATACAACCTACACTTATCGGCCTACCGTATACAAACATGATGACACCATAATTTCAGTTTTTACTGAAAATTTTTTTTCTCAAATTAACGTTCTTTTACAAGCTACTCTTATCGGGCTACCGTATACAAACATGATGACACCATAATTTCAGTTTTTACTGAATATTTTTTTTCCTCAAATTAACGTTCTCATACAGGCTACTCTTATCGGCCTACCGTATACAAACATGATGACACCAAAATTTAAGTTTTTACTGAAAATTTATTATTTCTCAAATTAACGTTCTCATACAGGCCACTCTTATGGGCTTACCGTATACAAACATGATGACATCATAATTTCTGTTTTTACTGAAAATTTTTTTTTTCTCAAATTACGTTCTCATACAAGCTACTCTTATCGGCCTACCGTATACAAACATGATGACACCAAAATTTCAGTTTTTACTGAAATTTTTTTTTTTTTTTTAAAGTAACGTTCTTACACAAGCTACACTTATCGGCCTACCGTATACAAACATGATGACACCATAATTTCTGTTTTTACTGAACATTTTTTTTTTCTCAAATCAACGTTCTCATACAAGCTACTCTTATCGGCCTACCGTATACAAACATGATGACACCATAATTTCAGTTTTCACTGAAAATTTTTTTTTCCTCAAATTAACGTTCTCATACAAGCTACTCTTATCGGCCTACCGTATACAAACATGATGACACCATAATTTCAGTTTTCACTGAAATTTTTTTTTTTTTTAAAAGTAACGTTCTCATACAGACTACTCTTATCGGCCTACCGTATACAAACATGATGACACCATAATTTCTGTTTTTACTGAAAATTTTGTTTTTTCTCAAAT
Source organism: Bombylius discolor (assembly GCA_939192795.1). Classification (NCBI taxonomy): domain Eukaryota; kingdom Metazoa; phylum Arthropoda; class Insecta; order Diptera; family Bombyliidae; genus Bombylius; species Bombylius discolor. The sequence continues at coordinate 29,523,546 of OW584239.1, forward strand.
TAACGTTCTCATACAGGCTACTCTTATCGGCCTACCGAATACAAACATGATGACACCATAATTTCTGTTTTTACTGAAAATTTTTTTTTTCTCAAATTAACGTTCTTATACAAGCTACACTTATCGGCCTACCGTATACAAACATGATGACACCATAATTTCAGTTTTTACTAAAAATTTTTTTTTTCTCAAATTAACGTTCTTATACAACCTACTCTTATCGGCCTACCGTATACAAACATGATGACACCATAATTTCAGTTTTTACTGGAATTTTTTTTTTTTTCAATGTAACGTTCTCATACAAGCTACACTTATCGGCCTACCGTATACAAACATGATGACACCATAATTTCAGTTTTTACTGAATATTTTTTTTTTCTCAAATTAACGTTCTCATACAAGCTACTCTTATCGGCCTACCGTATACAAACATGATGACACCATACTTTCTGTTTTTACTGAAAATTTTTTTTTCTCAAATTAACTTTCTTATACAAGCTACTCTTATCGGCCTACCGTATACAAACATGATGACACCATAATTTCAGTTTTTACTGAATATTTTTTTTTTCTCAAATTAACGTTCTCATACGAGCTACTCTTATCGGCCTACCGTATACAAACATGATGACACCATACTTTCTGTTTTTACTGAAAATTTTTTTTTCTCAAATTAACGTTCTTATACAAGCTACTCTTATCGGCCTACCGTATACAAACATGATGACACCATAATTTCAGTTTTTACTGAAAATTTTTTTTTTTTTTTAAAGTAACGTTCTCATACAAGCTACACTTATCGGCCTACCCTATAAAAACATGATGACACCATAATTTCAGTTTTTACTGAAATTTTTTTTTTTTTAAAAGTAACGTTCTCATACAAGCTACACTTATCGGCCTACCGTATACAAACATGATGACACCATAATTTTTGTTTTTACTGAAAATTTTTTTTTTTTCAAATTAACGTTCTTATACAACCTACTCTTATCGGCCTACCGTATACAAACATGATGACACCATAATTTCAGTTTTCACTGAAAAATTTTTTTTTTTTAAAAGTAACGTTCTTTTACAAGCTACTCTTATCGGCCTACCCTATTAAAACATGATGACACCATAATTTCAGTTTTTACTAAAAATTTTTTTTTGCTAAGATTAACGTTCTTATACAGGCTACTCTTATCGGCCTACCGTATACAAACATGATGACACCATACTTTCTGTTTTTACTGAAAATTTATTTTTTCTCAAATTAACGTTCTCATACAGGCTACTCTTATCGGCCTACCGTATACAAACATGATGACACAATAATTTCTGTTTTTACTGAAAATTTTTTTTTCTCAAATTAACGTTCTTATACAAGCTACTCTTATCGGCCTACCGTATACAAACATGATGACACCATAATTTCAGTTTTTACTGAAATTTTTTTTTTTTTTTTAAAGTAACGTTCTCATACAAGCTACACTTATCGGCCTACCCTATAAAAACATGATGACACCATAATTTCAGTTTTTATTGAAAATTTTATTTTTCTCAAATTACCGTTCTCATACAGGCTACTCTTATCGGCCTACCGTATACAAACATGATGACACCATAATTTCAGTTTTTACTGAATATTTTTTTTTTTAAATTAACGTTCTCATACAGGCTACTCTTATCGGCCTACCGTATACAAACATGATGACACCATAATTTTTGTTTTTATTGAAAATTTATTTTTTCTCAAATTAACGTTCTCATACAGGCTACTCTTATCGGCCTACCGTATACAAACATGATGACACCATAATTTCTGTTTTTACTGAAAATTTATTTTTTCTCAAATTAACGTTCTCATACAGGCTACTCTTAGCGGCCTACCGTATACAAACATGATGACACAATAATTTCAGTTTTTACTGAAAATTTTTTTTTTTCTCAAATTAACGTTCTCATACAAGCTACTCTTATCGGCCTACCGTATACAAACATGATGACACCATAACTTTTGTTTCTACTGAAAATTTTTTTTTTCTCAAATTAACGTTCTTATACAAGCTACTCTTATCGGCCTACCGTATACAAACATGGTGACACCATAATTTCAGTTTTTACTGAAATTTTTTTTTTTTTTAAAGTAACGTTCTCATACAAGCTACACTTATCGGCCTACCGTATACAAACATGATGACACCATAATTTCAGTTTTTACTTAATATGTTTTTTTGTCAAATTAACGTTCTCATACAACCTACACTTATCGGCCTACCGTATACAAACATGATGACACCATAATTTCAGTTTTTACTGAAAATTTTTTTTCTCAAATTAACGTTCTTTTACAAGCTACTCTTATCGGGCTACCGTATACAAACATGATGACACCATAATTTCTGTTTTCACTGAAAATTTTGTTTTTTCTCAAATTAACGTTCTCATACAACCTACTTTTATCGGCCTACCGTATACAAACATGATGACACCATAATTTCAGTTTTTACTGAATATTTTTTTTCCTCAAATTAACGTTCTCATACAGGCTACTCTTATCGGCCTACCGTATACAAACATGATGACACCAAAATTTAAGTTTTTACTGAAAATTTATTATTTCTCAAATTAACGTTCTCATACAGGCCACTCTTATGGGCTTACCGTATACAAACATGATGACATCATAATTTCTGTTTTTACTGAAAATTTTTTTTTTCTCAAATTACGTTCTCATACAAGCTACTCTTATCGGCCTACCGTATACAAACATGATGACACCAAAATTTCAGTTTTTACTGAAATTTTTTTTTTTTTTTTAAAGTAACGTTCTTACACAAGCTACACTTATCGGCCTACCGTATACAAACATGATGACACCATAATTTCTGTTTTTACTGAACATTTTTTTTTTCTCAAATCAACGTTCTCATACAAGCTACTCTTATCGGCCTACCGTATACAAACATGATGACACCATAATTTCAGTTTTCACTGAAAATTTTTTTTTCCTCAAATTAACGTTCTCATACAAGCTACTCTTATCGGCCTACCGTATACAAACATGATGACACCATAATTTCAGTTTTCACTGAAATTTTTTTTTTTTTTAAAAGTAACGTTCTCATACAGACTACTCTTATCGGCCTACCGTATACAAACATGATGACACCATAATTTCTGTTTTTACTGAAAATTTTGTTTTTTCTCAAATTAACGTTCTCATACAGGCTACTCTTATCGGCCTACCGAATACAAACATGATGACACCATAATTTCTGTTTTTACTGAAAATTTTTTTTTTCTCAAATTAACGTTCTTATACAAGCTACACTTATCGGCCTACCGTATACAAACATGATGACACCATAATTTCAGTTTTTACTAAAAATTTTTTTTTTCTCAAATTAACGTTCTTATACAACCTACTCTTATCGGCCTACCGTATACAAACATGATGACACCATAATTTCAGTTTTTACTGGAATTTTTTTTTTTTTCAATGTAACGTTCTCATACAAGCTACACTTATCGGCCTACCGTATACAAACATGATGACACCATAATTTCAGTTTTTACTGAATATTTTTTTTTTCTCAAATTAACGTTCTCATACAAGCTACTCTTATCGGCCTACCGTATACAAACATGATGACACCATACTTTCTGTTTTTACTGAAAATTTTTTTTTCTCAAATTAACTTTCTTATACAAGCTACTCTTATCGGCCTACCGTATACAAACATGATGACACCATAATTTCAGTTTTTACTGAATATTTTTTTTTTCTCAAATTAACGTTCTCATACGAGCTAGTCTTATCGGCCTACCGTATACAAACATGATGACACCATACTTTCTGTTTTTACTGAAAATTTTTTTTTCTCAAATTAACGTTCTTATACAAGCTACTCTTATCGGCCTACCGTATACAATTATGATGACACCATAATTTCAGTTTTTACTGGAATTTTTTTTTTTTAAAAGTAACGTTCTCATACAAGCTACACTTATCGGCCTACCGTATACAAACATGATGACACCATAATTTCTGTTTTTACTGAAGATTTTTTTTTCTCAAATTAATTTTCTCATACAGGCTACTCTTATCGGCCTACCGTATACAAACATGATGACACCATAATTTCAGTTTTTACTGAAAAATTTTTTTTTTTTAAAAGTAACGTTCTTTTACAAGCTACTCTTATCGGCCTACCCTATTAAAACATGATGACACCATAATTTCAGTTTTTACTAAAAATTTTTTTTTGCTAAGATTAACGTTCTTATACAGGCTACTCTTATCGGCCTACCGTATACAAACATGATGACACCATACTTTCTGTTTTTACTGAAAATTTATTTTTTCTCAAATTAACGTTCTCATACAGGCTACTCTTATCGGCCTACCGTATACAAACATGATGACACCATAATTTCAGTTTTTACTGGAATTTTTTTTTTTTTCAATGTAACGTTCTCATACAAGCTACACTTATCGGCCTACCGTATACAAACATGATGACACCATAATTTCAGTTTTCACTGAAAAATTTTTTTTTTTTAAAAGTAACGTTCTTTTACAAGCTACTCTTATCGGCCTACCCTATTAAAACATGATGACACCATAATTTCAGTTTTTACTAAAAATTTTTTTTTGCTAAGATTAACGTTCTTATACAGGCTACTCTTATCGGCCTACCGTATACAAACATGATGACACCATACTTTCTGTTTTTACTGAAAATTTATTTTTTCTCAAATTAACGTTCTCATACAGGCTACTCTTATCGGCCTACCGTATACAAACATGATGACACAATAATTTCTGTTTTTACTGAAAATTTTTTTTTCTCAAATTAACGTTCTTATACAAGCTACTCTTATCGGCCTACCGTATACAAACATGATGACACCATAATTTCAGTTTTTACTGAAATTTTTTTTTTTTTTTTAAAGTAACGTTCTCATACAAGCTACACTTATCGGCCTACCCTATAAAAACATGATGACACCATAATTTCAGTTTTTATTGAAAATTTTATTTTTCTCAAATTACCGTTCTCATACAGGCTACTCTTATCGGCCTACCGTATACAAACATGATGACACCATAATTTCAGTTTTTACTGAATATTTTTTTTTTTAAATTAACGTTCTCATACAGGCTACTCTTATCGGCCTACCGTATACAAACATGATGACACCATAATTTTTGTTTTTACTGAAAATTTATTTTTTCTCAAATTAACGTTCTCATACAGGCTACTCTTATCGGCCTACCGTATACAAACATGATGACACCATAATTTCTGTTTTTACTGAAAATTTATTTTTTCTCAAATTAACGTTCTCATACAGGCTACTCTTAGCGGCCTACCGTATACAAACATGATGACACAATAATTTCAGTTTTTACTGAAAATTTTTTTTTTTCTCAAATTAACGTTCTCATACAAGCTACTCTTATCGGCCTACCGTATACAAACATGATGACACCATAACTTTTGTTTCTACTGAAAATTTTTTTTTTCTCAAATTAACGTTCTTATACAAGCTACTCTTATCGGCCTACCGTATACAAACATGGTGACACCATAATTTCAGTTTTTACTGAAATTTTTTTTTTTTTTAAAGTAACGTTCTCATACAAGCTACACTTATCGGCCTACCGTATACAAACATGATGACACCATAATTTCAGTTTTTACTTAATATGTTTTTTTGTCAAATTAACGTTCTCATACAACCTACACTTATCGGCCTACCGTATACAAACATGATGACACCATAATTTCAGTTTTTACTGAAAATTTTTTTTCTCAAATTAACGTTCTTTTACAAGCTACTCTTATCGGGCTACCGTATACAAACATGATGACACCATAATTTCTGTTTTCACTGAAAATTTTGTTTTTTCTCAAATTAACGTTCTCATACAACCTACTCTTATCGGCCTACCGTATACAAACATGATGACACCATAATTTCAGTTTTTACTGAATATTTTTTTTCCTCAAATTAACGTTCTCATACAGGCTACTCTTATCGGCCTACCGTATACAAACATGATGACACCAAAATTTAAGTTTTTACTGAAAATTTATTATTTCTCAAATTAACGTTCTCATACAGGCCACTCTTATGGGCTTACCGTATACAAACATGATGACATCATAATTTCTGTTTTTACTGAAAATTTTTTTTTTCTCAAATTACGTTCTCATACAAGCTACTCTTATCGGCCTACCGTATACAAACATGATGACACCAAAATTTCAGTTTTTACTGAAATTTTTTTTTTTTTTTAAAAGTAACGTTCTTACACAAGCTACACTTATCGGCCTACCGTATACAAACATGATGACACCATAATTTCTGTTTTTACTGAACATTTTTTTTTTCTCAAATCAACGTTCTCATACAAGCTACTCTTATCGGCCTACCGTATACAAACATGATGACACCATAATTTCAGTTTTCACTGAAAATTTTTTTTTCCTCAAATTAACGTTCTCATACAAGCTACTCTTATCGGCCTACCGTATACAAACATGATGACACCATAATTTCAGTTTTCACTGAAATTTTTTTTTTTTTTAAAAGTAACGTTCTCATACAGACTACTCTTATCGGCCTACCGTATACAAACATGATGACACCATAATTTCTGTTTTTACTGAAAATTTTGTTTTTTCTCAAATTAACGTTCTCATACAGGCTACTCTTATCGGCCTACCGAATACAAACATGATGACACCATAATTTCTGTTTTTACTGAAAATTTTTTTTTTCTCAAATTAACGTTCTTATACAAGCTACACTTATCGGCCTACCGTATACAAACATGATGACACCATAATTTCAGTTTTTACTAAAAATTTTTTTTTTCTCAAATTAACGTTCTTATACAACCTACTCTTATCGGCCTACCGTATACAAACATGATGACACCATAATTTCAGTTTTTACTGGAATTTTTTTTTTTTTCAATGTAACGTTCTCATACAAGCTACACTTATCGGCCTACCGTATACAAACATGATGACACCATAATTTCAGTTTTTACTGAATATTTTTTTTTTCTCAAATTAACGTTCTCATACAAGCTACTCTTATCGGCCTACCGTATACAAACATGATGACACCATACTTTCTGTTTTTACTGAAAATTTTTTTTTCTCAAATTAACTTTCTTATACAAGCTACTCTTATCGGCCTACCGTATACAAACATGATGACACCATAATTTCAGTTTTTACTGAATATTTTTTTTTTCTCAAATTAACGTTCTCATACGAGCTACTCTTATCGGCCTACCGTATACAAACATGATGACACCATACTTTCTGTTTTTACTGAAAATTTTTTTTTCTCAAATTAACGTTCTTATACAAGCTACTCTTATCGGCCTACCGTATACAATTATGATGACACCATAATTTCAGTTTTTACTGGAATTTTTTTTTTTTAAAAGTAACGTTCTCATACAAGCTACACTTATCGGCCTACCGTATACAAACATGATGACACCATAATTTCTGTTTTTACTGAAGATTTTTTTTTCTCAAATTAATTTTCTCATACAGGCTACTCTTATCGGCCTACCGTATACAAACTTGATGACACCATAATTTCAGTTTTTACTGAAAATTTTGTTTTTTCTCAAATTAACGTTCTCATACAGGCTACTCTTATCGGCCTACCGAATACAAACATGATGACACCATAATTTCTGTTTTTACTGAAAATTTTTTTTTCTCAAATTAACGTTCTTATACAAGCTACTCTTATCGGCCTACCGAATACAAACATGATGACACCAAAACTTCAGTTTTTACTGAAAATTTTTTTTTCTCAAATTAACGTTCTTATACAAGCTACTCTTATCGGCCTACCGTATACAAACATGATGACACCATAAATTCAGTTTTTACTGAAATTTTTTTTTTTTAAAAGTAACGTTCTCATACAAGCTACACTTATCGGCCTACCGTATACAAACATGATGACACCATAATTTCAGTTTTTACTAAAAATTTTTTTTTTCTCAAATTAACGTTCTTATACAACCTACTCTTATCGGCCTACCGTATACAAACATGATGACACCATAATTTCAGTTTTTACTGGAATTTTTTTTTTTTTTCAATGTAACGTTCTCATACAAGCTACACTTATCGGCCTACCGTATACAAACATGATGACACCATAATTTCAGTTTTTACTGAATATTTTTTTTTTCTCAAATTAACGTTCTCATACGAGCTACTCTTATCGGCCTACCGTATACAAACATGATGACACCATACTTTCTGTTTTTACTGAAAATTTTTTTTTCTCAAATTAACTTTCTTATACAAGCTACTCTTATCGGCCTACCGTATACAAACATGATGACACCATAATTTCAGTTTTTACTGAATATTTTTTTTTTTTCTCAAATTAACGTTCTCATACGAGCTACTCTTATCGGCCTACCGTATACAAACATGATGACACCATACTTTCTGTTTTTACTGAAAATTTTTTTTTCTCAAATTAACGTTCTTATACAAGCTACTCTTATCGGCCTACCGTATACAAACATGATGACACCATAATTTCAGTTTTTACTGGAATTTTTTTTTTTAAAAGTAACGTTCTCATACAAGCTACACTTATCGGCCTACCGTATACAAACATGATGACACCATAATTTCAGTTTTTACTGAATATTTTTTTTTCTCAAATTAACTTTCTTATACAAGCTACTCTTATCGGCCTACCGTATACAAACATGATGACACCATAATTTCAGTTTTTACTGAATATTTTTTTTTTCTCAAATTAACGTTCTCATACGAGCTACTCTTATCGGCCTACCGTATACAAACATGATGACACCATACTTTCTGTTTTTACTGAAAATTTTTTTTTCTCAAATTAACGTTCTTATACAAGCTACTCTTAATGGCCTACCGTATACAATTATGATGACACCATAATTTCAGTTTTTACTGGAATTTTTTTTTTTTAAAAGTAACGTTCTCATACAAGCTACACTTATCGGCCTACCGTATACAAACATGATGACACCATAATATCTGTTTTTACTGAAGATTTTTTTTTCTCAAATTAATTTTCTCATACAGGCTACTCTTATCGGCCTACCGTATACAAACTTGATGACACCATAATTTCAGTTTTTACTGAAAATTTTGTTTTTTCTCAAATTAACGTTCTCATACAGGCTACTCTTATCGGCCTACCGAATACAAACATGATGACACCATAATTTCTGTTTTTACTGAAAATTTTTTTTTCTCAAATTAACGTTCTTATACAAGCTACTCTTATCGGCCTACCGAATACAAACATGATGACACCAAAACTTCAGTTTTTACTGAAAATTTTTTTTTCTCAAATTAACGTTCTTATACAAGCTACTCTTATCGGCCTACCGTATACAAACATGATGACACCATAAATTCAGTTTTTACTGAAATTTTTTTTTTTTAAAAGTAACGTTCTCATACAAGCTACACTTATCGGCCTACCGTATACAAACATGATGACACCATAATTTCAGTTTTTACTAAAAATTTTTTTTTTCTCAAATTAACGTTCTTATACAACCTACTCTTATCGGCCTACCGTATACAAACATGATGACACCATAATTTCAGTTTTTACTGGAATTTTTTTTTTTTTTCAATGTAACGTTCTCATACAAGCTACACTTATCGGCATACCGTATACAAACATGATGACACCATAATTTCAGTTTTTACTGAATATTTTTTTTTTCTCAAATTAACGTTCTCATACGAGCTACTCTTATCGGCCTACCGTATACAAACATGATGACACCATACTTTCTGTTTTTACTGAAAATTTTTTTTTCTCAAATTAACTTTCTTATACAAGCTACTCTTATCGGCCTACCGTATACAAACATGATGACACCATAATTTCAGTTTTTACTGAATATTTTTTTTTTTTCTCAAATTAACGTTCTCATACGAGCTACTCTTATCGGCCTACCGTATACAAACATGATGACACCATACTTTCTGTTTTTACTGAAAATTTTTTTTTCTCAAATTAACGTTCTTATACAAGCTACTCTTATCGGCCTACCGTATACAAACATGATGACACCATAATTTCAGTTTTTACTGGAATTTTTTTTTTTAAAAGTAACGTTCTCATACAAGCTACACTTATCGGCCTACCGTATACAAACATGATGACACCATAATTTCAGTTTTTACTGAATATTTTTTTTTTCTCAAATTAATTTTCTCATACAGGCTACTCTTATCGGCCTACCGTATACAAACATGATGACACCATACTTTCTGTTATTACTGAAAATTTATTTTTTCTCAAATTAACGTTCTCATACAGGCTACTCTTATCGGCCTACAGTATACAAACATGATGACACCATAATTTCTGTTTTTACTGAAAATTTTTTTTTCTCAAATTAACGTTCTTATACAAGCTACTCTTATCGGCCTACCGTATACAAACTTGATGACACCATAATTTCTGTTTTTACTGAAATATTTTTTTTTCTCAAATTAACGTTGTTGTACAAGCTACTCTTATCGGCCTACCGTATACAAACATGATGACACCATAATTTCAGTTTTTACTGGAATTTTGTTTTTTTTAAAGTAACGTTCTCATACAAGCTACACTTATCGGCCTACCGTATACAAACATGATGACACCATAATATCAGTTTTTACTGAAAATTTTTTTTCCTCAAATTAACGTTCTCATACAGGCTACTCTTATCGGCCTACCGTATACAAACATGATGACACCAAAATTTAAGTTTTTACTGAAAATTTATTATTTCTCAAATTAACGTTCTCATACAGGCCACTCTTATGGGCTTACCGTATACAAACATGATGACATCATAATTTCTGTTTTTACTGAAAATTTTTTTTTTCTCAAATTACGTTCTCATACAAGCTACTCTTATCGGCCTACCGTATACAAACATGATGACACCAAAATTTCAGTTTTTACTGAAATTTTTTTTTTTTTTTAAAAGTAACGTTCTTACACAAGCTACACTTATCGGCCTACCGTATACAAACATGATGACACCATAACTTTTGTTTCTACTGAAAATTTTTTTTTTCTCAAATTAACGTTCTTATACAAGCTACTCTTATCGGCCTACCGTATACAAACATGGTGACACCATAATTTCAGTTTTTACTGAAATTTTTTTTTTTTTTAAAGTAACGTTCTCATACAAGCTACACTTATCGGCCTACCGTATACAAACATGATGACACCATAATTTCAGTTTTTACTTAATATGTTTTTTTGTCAAATTAACGTTCTCATACAACATACACTTATCGGCCTACCGTATACAAACATGATGACACCATAATTTCAGTTTTTACTGAAAATTTTTTTTCTCAAATTAACGTTCTTTTACAAGCTACTCTTATCGGGCTACCGTATACAAACATGATGACACCATAATTTCTGTTTTCACTGAAAATTTTGTTTTTTCTCAAATTAACGTTCTCATACAACCTACTCTTATCGGCCTACCGTATACAAACATGATGACACCATAATTTCAGTTTTTACTGAATATTTTTTTTCCTCAAATTAACGTTCTCATACAGGCTACTCTTATCGGCCTACCGTATACAAACATGATGACACCAAAATTTAAGTTTTTACTGAAAATTTATTATTTCTCAAATTAACGTTCTCATACAGGCCACTCTTATGGGCTTACCGTATACAAACATGATGACATCATAATTTCTGTTTTTACTGAAAATTTTTTTTTTCTCAAATTACGTTCTCATACAGGCTACTCTTATCGGCCTACCGTATACAAACATGATGACACCAAAATTTCAGTTTTTACTGAAATTTTTTTTTTTTTTTAAAAGTAACGTTATTACACAAGCTACACTTATCGGCCTACCGTATACAAACATGATGACACCATAATTTCTGTTTTTACTGAACATTTTTTTTTTCTCAAATCAACGTTCTCATACAAGCTACTCTTATCGGCCTACCGTATACAAACATGATGACACCATAATTTCAGTTTTCACTGAAAATTTTTTTTTCCTCAAATTAACGTTCTCATACAAGCTACTCTTATCGGCCTACCGTATACAAACATGATGACACCATAATTTCAGTTTTCACTGAAATTTTTTTTTTTTTTTAAAGTAACGTTCTCATACAGACTACTCTTATCGGCCTACCGTATACAAACATGATGACACCATAATTTCTGTTTTTACTGAAAATTTTGTTTTTTCTCAAATTAACGTTCTCATACAGGCTACTCTTATCGGCCTACCGAATACAAACATGATGACACCATAATTTCTGTTTTTACTGAAAATTTTTTTTTTCTCAAATTAACGTTCTTATACAAGCTACACTTATCGGCCTACCGTATACAAACATGATGACACCATAATTTCAGTTTTTACTAAAAATTTTTTTTTTCTCAAATTAACGTTCTTATACAACCTACTCTTATCGGCCTACCGTATACAAACATGATGACACCATACTTTCAGTTTTTACTGGAATTTTTTTTTTTTTCAATGTAACGTTCTCATACAAGCTACACTTATCGGCCTACCGTATACAAACATGATGACACCATAATTTCAGTTTTTACTGAATATTTTTTTTTTCTCAAATTAACGTTCTCATACAAGCTACTCTTATCGGCCTACCGTATACAAACATGATGACACCATACTTTCTGTTTTTACTGAAAATTTTTTTTTCTCAAATTAACTTTCTTATACAAGCTACTCTTATCGGCCTACCGTATACAAACATGATGACACCATAATTTCAGTTTTTACTGAATATTTTTTTTTTCTCAAATTAACGTTCTCATACGAGCTACTCTTATCGGCCTACCGTATACAAACATGATGACATCATACTTTCTGTTTTTACTGAAAATTTTTTTTTCTCAAATTAACGTTCTTATACAAGCTACTCTTATCGGCCTACCGTATACAATTATGATGACACCATAATTTCAGTTTTTACTGGAATTTTTTTTTTTTAAAAGTAACGTTCTCATACAAGCTACACTTATCGGCCTACCGTATACAAACATGATGACACCATAATTTCTGTTTTTACTGAAGATTTTTTTTTCTCAAATTAATTTTCTCATACAGGCTACTCTTATCGGCCTACCGTATACAAACTTGATGACACCATAATTTCAGTTTTTACTGAAAATTTTGTTTTTTCTCAAATTAACGTTCTCATACAGGCTACTCTTATCGGCCTACCGAATACAAACATGATGACACCATAATTTCTGTTTTTACTGGAAATTTTTTTTTCTCAAATTAACGTTCTTATACAAGCTACTCTTATCGGCCTACCGAATACAAACATGATGACACCAAAACTTCAGTTTTTACTGAAAATTTTTTTTTCTCAAATTAACGTTCTTATACAAGCTACTCTTATCGGCCTACCGTATACAAACATGATGACACCATAAATTCAGTTTTTACTGAAATTTTTTTTTTTTAAAAGTAACGTTCTCATACAAGCTACACTTATCGGCCTACCGTATACAAACATGATGACACCATAATTTCAGTTTTTACTAAAAATTTTTTTTTTCTCAAATTAACGTTCTTATACAACCTACTCTTATCGGCCTACCGTATACAAACATGATGACACCATAATTTCAGTTTTTACTGGAATTTTTTTTTTTTTTCAATGTAACGTTCTCATACAAGCTACACTTATCGGCCTACCGTATACAAACATGATGACACCATAATTTCAGTTTTTACTGAATATTTTTTTTTTCTCAAATTAACGTTCTCATACGAGCTACTCTTATCGGCCTACCGTATACAAACATGATGACACCATACTTTCTGTTTTTACTGAAAATTTTTTTTTCTCAAATTAACTTTCTTATACAAGCTACTCTTATCGGCCTACCGTATACAAACATGATGACACCATAATTTCAGTTTTTACTGAATATTTTTTTTTTTTCTCAAATTAACGTTCTCATACGAGCTACTCTTATCGGCCTACCGTATACAAACATGATGACACCATACTTTCTGTTTTTACTGAAAATTTTTTTTTCTCAAATTAACGTTCTTATACAAGCTACTCTTATCGGCCTACCGTATACAAACATGATGACACCATAATTTCAGTTTTTACTGGAATTTTTTTTTTTAAAAGTAACGTTCTCATACAAGCTACACTTATCGGCCTACCGTATACAAACATGATGACACCATAATTTCAGTTTTTACTGAATATTTTTTTTTCTCAAATTAACTTTCTTATACAAGCTACTCTTATCGGCCTACCGTATACAAACATGATGACACCATAATTTCAGTTTTTACTGAATATTTTTTTTTTTCTCAAATTAACGTTCTCATACGAGCTACTCTTATCGGCCTACCGTATACAAACATGATGACACCATACTTTCTGTTTTTACTGAAAATTTTTTTTTCTCAAATTAACGTTCTTATACAAGCTACTCTTAATGGCCTACCGTATACAATTATGATGACACCATAATTTCAGTTTTTACTGGAATTTTTTTTTTTTAAAAGTAACGTTCTCATACAAGCTACACTTATCGGCCTACCGTATACAAACATGATGACACCATAATTTCTGTTTTTACTGAAGATTTTTTTTTCTCAAATTAATTTTCTCATACAGGCTACTCTTATCGGCCTACCGTATACAAACTTGATGACACCATAATTTCAGTTTTTACTGAAAATTTTGTTTTTTCTCAAATTAACGTTCTCATACAGGCTACTCTTATCGGCCTACCGAATACAAACATGATGACACCATAATTTCTGTTTTTACTGAAAATTTTTTTTTCTCAAATTAACGTTCTTATACAAGCTACTCTTATCGGCCTACCGAATACAAACATGATGACACCAAAACTTCAGTTTTTACTGAAAATTTTTTTTTCTCAAATTAACGTTCTTATACAAGCTACTCTTATCGGCCTACCGTATACAAACATGATGACACCATAAATTCAGTTTTTACTGAAATTTTTTTTTTTTAAAAGTAACGTTCTCATACAAGCTACACTTATCGGCCTACCGTATACAAACATGATGACACCATAATTTCAGTTTTTACTAAAAATTTTTTTTTTCTCAAATTAACGTTCTTATACAACCTACTCTTATCGGCCTACCGTATACAAACATGATGACACCATAATTTCAGTTTTTACTGGAATTTTTTTTTTTTTTCAATGTAACGTTCTCATACAAGCTACACTTATCGGCCTACCGTATACAAACATGATGACACCATAATTTCAGTTTTTACTGAATATTTTTTTTTTCTCAAATTAACGTTCTCATACGAGCTACTCTTATCGGCCTACCGTATACAAACATGATGACACCATACTTTCTGTTTTTACTGAAAATTTTTTTTTCTCAAATTAACTTTCTTATACAAGCTACTCTTATCGGCCTACCGTATACAAACATGATGACACCATAATTTCAGTTTTTACTGAATATTTTTTTTTTTTCTCAAATTAACGTTCTCATACGAGCTACTCTTATCGGCCTACCGTATACAAACATGATGACACCATACTTTCTGTTTTTACTGAAAATTTTTTTTTCTCAAATTAACGTTCTTATACAAGCTACTCTTATCGGCCTACCGTATACAAACATGATGACACCATAATTTCAGTTTTTACTGGAATTTTTTTTTTTAAAAGTAACGTTCTCATACAAGCTACACTTATCGGCCTACCGTATACAAACATGATGACACCATAATTTCAGTTTTTACTGAATATTTTTTTTTTCTCAAATTAATTTTCTCATACAGGCTACTCTTATCGGCCTACCGTATACAAACATGATGACACCATACTTTCTGTTATTACTGAAAATTTATTTTTTCTCAAATTAACGTTCTCATACAGGCTACTCTTATCGGCCTACAGTATACAAACATGATGACACCATAATTTCTGTTTTTACTGAAAATTTTTTTTTCTCAAATTAACGTTCTTATACAAGCTACTCTTATCGGCCTACCGTATACAAACTTGATGACACCATAATTTCTGTTTTTACTGAAATATTTTTTTTTCTCAAATTAACGTTGTTGTACAAGCTACTCTTATCGGCCTACCGTATACAAACATGATGACACCATAATTTCAGTTTTTACTGGAATTTTGTTTTTTTTAAAGTAACGTTCTCATACAAGCTACACTTATCGGCCTAGCGTATACAAACATGATGACACCATAATTTCAGTTTTCACTGAAAATTTTTTTTTTTTAAAAGTAACGTTCTCATACAAGCTACACTTATCGGCCTACCGTATACAAAAATGATGACACCATAATTTCAGTTTTTACTGAAATTTTTTTTTTTCTCAAATTAACGTTCTTATACAAGCTACTCTTATCGGCCTACCGTATACAAACATGATGACACCATAATTTCAGTTTTTACTGAATATTTTTTTTTCTCAAATTAACGTTCTCATACAAGCTGCTCTTATCGGCCTACCGTATACAAACATGATGACACCATAATTTCAGTTTTTACTGAATTTTTTTTTTCTTAAATTAACGTTCTCATACAGGCTACTCTTATCGGCCTACCGTATACAAACATGGTGACACCATAATTTCAGTTTTTACTGAAATTTTTTTTTCTCAAATTAACGTTCTCATACAGGCTACTCTTATCGGCCTACCGTATACAAACATGATGACACCATACTTTCTGTTTTTACTGAAAATTTTTTTTTCTCAAATTAACGTTTTTATACAAGCTACTCTTATCGGCCTACCGTATACAAACATGATGACACCATAATTTCAGTTTTCACTGAAAAATTTTTTTTTTTTAAAAGTAACGTTCTCATAGAAGCTACTCTTATCGGCCTACCGTATACAAACATGATGACACCATAATTTCAGTTTTCACTAAAAATTTTTTTTTTCTCAAATTAACGTTCTTATACAACCTACTCTTATCGGCCTACCGTATACAAACATGATGACACCATAATTTCTGTTTTTACTGAAAATTTTTTTTTCTCAAATTAACGTTCTTATACAAGCTACTCTTATCGGCCTACCGTATACAAACTTGATGACACCATAATTTCTGTTTTTACTGAAATATTTTTTTTTCTCAAATTAACGTTGTTGTACAAGCTACTCTTATCGGCCTACCGTATACAAACATGATGACACCATAATTTCAGTTTTTACTGGAATTTTGTTTTTTTAAAAGTAACGTTCTCATACAAGCTACTCTTATCGGCCTACCGTATACAAACATGATGACACCATAATTTCAGTTTTCACTGAAAATTTTTTTTTCCTCAAATTAACGTTCTCATACAAGCTACTCTTATCGGCCTACCGTATACAAACATGATGACACCATAATTTCAGTTTTTACTGAATTTTTTTTTTCTCAAATTAACGTTCTCATACAGGCTACTCTTATCGGCCTACCGTATACAAACATGGTGACACCATAATTTCAGTTTTTACTGAAATTTTTTTTTCTCAAATTAACGTTCTCATACAGGCTACTCTTATCGGCCTACCGTATACAAACATGATGACACCATACTTTCTGTTTTTACTGAAAATTTTTTTTTCTCAAATTAACGTTTTTATACAAGCTACTCTTATCGGCCTACGTATACAAACATGATGACACCATAATTTCAGTTTTCACTGAAAAATTTTTTTTTTTTAAAAGTAACGTTCTCATAGAAGCTACTCTTATCGGCCTACCGTATACAAACATGATGACACCATAATTTCAGTTTTCACTAAAAATTTTTTTTTTCTCAAATTAACGTTCTTATACAACCTACTCTTATCCGCCTACCGTATACAAACATGATGACACCATAATTTCAGTTTTTACTGGAATTTTTTTTTTTTTTTTAATGTAACGTTCTCATACAAGCTACACTTATCGGCCTACCGTATACAAACATGATGACACATAATTTCAGTTTTACTGAATATTTTTTTTTTCTCAAATTAACGTTCTCATACAGGCTACTCTTATCGGCCTACCGTATACAAACATGATGACACCATACTTTCTGTTTTTACTGAAAATTTATTTTTTCTCAAATTAACGTTCTCATACAGGCTACTCTTATCGGCCTACCGTATACAAACATGATGACACCATAATTTCTGTTTTCACTGAAAATTTTTTTTTCTCAAATTAACGTTCTTATACAAGCTACTCTTATCGGCCTACCGTATACAAACATGATGACACCATAATTTCTGTTTTTACGGTAATTTTTTTTTTCTCAAATTAACGTTGTTATACAAGCTACTCTTTTCGGCCTACCGTATACAAACATGATGACACCATAATTTTAGTTTTTACTGGAATTTTTTTTTTTTAAAAGTAACGTTCTCATACAAGCTACACTTATCGGCCTACCGTATACAAACATGATGACACCATAATTTCAGTTTTCACTGAAAATTTTTTTTTTTTAAAAGTAACGTTCTCATACAAGCTACACTTATCGGCCTACCGTATACAAACATGATGACACCATAATTTCAGTTTTTACTGAAATTTTTTTTTTTCTCAAATTAACGTTCTTATACAAGCTACTCTTATCGGCCTACCGTATACAAACATGATGACACCATAATTTCAGTTTTTACTGAATATTTTTTTTTCTCAAATTGACGTTCTCATACAGGCTACTCTTATCGGCCTACCGTGTACAAACATGATGACACCATAATTTTAGTTTTTACTGAAAATTTTTTTTTTCTCAAATTAACGTTCTCATACAAGCTACTCTTATCGGCCTACCGTATACAAACATGATGACACCATAATTTCAGTTTTAACTGAATTTTTTTTTTCTCAAATTAACGTTCTCATACAGGCTACTCTTATCGGCCTACCGTATACAAACATGGTGACACCATAATTTCAATTTTTACTGAAATTTTTTTTTTTTTAAAGTAACGTTCTCATACAAGCTACACTTATCGGCCTACCGTATACAAACATGATGACACCATAATTTCAGTTTTTACTGAAGATTTTTTTTTCTCAAATTAACGTTCTCATACAAGCTACTCTTATCGGCCTACCGTATACAAACATGATGACACCATAATTTCAGTTTTTACTGAATATTTTTTTTTCTCAAATTAACGTTCTCATACAGGCTACTCTTATCGGCCTACCGTATACAAACATGATGACACCATAATTTCAGTTTTTACTGAAAATTTTTTTTTTTTTTTAAAAGTAACGTTCTCATACAACCTACTCTTATCGGCCTACCGTATACAAACATGATGACACCATAATTTCAGTTTTTACTGAAAACTTTTTTTTTTGTCAAATTAACGTTGTCATGCAGACTACTCGTATCGGCCTACCGTATACAAACATGATGAAACCATAATTTCAGTTTTCACTGAAAATTTTTATTTTCTCAAATTAACGTTCTCATACAGGCTACTCTTATCGGCCTACCGTATACCAACATAATGACACTATAATTTCTGGTTTTACTGAAAATTTTGTTTTTTCTCAAATTAACGTTCTCATACAGGCTACTCTTATCGGCCTACCGTATACAAACATCATGACACCATAATATCAGTTTTTACTGAAAATTTTTTTTTTCTCAAATTAACGTTCTCATACAAGCTACTCTTATCGGCCTACCGTATACAAACATGATGACACCATAATTTCAGTTTTCACTGAAATTTTTTTTTTTTTTAAAAGTAACGTTCTAATACAGACTAATCTTATCGGCCTACCGTATACAAACATGATGACACCATAATTTCAGTTTTTACTGAAATTTTTTTTTTCTCAAATTAACGTTCTTATACAAGCTACTCTTATCGGCCTACCGTATACAAACATGATGACACCATAATTTCAGTTTTTACTGAATATTTTTTTTTCTCAAATTAACGTTCTCATACAGGCTACTCTTATCGGCCTACCGTATACAAACATGATGACACCATAATTTCAGTTTTTACTGAAAATTTTTTTTTTCTCAAATTAACGTTCTCATACAAGCTACTCTTATCGGCCTACCGTATACAAACATGATGACACCATAATTTCAGTTTTTACTGAATTTTTTTTTTTTCAAATTAACGTTCTCATACAGGCTACTCTTATCGGCCTACCGTATACAAACATGGTGACACCATAATTTCAGTTTTTACTGAAATTTTTTTTTTTTTTAAAGTAACGTTCTCATACAAGCTACACTTATCGGCCTACCGTATACAAACATGATGACACCATAATTTCAGTTTTTACTGAATATTTTTTTTTCTCAAATTAACGTTCTCATACAGGCTACTCTTATCGGCCTACCGCATACAAACATGATGACACCATAATTTCAGTTTTTACTTGATTTCTTTTTTTTTTTTTTTAAAGTAACGTTCTCATACAAGCTACACTTATCGGCCTACCGTATACAAACATGATGACACCATAATTTCAGTTTTTACTGAAAATTTTTTTTTTCTCAAATTAACGTTCTCATACAAGCTACTCTTTTCGGCCTACCGTATACAAACATGATGACACCATAATTTCAGATTTCACTGAAAATTTTTTTTTTTTTTAAAGTAACGTTCTCATACAAGCTACTCTTATCGACCTACCGTATACAAACATGATGACACCATAATTTCAGTTTTTACTGAAAATTTTTTTTCTCAAATTAACGTTCTCATACAAGCTACTCTTATCGGCCTACCGTATACAAACATGATGACACCATAATTTCAGTTTTCACTGAAAATTTTTTTTTTTTTTTTTAAAGTAACGTTCTCATACAACCTACTCTTATCGGCCTACCGTATACAAACATGATGACACCATAATTTCAGTTTTTACTGAAAACTTTTTTTTTTGTCAAATTAACGTTCTCATGCAGACTACTCGTTTCGGCCTACCGTATACAAACATGATGAAACCATAATTTCAGTTTTCACTGAAAATTTTTATTTTCTCAAATTAACGTTCTCATACAGGCTACTCTTATCGGCCTACCGTATACCAACATGATGACACCATAATATCAGTTTTTACTGAAAATTTTTTTTTTCTCAAATTAACGTTCTCATACAAGCTACTCTTATCGGCCTACCGTATACAAACATGATGACACCATAATTTCAGTTTTCACTGAAATTTTGTTTTTTTAAAAGTAACGTTCTCATACAGACTACTCTTATCGGCCTACCGTATACAAACATGATGACACCATAATTTCATTTTTTACTGAAAATTTTTTTTTCCTCAAATTAACGTTCTCATACAAGCTACTCTTATCGGCCTACCGTATACAAACATGATGACACCATAATTTCAGTTGTCACTGAAATTTTTTTTTTTTTTAAAGTAACGTTCTCATACAGACTACTCTTATCGGCCTACCGTATACAAACATGATGACACCATAATTTCTGTTTTTACTGAAAATTTTGTTTTTTCTCAAATTAACGTTCTCATACAGGCTACTCTTATCGGCCTACCGTATACAAACATGATGACACCATAATTTCAGTTTTTACTGAAAATTTTTTTTTTCTCAAATTAACGTTCTCATACAGGCTACTCTTATCGGCCTACCGTATACAAACATGATGACACCATACTTTCTGTTTTTACTGAAAATTTATTTTTTCTCAAAATAACGTTCTCATACAGGCTACTCTTATCGGCCTACCGTATACAAACATGATGACACATAATTTCTGTTTTTACTGAAAATTTTTTTTTCTCAAATTAACGTTCTTATACAAGCTACTCTTATCGGCCTACCGTATACAAACATGATGACACCAAAATTTCAGTTTTTACTGAAATTTTTTTTTTTTTAAAAGTAACGTTCTCATACAAGCTACACTTATCGGCCTACCGTATACAAACATGATGACACCATAATTTCAGTTTTTACTAAAAATTTTTTTTTTCTCAAATTAACGGTCTTATACAACCTACTCTTATCGGCCTACCGTATACAAACATGATGACACCATAATTTCAGTTTTTACTGGAATTTTTTTTTTTTTTTTTAATGTAACGTTCTCATACAAGCTACACTTATCGGCCTACCGTATACAAACATGATGACACCATAATTTCAGTTTTTACTGAATATTTTTTTTTTCTCAAATTAACGTTCTCATACAGGCTACTCTTATCGGCCTACCGTATACAAACATGATGACACCATACTTTCTGTTTTTACTGAAAATTTGTTTTTTCTCAAATTAACGGTCTCATACAGGCTACTCTTATCGGCCTACCGTATACAAACATGATGACACCATAATTTCAGTTTTTACTGAAAATTTTTTTTCCTCAAATTAACGTTCTCATACAAGCTACACTTATCGGCCTACCGTATACAAACATGATGACACCATAATTTCAGTTTTCACTAAAAATTTTTTTTTTCTCAAATTAACGTTCTTATACAACCTACTCTTATCGGCCTACCGTGTACAAACATGATGACACCATAATTTCAGTTTTTACTGGAATTTTTTTTTTTTTTTTAATGTAACGTTCTCATACAAGCTACACTTATCGGCCTACCGTATACAAACATGATGACACCATAATTTCAGTTTTTACTGAATATTTTTTTTTTCTCAAATTAACGTTCTCATACAGGCTACTCTTATCGGCCTACCGTATACAAACATGGTGACACCATAATTTCAGTTTTTACTGAATATTTTTTTTTCTCAAATTAACGTTCTCATACAGGCTACTCTTATCGGCCTACCGTATACAAACATGATGACACCATAATTTCAGTTTTTACTGAAAATTTTTTTTTTCTCAAATTAACGTTCTCATACAAGCTACTCTTATCGGCCTACCGTATACAAACATGATGACACCATAATTTCAGTTTTTACTGAATTTTTTTTTTCTCAAATTAACGTTCTCATACAGGCTACTCTTATCGGCCTACCGTATACAAACATGGTGACACCATAATTTCAGTTTTTACTGAAATTTTTTTTTTTTAAAAGTAACGTTCTAATACAGACTAATCTTATCGGCCTACCGTATACAAACATGATGACACCATAATTTCAGTTTTTACTGAAATTTTTTTTTTCTCAAATTAACGTTCTTATACAAGCTACTCTTATCGGCCTACCGTATACAAACATGATGACACCATAATTTCAGTTTTTACTGAATATTTTTTTTTCTCAAATTAACGTTCTCATACAGGCTACTCTTATCGGCCTACCGTATACAAACATGATGACACCATAATTTCAGTTTTTACTGAAAATTTTTTTTTTCTCAAATTAACGTTCTCATACAAGCTACTCTTATCGGCCTACCGTATACAAACATGATGACACCATAATTTCAGTTTTTACTGAATTTTTTTTTTTTCAAATTAACGTTCTCATACAGGCTACTCTTATCGGCCTACCGTATACAAACATGCTGACACCATAATTTCAGTTTTTACTGAAATTTTTTTTTTTTAAAGTAACGTTCTCATACAAGCTACACTTATCGGCCTACCGTATACAAACATGATGACACCATAATTTCAGTTTTTACTGAATATTTTTTTTTCTCAAATTAACGTTCTCATACAGGCTACTCTTATCGGCCTACCGTATACAAACATGATGACACCATAATTTCAGTTTTTACTGAAAATTTTTTTTTTCTCAAATTAACGTTCTCATACAGGCTACTCTTATCGGCCTACCGTATACAAACATGATGACACCATACTTTCTGTTTTTACTGAAAATTTATTTTTTCTCAAAATAACGTTCTCATACAGGCTACTCTTATCGGCCTACCGTATACAAACATGATGACACCATAATTTCAGTTTTCACTGAAATTTTGTTTTTTTAAAAGTAACGTTCTCATACAGACTACTCTTATCGGCCTACCGTATACAAACATGATGACACCATAATTTCATTTTTTACTGAAAATTTTTTTTTCCTCAAATTAACGTTCTCATACAAGCTACTCTTATCGGCCTACCGTATACAAACATGATGACACCATAATTTCAGTTGTCACTGAAATTTTTTTTTTTTTTAAAGTAACGTTCTCATACAGACTACTCTTATCGGCCTACCGTATACAAACATGATGACACCATAATTTCTGTTTTTACTGAAAATTTTGTTTTTTCTCAAATTAACGTTCTCATACAGGCTACTCTTATCGGCCTACCGTATACAAACATGATGACACCATAATTTCAGTTTTTACTGAAAATTTTTTTTTTCTCAAATTAACGTTCTCATACAGGCTACTCTTTTCGGCCTACCGTATACAAACATGATGACACCATACTTTCTGTTTTTACTGAAAATTTATTTTTTCTCAAAATAACGTTCTCATACAGGCTACTCTTATCGGCCTACCGTATACAAACATGATGACACATAATTTCTGTTTTTACTGAAAATTTTTTTTTCTCAAATTAACGTTCTTATACAAGCTACTCTTATCGGCCTACCGTATACAAACATGATGACACCATAATTTCTGTTTTTACTGAAAATTTTGTTTTTTCTCAAATTAACGTTCTCATACAGGCTACTCTTATCGGCCTACCGTATACAAACATGATGACACCATAATTTCAGTTTTTACTGAAAATTTTTTTTTTCTCAAATTAACGTTCTCATACAGGCTACTCTTTTCGGCCTACCGTATACAAACATGATGACACCATACTTTCTGTTTTTACTGAAAATTTATTTTTTCTCAAAATAACGTTCTCATACAGGCTACTCTTATCGGCCTACCGTATACAAACATGATGACACCATAATTTCAGTTTTCACTGAAATTTTTTTTTTTTTTAAAAGTAACGTTCTAATACAGACTAATCTTATCGGCCTACCGTATACAAACATGATGACACCATAATTTCAGTTTTTACTGAAATTTTTTTTTTCTCAAATTAACGTTCTTATACAAGCTACTCTTATCGGCCTACCGTATACAAACATGATGACACCATAATTTCAGTTTTTACTGAATATTTTTTTTTCTCAAATTAACGTTCTCATACAGGCTACTCTTATCGGCCTACCGTATACAAACATGATGACACCATAATTTCAGTTGTCACTGAAATTTTTTTTTTTTTTAAAGTAACGTTCTCATACAGACTACTCTTATCGGCCTACCGTATACAAACATGATGACACCATAATTTCTGTTTTTACTGAAAATTTTGTTTTTTCTCAAATTAACGTTCTCATACAGGCTACTCTTATCGGCCTACCGTATACAAACATGATGACACCATAATTTCAGTTTTTACTGAAAATTTTTTTTTTCTCAAATTAACGTTCTCATACAGGCTACTCTTTTCGGCCTACCGTATACAAACATGATGACACCATACTTTCTGTTTTTACTGAAAATTTATTTTTTCTCAAAATAACGTTCTCATACAGGCTACTCTTATCGGCCTACCGTATACAAACATGATGACACATAATTTCTGTTTTTACTGAAAATTTTTTTTTCTCAAATTAACGTTCTTATACAAGCTACTCTTATCGGCCTACCGTATACAAACATGATGACACCATAATTTCTGTTTTTACTGAAAATTTTGTTTTTTCTCAAATTAACGTTCTCATACAGGCTACTCTTATCGGCCTACCGTATACAAACATGATGACACCATAATTTCAGTTTTTACTGAAAATTTTTTTTTTCTCAAATTAACGTTCTCATACAGGCTACTCTTTTCGGCCTACCGTATACAAACATGATGACATCATACTTTCTGTTTTTACTGAAAAT
The DNA here is from genome assembly GCA_939192795.1 of Bombylius discolor. Classification (NCBI taxonomy): domain Eukaryota; kingdom Metazoa; phylum Arthropoda; class Insecta; order Diptera; family Bombyliidae; genus Bombylius; species Bombylius discolor. The sequence continues at coordinate 29,549,471 of OW584239.1, forward strand.
TTATTTTTTCTCAAAATAACGTTCTCATACAAGCTACACTTATCGGCCTACCGTATACAAACATGATGACACCATAATTTCAGTTTTTACTGAAAATTTATTTTTTCTCAAAATAACGTTCTCATACAGGCTACTCTTATCGGCCTACCGTATACAAACATGATGACACCATAATTTCAGTTTTCACTGAAATTTTTTTTTTTTTTAAAAGTAACGTTCTAATACAGACTAATCTTATCGGCCTACCGTATACAAACATGATGACACCATAATTTCAGTTTTTACTGAAATTTTTTTTTTCTCAAATTAACGTTCTTATACAAGCTACTCTTATCGGCCTACCGTATACAAACATGATGACACCATAATTTCAGTTTTTACTGAATATTTTTTTTTCTCAAATTAACGTTCTCATACAGGCTACTCTTATCGGCCTACCGTATACAAACATGATGACACCATAATTTCAGTTTTTACTGAAAATTTTTTTTTTCTCAAATTAACGTTCTCATACAAGCTACTCTTATCGGCCTACCGTATACAAACATGATGACACCATAATTTCAGTTTTTACTGAATTTTTTTTTTTTCAAATTAACGTTCTCATACAGGCTACTCTTATCGGCCTACCGTATACAAACATGGTGACACCATAATTTCAGTTTTTACTGAAATTTTTTTTTTTTTTAAAGTAACGTTCTCATACAAGCTACACTTATCGGCCTACCGTATACAAACATGATGACACCATAATTTCAGTTTTTACTGAATATTTTTTTTTCTCAATTTAACGTTCTCATACAGGCTACTCTTATCGGCCTACCGCATACAAACATGATGACACCATAATTTCAGTTTTTACTTGATTTCTTTTTTTTTTTTTTTAAAGTAACGTTCTCATACAAGCTACACTTATCGGCCTACCGTATACAAACATGATGACACCATAATTTCAGTTTTTACTGAAAATTTTTTTTTTCTCAAATTAACGTTCTCATACAAGCTACTCTTTTCGGCCTACCGTATACAAACATGATGACACCATAATTTCAGATTTCACTGAAAATTTTTTTTTTTTTTAAAGTAACGTTCTCATACAAGCTACTCTTATCGACCTACCGTATACAAACATGATGACACCATAATTTCAGTTTTTACTGAAAATTTATTTTTTCTCAAAATAACGTTCTCATACAGGCTACTCTTATCGGCCTACCGTATACAAACATGATGACACATAATTTCTGTTTTTACTGAAAATTTTTTTTTCTCAAATTAACGTTCTTATACAAGCTACTCTTATCGGCCTACCGTATACAAACATGATGACACCATAATTTCTGTTTTTACTGAAAATTTTGTTTTTTCTCAAATTAACGTTCTCATACAGGCTACTCTTATCGGCCTACCGTATACAAACATGATGACACCATAATTTCAGTTTTTACTGAAAATTTTTTTTTTCTCAAATTAACGTTCTCATACAGGCTACACTTTTCGGCCTACCGTATACAAACATGATGACACCATACTTTCTGTTTTTACTGAAAATTTATTTTTTCTCAAAATAACGTTCTCATACAGGCTACTCTTATCGGCCTACCGTATACAAACATGATGACACCATAATTTCAGTTTTCACTGAAATTGTTTTTTTTTTTAAAAGTAACGTTCTAATACAGACTAATCTTATCGGCCTACCGTATACAAACATGATGACACCATAATTTCAGTTTTTACTGAAATTTTTTTTTTCTCAAATTAACGTTCTTATACAAGCTACTCTTATCGGCCTACCGTATACAAACATGATGACACCATAATTTCAGTTTTTACTGAATATTTTTTTTTCTCAAATTAACGTTCTCATACAGGCTACTCTTATCGGCCTACCGTATACAAACATGATGACACCATAATTTCAGTTTTTACTGAAAATTTTTTTTTTCTCAAATTAACGTTCTCATACAAGCTACTCTTATCGGCCTACCGTATACAAACATGATGACACCATAATTTCAGTTTTTACTGAATTTTTTTTTTTTCAAATTAACGTTCTCATACAGGCTACTCTTATCGGCCTACCGTATACAAACATGGTGACACCATAATTTCAGTTTTTACTGAAATTTTTTTTTTTTTTAAAGTAACGTTCTCATACAAGCTACACTTATCGGCCTACCGTATACAAACATGATGACACCATAATTTCAGTTTTTACTGAATATTTTTTTTTCTCAAATTAACGTTCTCATACAGGCTACTCTTATCGGCCTACCGCATACAAACATGATGACACCATAATTTCAGTTTTTACTTGATTTCTTTTTTTTTTTTTTTAAAGTAACGTTCTCATACAAGCTACACTTATCGGCCTACCGTATACAAACATGATGACACCATAATTTCAGTTTTTACTGAAAATTTTTTTTTTCTCAAATTAACGTTCTCATACAAGCTACTCTTTTCGGCCTACCGTATACAAACATGATGACACCATAATTTCAGATTTCACTGAAAATTTTTTTTTTTTTTAAAGTAACGTTCTCATACAAGCTACTCTTATCGACCTACCGTATACAAACATGATGACACCATAATTTCAGTTTTTACTGAAAATTTTTTTTCTCAAATTAACGTTCTCATACAAGCTACTCTTATCGGCCTACCGTATACAAACATGATGACACCATAATTTCAGTTTTCACTGAAAATTTTTTTTTTTTTTTTTAAAGTAACGTTCTCATACAACCTACTCTTATCGGCCTACCGTATACAAACATGATGACACCATAATTTCAGTTTTTACTGAAAACTTTTTTTTTTGTCAAATTAACGTTCTCATGCAGACTACTCGTTTCGGCCTACCGTATACAAACATGATGAAACCATAATTTCAGTTTTCACTGAAAATTTTTATTTTCTCAAATTAACGTTCTCATACAGGCTACTCTTATCGGCCTACCGTATACAAACATGATGACACCATAATATCAGTTTTTACTGAAAATTTTTTTTTTCTCAAATTAACGTTCTCATACAAGCTACTCTTATCGGCCTACCGTATACAAACATGATGACACCATAATTTCAGTTTTCACTGAAATTTTGTTTTTTTAAAAGTAACGTTCTCATACAGACTACTCTTATCGGCCTACCGTATACAAACATGATGACACCATAATTTCATTTTTTACTGAAAATTTTTTTTTCCTCAAATTAACGTTCTCATACAAGCTACTCTTATCGGACTACCGTATACAAACATGATGACACCATAATTTCAGTTGTCACTGAAATTTTTTTTTTTTTTAAAGTAACGTTCTCATACAGACTACTCTTATCGGCCTACCGTATACAAACATGATGACACCATAATTTCTGTTTTTACTGAAAATTTTGTTTTTTCTCAAATTAACGTTCTCATACAGGCTACTCTTATCGGCCTACCGTATACAAACATGATGACACCATAATTTCAGTTTTTACTGAAAATTTTTTTTTTCTCAAATTAACGTTCTCATACAGGCTACTCTTATCGGCCTACCGTATACAAACATGATGACACCATACTTTCTGTTTTTACTGAAAATTTATTTTTTCTCAAAATAACGTTCTCATACAGGCTACTCTTATCGGCCTACCGTATACAAACATGATGACACCATAATTTCAGTTTTCACTGAAATTTTGATTTTTTAAAAGTAACGTTCTCATACAGACTACTCTTATCGGCCTACCGTATACAAACATGATGACACCATAATTTCATTTTTTACTGAAAATTTTTTTTTCCTCAAATTAACGTTCTCATACAAGCTACTCTTATCGGCCTACCGTATACAAACATGATGACACCATCATTTCAGTTGTCACTGAAATTTTTTTTTTTTTTAAAGTAACGTTCTCATACAGACTACTCTTATCGGCCTACCGTATACAAACATGATGACACCATAATTTCTGTTTTTACTGAAAATTTTGTTTTTTCTCAAATTAACGTTCTCATACAGGCTACTCTTATCGGCCTACCGTATACAAACATGATGACACCATAATTTCAGTTTTTACTGAAAATTTTTTTTTTCTCAAATTAACGTTCTCATACAGGCTACTCTTTTCGGCCTACCGTATACAAACATGATGACACCATACTTTCTGTTTTTACTGAAAATTTATTTTTTCTCAAAATAACGTTCTCATACAGGCTACTCTTATCGGCCTACCGTATACAAACATGATGACACATAATTTCTGTTTTTACTGAAAATTTTTTTTTCTCAAATTAACGTTCTTATACAAGCTACTCTTATCGGCCTACCGTATACAAACATGATGACACCATAATTTCTGTTTTTACTGAAAATTTTGTTTTTTCTCAAATTAACGTTCTCATACAGGCTACTCTTATCGGCCTACCGTATACAAACATGATGACACCATAATTTCAGTTTTTACTGAAAATTTTTTTTTTCTCAAATTAACGTTCTCATACAGGCTACTCTTTTCGGCCTACCGTATACAAACATGATGACACCATACTTTCTGTTTTTACTGAAAATTTATTTTTTCTCAAAATAACGTTCTCATACAGGCTACTCTTATCGGCCTACCGTATACAAACATGATGACACCATAATTTCAGTTTTCACTGAAATTTTTTTTTTTTTTAAAAGTAACGTTCTAATACAGACTAATCTTATCGGCCTACCGTATACAAACATGATGACACCATAATTTCAGTTTTTACTGAAATTTTTTTTTTCTCAAATTAACGTTCTTATACAAGCTACTCTTATCGGCCTACCGTATACAAACATGATGACACCATAATTTCAGTTTTTACTGAATATTTTTTTTTCTCAAATTAACGTTCTCATACAGGCTACTCTTATCGGCCTACCGTATACAAACATGATGACACCATAATTTCAGTTTTTACTGAAAATTTTTTTTTTCTCAAATTAACGTTCTCATACAAGCTACTCTTATCGGCCTACCGTATACAAACATGATGACACCATAATTTCAGTTTTTACTGAATTTTTTTTTTTTCAAATTAACGTTCTCATACAGGCTACTCTTATCGGCCTACCGTATACAAACATGGTGACACCATAATTTCAGTTTTTACTGAAATTTTTTTTTTTTTTAAAGTAACGTTCTCATACAAGCTACACTTATCGGCCTACCGTATACAAACATGATGACACCATAATTTCAGTTTTTACTGAATATTTTTTTTTCTCAAATTAACGTTCTCATACAGGCTACTCTTATCGGCCTACCGCATACAAACATGATGACACCATAATTTCAGTTTTTACTTGATTTCTTTTTTTTTTTTTTTAAAGTAACGTTCTCATACAAGCTACACTTATCGGCCTACCGTATACAAACATGATGACACCATAATTTCAGTTTTTACTGAAAATTTTTTTTTTCTCAAATTAACGTTCTCATACAAGCTACTCTTTTCGGCCTACCGTATACAAACATGATGACACCATAATTTCAGATTTCACTGAAAATTTTTTTTTTTTTTAAAGTAACGTTCTCATACAAGCTACTCTTATCGACCTACCGTATACAAACATGATGACACCATAATTTCAGTTTTTACTGAAAATTTTTTTTCTCAAATTAACGTTCTCATACAAGCTACTCTTATCGGCCTACCGTATACAAACATGATGACACCATAATTTCAGTTTTCACTGAAAATTTTTTTTTTTTTTTTTAAAGTAACGTTCTCATACAACCTACTCTTATCGGCCTACCGTATACAAACATGATGACACCATAATTTCAGTTTTTACTGAAAACTTTTTTTTTTTTTTTTAAAGTAACGTTCTCATACAACCTACTCTTATCGGCCTACCGTATACAAACATGATGACACCATAATTTCAGTTTTCACTGAAAATTTTTATTTTCTCAAATTAACGTTCTCATACAGGCTACTCTTATCGGCCTACCGTATACCAACATGATGACACCATAATATCAGTTTTTACTGAAAATTTTTTTTTTCTCAAATTAACGTTCTCATACAAGCTACTCTTATCGGCCTACCGTATACAAACATGATGACACCATAATTTCAGTTTTCACTGAAATTTTGTTTTTTTAAAAGTAACATTCTCATACAGACTACTCTTATCGGCCTACCGTATACAAACATGATGACACCATAATTTCATTTTTTACTGAAAATTTTTTTTTCCTCAAATTAACGTTCTCATACAAGCTACTCTTATCGGCCTACCGTATACAAACATGATGACACCATAATTTCAGTTGTCACTGAAATTTTTTTTTTTTTTAAAGTAACCTTCTCATACAGACTACTCTTATCGGCCTACCGTATACAAACATGATGACACCATAATTTCTGTTTTTACTGAAAATTTTGTTTTTTCTCAAATTAACGTTCTCATACAGGCTACTCTTATCGGCCTACCGTATACAAACATGATGACACCATAATTTCAGTTTTTACTGAAAATTTTTTTTTTCTCAAATTAACGTTCTCATACAGGCTACTCTTATCGGCCTACCGTATACAAACATGATGACACCATACTTTCTGTTTTTACTGAAAATTTATTTTTTCTCAAAATAACGTTCTCATACAGGCTACTCTTATCGGCCTACCGTATACAAACATGATGACACATAATTTCTGTTTTTACTGAAAATTTTTTTTTCTCAAATTAACGTTCTTATACAAGCTACTCTTATCGGCCTACCGTATACAAACATGATGACACCAAAATTTCAGTTTTTACTGAAATTTTTTTTTTTTTAAAAGTAACGTTCTCATACAAGCTACACTTATCGGCCTACCGTATACAAACATGATGACACCATAATTTCAGTTTTTACTAAAAATTTTTTTTTTCTCAAATTAACGGTCTTATACAACCTACTCTTATCGGCCTACCGTATACAAACATGATGACACCATAATTTCAGTTTTTACTGGAATTTTTTTTTTTTTTTTTAATGTAACGTTCTCATACAAGCTACACTTATCGGCCTACCGTATACAAACATGATGACACCATAATTTCAGTTTTTACTGAATATTTTTTTTTTCTCAAATTAACGTTCTCATACAGGCTACTCTTATCGGCCTACCGTATACAAACATGATGACACCATACTTTCTGTTTTTACTGAAAATTTGTTTTTTCTCAAATTAACGGTCTCATACAGGCTACTCTTATCGGCCTACCGTATACAAACATGATGACACCATAATTTCAGTTTTTACTGAAAATTTTTTTTCCTCAAATTAACGTTCTCATACAAGCTACACTTATCGGCCTACCGTATACAAACATGATGACACCATAATTTCAGTTTTCACTAAAAATTTTTTTTTTCTCAAATTAACGTTCTTATACAACCTACTCTTATCGGCCTACCGTGTACAAACATGATGACACCATAATTTCAGTTTTTACTGGAATTTTTTTTTTTTTTCAATGTAACGTTCTCATACAAGCTACACTTATCGGCCTACCGTATACAAACATGATGACACCATAATTTCAGTTTTTACTGAATATTTTTTTTTTCTCAAATTAACGTTCTCATACAGGCTACTCTTATCGGCCTACCGTATACAAACATGGTGACACCATAATTTCAGTTTTTACTGAATATTTTTTTTTCTCAAATTAACGTTCTCATACAGGCTACTCTTATCGGCCTACCGTATACAAACATGATGACACCATAATTTCAGTTTTTACTGAAAATTTTTTTTTTCTCAAATTAACGTTCTCATACAAGCTACTCTTATCGGCCTACCGTATACAAACATGATGACACCATAATTTCAGTTTTTACTGAATTTTTTTTTTCTCAAATTAACGTTCTCATACAGGCTACTCTTATCGGCCTACCGTATACAAACATGGTGACACCATAATTTCAGTTTTTACTGAAATTTTTTTTTTTTTTAAAGTAACGTTCTCATACAAGCTACACTTATCGGCCTACCGTATACAAACATGATGACACCATAATTTCAGTTTTTACTGAAAATTTTTTTTTTTTAAAAGTAACGTTCTAATACAGACTAATCTTATCGGCCTACCGTATACAAACATGATGACACCATAATTTCAGTTTTTACTGAAATTTTTTTTTTCTCAAATTAACGTTCTTATACAAGCTACTCTTATCGGCCTACCGTATACAAACATGATGACACCATAATTTCAGTTTTTACTGAATATTTTTTTTTCTCAAATTAACGTTCTCATACAGGCTACTCTTATCGGCCTACCGTATACAAACATGATGACACCATAATTTCAGTTTTTACTGAAAATTTTTTTTTTCTCAAATTAACGTTCTCATACAAGCTACTCTTATCGGCCTACCGTATACAAACATGATGACACCATAATTTCAGTTTTTACTGAATTTTTTTTTTTTCAAATTAACGTTCTCATACAGGCTACTCTTATCGGCCTACCGTATACAAACATGCTGACACCATAATTTCAGTTTTTACTGAAATTTTTTTTTTTTAAAGTAACGTTCTCATACAAGCTACACTTATCGGCCTACCGTATACAAACATGATGACACCATAATTTCAGTTTTTACTGAATATTTTTTTTTCTCAAATTAACGTTCTCATACAGGCTACTCTTATCGGCCTACCGTATACAAACATGATGACACCATAATTTCAGTTTTTACTGAAAATTTTTTTTTTCTCAAATTAACGTTCTCATACAGGCTACTCTTATCGGCCTACCGTATACAAACATGATGACACCATACTTTCTGTTTTTACTGAAAATTTATTTTTTCTCAAAATAACGTTCTCATACAGGCTACTCTTATCGGCCTACCGTATACAAACATGATGACACCATAATTTCAGTTTTCACTGAAATTTTGTTTTTTTAAAAGTAACGTTCTCATACAGACTACTCTTATCGGCCTACCGTATACAAACATGATGACACCATAATTTCATTTTTTACTGAAAATTTTTTTTTCCTCAAATTAACGTTCTCATACAAGCTACTCTTATCGGCCTACCGTATACAAACATGATGACACCATAATTTCAGTTGTCACTGAAATTTTTTTTTTTTTTAAAGTAACGTTCTCATACAGACTACTCTTATCGGCCTACCGTATACAAACATGATGACACCATAATTTCTGTTTTTACTGAAAATTTTGTTTTTTCTCAAATTAACGTTCTCATACAGGCTACTCTTATCGGCCTACCGTATACAAACATGATGACACCATAATTTCAGTTTTTACTGAAAATTTTTTTTTTCTCAAATTAACGTTCTCATACAGGCTACTCTTTTCGGCCTACCGTATACAAACATGATGACACCATACTTTCTGTTTTTACTGAAAATTTATTTTTTCTCAAAATAACGTTCTCATACAGGCTACTCTTATCGGCCTACCGTATACAAACATGATGACACATAATTTCTGTTTTTACTGAAAATTTTTTTTTCTCAAATTAACGTTCTTATACAAGCTACTCTTATCGGCCTACCGTATACAAACATGATGACACCAAAATTTCAGTTTTTACTGAAATTTTTTTTTTTTTAAAAGTAACGTTCTCATACAAGCTACACTTATCGGCCTACCGTATACAAACATGATGACACCATAATTTCAGTTTTTACTAAAAATTTTTTTTTCTCAAATTAACGGTCTTATACAACCTACTCTTATCGGCCTACCGTATACAAACATGATGACACCATAATTTCAGTTTTTACTGGAATTTTTTTTTTTTTTTTTAATGTAACGTTCTCATACAAGCTACACTTATCGGCCTACCGTATACAAACATGATGACACCATAATTTCAGTTTTTACTGAATATTTTTTTTTTCTCAAATTAACGTTCTCATACAGGCTACTCTTATCGGCCTACCGTATACAAACATGATGACACCATACTTTCTGTTTTTACTGAAAATTTGTTTTTTCTCAAATTAACGGTCTCATACAGGCTACTCTTATCGGCCTACCGTATACAAACATGATGACACCATAATTTCAGTTTTTACTGAAAATTTTTTTTTCCTCAAATTAACGTTCTCATACAAGCTACACTTATCGGCCTACCGTATACAAACATGATGACACCATAATTTCAGTTTTCACTAAAAATTTTTTTTTTCTCAAATTAACGTTCTTATACAACCTACTCTTATCGGCCTACCGTGTACAAACATGATGACACCATAATTTCAGTTTTTACTGGAATTTTTTTTTTTTTTTTAATGTAACGTTCTCATACAAGCTACACTTATCGGCCTACCGTATACAAACATGATGACACCATAATTTCAGTTTTTACTGAATATTTTTTTTTTCTCAAATTAACGTTCTCATACAGGCTACTCTTATCGGCCTACCGTATACAAACATGGTGACACCATAATTTCAGTTTTTACTGAATATTTTTTTTTCTCAAATTAACGTTCTCATACAGGCTACTCTTATCGGCCTACCGTATACAAACATGATGACACCATAATTTCAGTTTTTACTGAAAATTTTTTTTTTCTCAAATTAACGTTCTCATACAAGCTACTCTTATCGGCCTACCGTATACAAACATGATGACACCATAATTTCAGTTTTTACTGAATTTTTTTTTTCTCAAATTAACGTTCTCATACAGGCTACTCTTATCGGCCTACCGTATACAAACATGGTGACACCATAATTTCAGTTTTTACTGAAATTTTTTTTTTTTTTAAAGTAACGTTCTCATACAAGCTACACTTATCGGCCTACCGTATACAAACATGATGACACCATAATTTCAGTTTTTACTGAAAATTTTTTTTTTTTAAAAGTAACGTTCTAATACAGACTAATCTTATCGGCCTACCGTATACAAACATGATGACACCATAATTTCAGTTTTTACTGAAATTTTTTTTTTCTCAAATTAACGTTCTTATACAAGCTACTCTTATCGGCCTACCGTATACAAACATGATGACACCATAATTTCAGTATTTACTGAATATTTTTTTTTCTCAAATTAACGTTCTCATACAGGCTACTCTTATCGGCCTACCGTATACAAACATGATGACACCATAATTTCAGTTTTTACTGAAAATTTTTTTTTTCTCAAATTAACGTTCTCATACAAGCTACTCTTATCGGCCTACCGTATACAAACATGATGACACCATAATTTCAGTTTTTACTGAATTTTTTTTTTTTCAAATTAACGTTCTCATACAGGCTACTCTTATCGGCCTACCGTATACAAACATGCTGACACCATAATTTCAGTTTTTACTGAAATTTTTTTTTTTTTAAAGTAACGTTCTCATACAAGCTACACTTATCGGCCTACCGTATACAAACATGATGACACCATAATTTCAGTTTTTACTGAATATTTTTTTTTCTCAAATTAACGTTCTCATACAGGCTACTCTTATCGGCCTACCGCATACAAACATGATGACACCATAATTTCAGTTTTTACTGGATTTTTTTTTTTTTTTTAAAGTAACGTTCTCATACAAGCTACACTTATCGGCCTACCGTATACAAACATGATGACACCATAATTTCAGTTTTTACTGAAAATTTTTTTTTTCTCAAATTAACGTTCTCATACAAGCTACTCTTTTCGGCCTACCGTATACTAACATGATGACACCATAATTTCAGATTTCACTGAAAATTTTTTTTTTTTTTTTAAAGTAACGTTCTCATACAAGCTACTCTTATCGGCCTACCGTATACAAACATGATGACACCATAATTTCAGTTTTTACTGAAAATTTTTTTTCTCAAATTAACGTTCTCATACAAGCTACTCTTATCGGCCTACCGTATACAAACATGATGACACCATAATTTCAGTTTTCACTGAACATTTTTTTTTTTTTTTTAAAGTAACGTTCTCATACAACCTACTCTTATCGGCCTACCGTATACAAACATGATAACACCATAATTTCAGTTTTTACTGAAAACTTTTTTTTTTGTCAAATTAACGTTCTCATGCAGACTACTCGTTTCGGCCTACCGTATACAAACATGATGAAACCATAATTTCAGTTTTCACTGAAAATTTTTATTTTCTCAAATTAACGTTCTCATACAGGCTACTCTTTTCGGCCTACCGTATACCAACATGATGACACCATAATATCAGTTTTTACTGAAAATTTTTTTTTTCTCAAATTAACGTTCTCATACAGACTACTCTTATCGGCCTACCGTATACAAACATGATGACACCATAATTTCAGTTTTTACTGAAAATTTTTTTTTCCTCAAATTAACGTTCTCATACAAGCTACTCTTATCGGCCTACCGTATACAAACATGATGACACCATAATTTCAGTTGTCACTGAAATTTTTTTTTTTTTTAAAGTAACGTTCTCATACAGACTACTCTTATCGGCCTACCGTATACAAACATGATGACACCATAATTTCTGTTTTTACTGAAAATTTTGTTTTTTCTCAAATTAACGTTCTCATACAGGCTACTCTTATCGGCCTACCGTATACAAACATGATGACACCATAATTTCAGTTTTTACTGAAAATTTTTTTTTTCTCAAATTAACGTTCTCATACAGGCTACTCTTATCGGCCTACCGTATACAAACATGATGACACCATACTTTCTGTTTTTACTGAAAATTTATTTTTTCTCAAAATAACGTTCTCATACAGGCTACTCTTATCGGCCTACCGTATACAAACATGATGACACATAATTTCTGTTTTTACTGAAAATTTTTTTTTCTCAAATTAACGTTCTTATACAAGCTACTCTTATCGGCCTACCGTATACAAACATGATGACACCAAAATTTCAGTTTTTACTGAAATTTTTTTTTTTTAAAAGTAACGTTCTCATACAAGCTACACTTATCGGCCTACCGTATACAAACATGATGACACCATAATTTCAGTTTTTACTAAAAATTTATTTTTTCTCAAATTAACGGTCTTATACAACCTACTCTTATCGGCCTACCGTATACAAACATGATGACACCATAATTTCAGTTTTTACTGGAATTTTTTTTTTTTTTTTAATGTAACGTTCTCATACAAGCTACACTTATCGGCCTACCGTATACAAACATGATGACACCATAATTTCAGTTTTTACTGAATATTTTTTTTTTCTCAAATTAACGTTCTCATACAGGCTACTCTTATCGGCCTACCGTATACAAACATGATGACACCATTCTTTCTGTTTTTACTGAAAATTTATTTTTTCTCAAATTAACGTTCTCATACAGGCTACTCTTATCGGCCTACCGTATACAAACATGATGACACCATAATTTCAGTTTTAACTGAAAATTTTTTTTTCCTCAAATTAACGTTCTCATACAAGCTACACTTATCGGCCTACCGTATACAAACATGATGACACCATAATTTCAGTTTTCACTAAAAATTTTTTTTTTCTCAAATTAACGTTCTTATACAACCTACTCTTATCGGCCTACCGTGTACAAACATGATGACACCATAATTTCAGTTTTTAGTGGAATTTTTTTTTTTTTTTTAATGTAACGTTCTCATACAAGCTACACTTATCGGCCTACCGTATACAAACATGATGACACCATAATTTCAGTTTTTACTGAATATTTTTTTTTTCTCAAATTAACGTTCTCATACAGGCTACTCTTATCGGCCTACCGTATACAAACATGGTGACACCATAATTTCAGTTTTTACTGAATATTTTTTTTTCTCAAATTAACGTTCTCATACAGGCTACTCTTATCGGCCTACCGTATACAAACATGATGACACCATAATTTCAGTTTTTACTGAAAATTTTTTTTTTCTCAAATTAACGTTCTCATACAAGCTACTCTTATCGGCCTACCGTATACAAACATGATGACACCATAATTTCAGTTTTTACTGAATTTTTTTTTTCTCAAATTAACGTTCTCATACAGGCTACTTTTATCGGCCTACCGTATACAAACATGGTGACACCATAATTTCAGTTTTTTCTGAATATTTTTTTTTCTCAAATTAACGTTCTCATACAGGCTACTCTTATCGGCCTACCGTATACAAACATGATGACACCATAATTTCAGTTTTTACTGAATATTTTTTTTTCTCAAATTAACGTTCTCATACAGGCTACTCTTATCGGCCTACCGTATACAAACATGGTGACACCATAATTTCAGTTTTTACTGAATATTTTTTTTTCTCAAATTAACGTTCTCATACAGGCTACTCTTATCGGCCTACCGTATACAAACATGATGACACCATAATTTCAGTTTTTACTGAATATTTTTTTTTCTCAAATTAACGTTCTCATACAGGTTACTCTTATCGGCCTACCGTATACAAACATGGTGACACCATAATTTCAGTTTTTACTGAATATTTTTTTTTCTCAAATTAACGTTCTCATACATGCTACTCTTATCGGCCTACCGTATACAAACATGATGATACCATAATTTCAGTTTTCACTGAAAATTTTTTTTCTCTCAAATTAACGTTCTTATACAAGCTACTCTTATCGGCCTACCGTATACAAACATGGTGACACCATAATTTCAGTTTTTACTGAATATTTTTTTTTCTCAAATTAACGTTCTCATACAGGCTACTCTTATCGGCCTACCGTATACAAACATGATGACACCATAATTTCAGTTTTTACTGAATATTTTTTTTTCTCAAATTAACGTTCTCATACAGGCTACTCTTATCGGCCTACCGTATACAAACATGATGACACCATAATTTCAGTTTTTACTGAATATTTTTTTTTCTCAAATTAACGTTCTCATACAGGCTACTCTTATCGGCCTACCGTATACAAACATGATGACACCATAATTTCAGTTTTTACTGAAGATTTTTTTTTCTCAAATTAACGTTCTCATACAAGCTACTCTTATCGGCCTACCGTATACAAACATGATGACACCATAATTTCAGTTTTTACTGAATATTTTTTTTTCTCAAATTAACGTTCTCATACAGGCTACTCTTATCGGCCTACCGTATACAAACATGATGACACCATAATTTCAGTTTTTACTGAAAATTTTTTTTTTCAAATTAACGTTCTCATACAAGCTACTCTTATCGGCCTACCTTATACAAACATGATGACACCATAATTTCAGTTTTCACTGAAAATTTTTATTTTCTCAAATTAACGTTCTCATACAGGCTACTCTTATCGGCCTACCGTATACCAACATAATGACACCATAATTTCTGGTTTTACTGAAAATTTTGTTTTTTCTCAAATTAACGTTCTCATACAGGCTACTCTTATCGGCCTACCGTATACAAACATGATGACACCATAATATCAGTTTTTACTGAAAATTTTTTTTTTCTCAAATTAACGTTCTTATACAAGCTACTCTTATCGGCCTACCGTATACAAACATGATGACACCATAATTTCAGTTTTTACTGAATATTTTTTTTTCTCAAATTAACGTTCTCATACAGGCTACTCTTATCGGCCTACCGTATACAAACATGATGACACCATACTTTCTGTTTTTACTGAAAATTTATTTTTTCTCAAAATAACGTTCTCATACAGGCTACTCTTATCGGCCTACCGTATACAAACATGATGACACATAATTTCTGTTTTTACTGAAAATTTTTTTTTCTCAAATTAACGTTCTTATACAAGCTACTCTTATCGGCCTACCGTATACAAACATGATGACACCAAAATTTCAGTTTTTACTGAAATTTTTTTTTTTTTAAAAGTAACGTTCTCATACAAGCTACACTTATCGGCCTACCGTATACAAACATGATGACACCATAATTTCAGTTTTTACTAAAAATTTATTTTTTCTCAAATTAACGGTCTTATACAACCTACTCTTATCGGCCTACCGTATACAAACATGATGACACCATAATTTCAGTTTTTACTGGAATTTTTTTTTTTTTTTTAATGTAACGTTCTCATACAAGCTACACTTATCGGCCTACCGTATACAAACATGATGACACCATAATTTCAGTTTTTACTGAATATTTTTTTTTTCTCAAATTAACGTTCTCATACAGGCTACTCTTATCGGCCTACCGTATACAAACATGATGACACCATTCTTTCTGTTTTTACTGAAAATTTATTTTTTCTCAAATTAACGTTCTCATACAGGCTACTCTTATCGGCCTACCGTATACAAACATGATGACACCATAATTTCAGTTTTAACTGAAAATTTTTTTTTCCTCAAATTAACGTTCTCATACAAGCTACACTTATCGGCCTACCGTATACAAACATGATGACACCATAATTTCAGTTTTCACTAAAAATTTTTTTTTTCTCAAATTAACGTTCTTATACAACCTACTCTTATCGGCCTACCGTGTACAAACATGATGACACCATAATTTCAGTTTTTAGTGGAATTTTTTTTTTTTTTTTAATGTAACGTTCTCATACAAGCTACACTTATCGGCCTACCGTATACAAACATGATGACACCATAATTTCAGTTTTTACTGAATATTTTTTTTTTCTCAAATTAACGTTCTCATACAGGCTACTCTTATCGGCCTACCGTATACAAACATGGTGACACCATAATTTCAGTTTTTACTGAATATTTTTTTTTCTCAAATTAACGTTCTCATACAGGCTACTCTTATCGGCCTACCGTATACAAACATGATGACACCATAATTTCAGTTTTTACTGAAAATTTTTTTTTTCTCAAATTAACGTTCTCATACAAGCTACTCTTATCGGCCTACCGTATACAAACATGATGACACCATAATTTCAGTTTTTACTGAATTTTTTTTTTCTCAAATTAACGTTCTCATACAGGCTACTTTTATCGGCCTACCGTATACAAACATGGTGACACCATAATTTCAGTTTTTACTGAATATTTTTTTTTCTCAAATTAACGTTCTCATACAGGCTACTCTTATCGGCCTACCGTATACAAACATGATGACACCATAATTTCAGTTTTTACTGAATATTTTTTTTTCTCAAATTAACGTTCTCATACAGGCTACTCTTATCGGCCTACCGTATACAAACATGGTGACACCATAATTTCAGTTTTTACTGAATATTTTTTTTTCTCAAATTAACGTTCTCATACAGGCTACTCTTATCGGCCTACCGTATACAAACATGATGACACCATAATTTCAGTTTTTACTGAATATTTTTTTTTCTCAAATTAACGTTCTCATACAGGTTACTCTTATCGGCCTACCGTATACAAACATGGTGACACCATAATTTCAGTTTTTACTGAATATTTTTTTTTCTCAAATTAACGTTCTCATACATGCTACTC
Source organism: Bombylius discolor (assembly GCA_939192795.1). Lineage (NCBI taxonomy): Eukaryota > Metazoa > Arthropoda > Insecta > Diptera > Bombyliidae > Bombylius > Bombylius discolor. Next base: position 29,566,854 of record OW584239.1, read on the forward strand.
TTATCGGCCTACCGTATACAAACATGATGATACCATAATTTCAGTTTTCACTGAAAATTTTTTTTCTCTCAAATTAACGTTCTTATACAAGCTACTCTTATCGGCCTACCGTATACAAACATGGTGACACCATAATTTCAGTTTTTACTGAATATTTTTTTTTCTCAAATTAACGTTCTCATACAGGCTACTCTTATCGGCCTACCGTATACAAACATGATGACACCATAATTTCAGTTTTTACTGAATATTTTTTTTTCTCAAATTAACGTTCTCATACAGGCTACTCTTATCGGCCTACCGTATACAAACATGATGACACCATAATTTCAGTTTTTACTGAATATTTTTTTTTCTCAAATTAACGTTCTCATACAGGCTACTCTTATCGGCCTACCGTATACAAACATGATGACACCATAATTTCAGTTTTTACTGAAGATTTTTTTTTCTCAAATTAACGTTCTCATACAAGCTACTCTTATCGGCCTACCGTATACAAACATGATGACACCATAATTTCAGTTTTTACTGAATATTTTTTTTTCTCAAATTAACGTTCTCATACAGGCTACTCTTATCGGCCTACCGTATACAAACATGATGACACCATAATTTCAGTTTTTACTGAAAATTTTTTTTTTCAAATTAACGTTCTCATACAAGCTACTCTTATCGGCCTACCTTATACAAACATGATGACACCATAATTTCAGTTTTCACTGAAAATTTTTATTTTCTCAAATTAACGTTCTCATACAGGCTACTCTTATCGGCCTACCGTATACCAACATAATGACACCATAATTTCTGGTTTTACTGAAAATTTTGTTTTTTCTCAAATTAACGTTCTCATACAGGCTACTCTTATCGGCCTACCGTATACAAACATGATGACACCATAATATCAGTTTTTACTGAAAATTTTTTTTTTCTCAAATTAACGTTCTTATACAAGCTACTCTTATCGGCCTACCGTATACAAACATGATGACACCATAATTTCAGTTTTTACTGAATATTTTTTTTTCTCAAATTAACGTTCTCATACAGGCTACTCTTATCGGCCTACCGTATACAAACATGATGACACCATAATTTCAGTTTTTACTGAAATTTTTTTTTTCTCAAATTAACGTTCTTATACAAGCTACTCTTATCGGCCTACCGTATACAAACATGATGACACCATAATTTCAGTTTTTACTGAATATTTTTTTTTCTCAAATTAACGTTCTCATACAGGCTACTCTTATCGGCCTACCGTATACAAACATGATGACACCATAATTTCAGTTTTTACTGAAAAATTTTTTTTTCTCAAATTAACGTTCTCATACAAGCTACTCTTATCGACCTACCGTATACAAACATGATGACACCATAATTTCAGTTTTTCCTGAATTTTTTTTTTTAAATTAACGTTCTCATACAGGCTACTCTTATCGGCCTACCGTATACAAACATGGTGACAACATAATTTCAGTTTTTACTGAAATTTTTTTTTTTTTCAAAGTAACGTTCTCATACAAGCTACACTTATCGGCCTACCGTATACAAACATGATGACACCATAATTTCAGTTTTAACTGAATATTTTTTTTTCTCAAATTAACGTTCTCATACAGGCTACTCTTATCGGCCTACCGCATACAAACATGATGACACCATAATTTCAGTTTTTACTGGATTTCTTTTTTTTTTTTTTAAAGTAACGTTCTCATACAAGCTACACTTATCGGCCTACCGTATACAAACATGATGACACCATAATTTCAGTTTTTACTGAAAATTTTTTTTTTCTCAAATTAACGTTCTCATACAAGCTACTCTTTTCGGCCTACCGTATACAAACATGATGACACCATAATTTCAGATTTCACTGAAAATTTTTTTTTTTTTTTAAAGTAACGTTCTCATACAAGCTACTCTTATCGGCCTACCGTATACAAACATGATGACACCATAATTTCAGTTTTTACTGAAAATTTTTTTTCTCAAATTAACGTTCTCATACAAGCTACTCTTATCGGCCTACCGTATACAAACATGATGACACCATAATTTCAGTTTTCACTGAAAATTTTTTTTTTTTTTTTAAAGTAACGTTCTCATACAACCTACTCTTATCGGCCTACCGTATACAAACATGATGACACCATAATTTCAGTTTTTACTGAAAACTTTTTTTTTTGTCAAATTAACGTTCTCATGCAGACTACTCGTATCGGCCTACCGTATACAAACATGATGAAACCATAATTTCAGTTTTCACTGAAAATTTTTATTTTCTCAAATTAACGTTCTCATACAGGCTACTCTTATCGGCCTACCGTATACCAACATGATGACACCATAATATCAGTTTTTACTGAAAATTTTTTTTTTCTCAAATTAACGTTCTCATACAAGCTACTCTTATCGGCCTACCGTATACAAACATGATGACACCATAATTTCAGTTGTCACTGAAATTTTTTTTTTTTTTAAAGTAACGTTCTCATACAAGCTACTCTTATCGGCCTACCGTATACAAACATGATGACACCATAATTTCAGTTGTCACTGAAATTTTTTTTTTTTTAAAGTAACGTTCTCATACAGACTACTCTTATCGGCCTACCGTATACAAACATGATGACACCATAATTTATGTTTTTACTGAAAATTTTGTTTTTTCTCAAATTAACGTTCTCATACAGGCTACTCTTATCCGTCTACCGTATACAAACATGATGACACCATACTTTCTGTTTTTACTGAAAATTTATTTTTTCTCAAAATAACGTTCTCATACAGGCTACTCTTATCGGCCTACCGTATACAAACATGATGACACATAATTTCTGTTTTTACTGAAAATTTTTTTTTCTCAAATTAACGGTCTTATACAACCTACTCTTATCGGCCTACCGTATACAAACATGATGACACCATAATTTCAGTTTTTACTGGAATTTTTTTTTTTTTTTTAATGTAACGTTCTCATACAAGCTACTCTTATCGGCCTACCGTATACAAACATGATGACACCATAATTTCAGTTTTCACTGAAATTTTGTTTTTTTAAAAGTAACGTTCTCATACAGACTACTCTTATCGGCCTACCGTATACAAACATGATGACACCATAATTTCAGTTTTTACTGAAAATTTTTTTTTCCTCAAATTAACGTTCTCATACAAGCTACTCTTATCGGCCTACCGTATACAAACATGATGACACCATAATTTCAGTTGTCACTGAAATTTTTTTTTTTTTTAAAGTAACGTTCTCATACAGACTACTCTTATCGGCCTACCGTATACAAACATGATGACACCATAATTTATGTTTTTACTGAAAATTTTGTTTTTTCTCAAATTAACGTTCTCATACAGGCTACTCTTATCGGCCTACCGTATACAAACATGATGACACCATAATTTCAGTTTTTACTGAAAATTTTTTTTTTCTCAAATTAACGTTCTCATACAGGCTACTCTTATCGGCCTACCGTATACAAACATGATGACACCATACTTTCTGTTTTTACTGAAAATTTATTTTTTCTCAAAATAACGTTCTCATACAGGCTACTCTTATCGGCCTACCGTATACAAACATGATGACACATAATTTCTGTTTTTACTGAAAATTTTTTTTTCTCAAATTAACGGTCTTATACAACCTACTCTTATCGGCCTACCGTATACAAACATGATGACACCATAATTTCAGTTTTTACTGGAATTTTTTTTTTTTTTTTTAATGTAACGTTCTCATACAAGCTACACTTATCGGCCTACCGTATACAAACATGATGACACCATAATTTCAGTTTTTACTGAATATTTTTTTTTTCTCAAATTAACGTTCTCATACAGGCTACTCTTATCGGCCTACCGTATACAAACATGATGACACCATACTTTCTGTTTTTACTGAAAATTTATTTTTTCTCAAATTAACGTTCTCATACAGGCTACTCTTATCGGCCTACCGTATACAAACATGATGACACCATAATTTCAGTTTTTACTGAAAATTTTTTTTTCCTCAAATTAACGTTCTCATACAAGCTACACTTATCGGCCTACCGTATACAAACATGATGACACAATAATTTCAGTTTTCACTAAAAATTTTTTTTTTCTCAAATTAACGTTCTTATACAACCTACTCTTATCGGCCTACCGTGTACAAACATGATGACACCATAATTTCAGTTTTTACTGGAATTTTTTTTTTTTTTTTAATGTAACGTTCTCATACAAGCTACACTTATCGGCCTACCGTATACAAACATGATGACACCATAATTTCAGTTTTTACTGAATATTTTTTATTTCTCAAATTAACGTTCTCATACAGGCTACTCTTATCGGCCTACCGTATACAAACATGGTGACACCATAATTTCAGTTTTTACTGAATATTTTTTTTTCTCAAATTAACGTTCTCATACAGGCTACTCTTATCGGCCTATCGTATACAAACATGATGACACCATAATTTCAGTTTTTACTGAAAATTTTTTTTTTCTCAAATTAACGTTCTCATACAAGCTACTCTTATCGGCCTACCGTATACAAACATGATGACACCATAATTTCAGTTTTTACTGAATTTTTTTTTTCTCAAATTAACGTTCTCATACAGGCTACTCTTATCGGCCTACCGTATACAAACATGGTGACACCATAATTTCAGTTTTTACTGAAATTTTTTTTTTTTTTTAAAGTAACGTTCTCATACAAGCTACACTTATCGGCCTATCGTATACAAACATGATGACACCATAATTTCAGTTTTTACTGAAAATTTTTTTTTTTTAAAAGTAACGTTCTAATACAGACTAATCTTATCGGCCTACCGTATACAAACATGATGACACCATAATTTCAGTTTTTACTGAAATTTTTTTTTTCTCAAATTAACGTTCTTATACAAGCTACTCTTATCGGCCTACCGTATACAAACATGATGACACCATAATTTCAGTTTTTACTGAATATTTTTTTTTCTCAAATTAACGTTCTCATACAGGCTACTCTTATCGGCCTACCGTATACAAACATGATGACACCATAATTTCAGTTTTTACTGAAAATTTTTTTTTTCTCAAATTAACGTTCTCATACAACCTACTCTTATCGGCCTACCGTATACAAACATGATGACACCATAATTTCAGTTTTTACTGAATTTTTTTTTTTCAAATTAACGTTCTCATACAGGCTACTCTTATCGGCCTACCGTATACAAACATGGTGACACCATAATTTCAGTTTTTACTGAAATTTTTTTTTTGTTAAAGTAACGTTCTCATACAAGCTACACTTATCGGCCTACCGTATACAAACATGATGACACCATAATTTCAGTTATTACTGAATATTTTTTTTTCTCAAATTAACGTTCTCATACAGGCTACTCTTATCGGCCTACCGCATACAAACATGATGACACCATAATTTCAGTTTTTACTGGATTTCTTTTTTTTTTTTTTAAAGTAACGTTCTCATACAAGCTACACTTATCGGCCTACCGTATACAAACATGATGACACCATAATTTCAGTTTTTACTGAAAATTTTTTTTTTCTCAAATTAACGTTCTCATACAAGCTACTCTTTTCGGCCTACCGTATACAAACATGATGACACCATAATTTCAGATTTCACTGAAAATTTTTTTTTTTTTTTAAAGTAACGTTCTCATACAAGCTACTCTTATCGGCCTACCGTATACAAACATGATGACACCATAATTTCAGTTTTCACTGAAATTTTGTTTTTTTAAAAGTAACGTTCTCATACAGACTACTCTTATCGGCCTACCGTATACAAACATGATGACACCATAATTTCAGTTTTTACTGAAAATTTTTTTTCCTCAAATTAACGTTCTCATACAAGCTACTCTTATCGGCCTACCGTATACAAACATGATGACACCATAATTTCAGTTGTCACTGAAATTTTTTTTTTTTTAAAGTAACGTTCTCATACAGACTACTCTTATCGGCCTACCGTATACAAACATGATGACACCATAATTTCTGTTTTTACTGAAAATTTTGTTTTTTCTCAAATTAACGTTCTCATACAGGCTACTCTTATCGGCCTACCGTATACAAACATGATGACACCATAATTTCAGTTTTTACTGAAAATTTTTTTTTTCTCAAATTAACGTTCTCATACAGGCTACTCTTATCGGCCTACCGTATACAAACATGATGACACCATACTTTCTGTTTTTACTGAAAATTTATTTTTTCTCAAAATAACGTTCTCATACAGGCTACTCTTATCGGCCTACCGTATACAAACATGATGACACATAATTTCTGTTTTTACTGAAAATTTTTTTTTCTCAAATTAACGTTCTTATACAAGCTACTCTTATCGGCCTACCGTATACAAACATGATGACACCAAAATTTCAGTTTTTACTGAAATTTTTTTTTTTTTAAAAGTAACGTTCTCATACAAGCTACACTTATCGGCCTACCGTATACAAACATGATGACACCATAATTTCAGTTTTTACTAAAAATTTTTTTTTTCTCAAATTAACGGTCTTATACAACCTACTCTTATCGGCCTACCGTATACAAACATGATGACACCATAATTTCAGTTTTTACTGGAATTTTTTTTTTTTTTTTAATGTAACGTTCTCATACAAGCTACACTTATCGGCCTACCGTATACAAACATGATGACACCATAATTTCAGTTTTCACTGAATATTTTTTTTTTCTCAAATTAACGTTCTCATACAGGCTACTCTTATCGGCCTACCGTATACAAACATGATGACACCATACTTTCTGTTTTTACTGAAAATTTATTTTTTCTCAAATTAACGTTCTCATACAGGCTACTCTTATCGGCCTACCGTATACAAACATGATGACACCATAATTTCAGTTTTTACTGAAAATTTTTTTTTCCTCAAATTAACGTTCTCATACAAGCTACACTTATCGGCCTACCGTATACAAACATGATGACACCATAATTTCAGTTTTCACTAAAAATTTTTTTTTTCTCAAATTAACGTTCTTATACAACCTACTCTTATCGGCCTACCGTGTACAAACATGATCACACCATAATATCAGTTTTTACTGGAATTTTTTTTTTTTTTTAATGTAACGTTCTCATACAAGCTACACTTATCGGCCTACCGTATACAAACATGATGACACCATAATTTCAGTTTTTACTGAAATTTTTTTTTTCTCAAATTAACGTTCTCATACAGGCTACTCTTATCGGCCTACCGTATACAAACATGATGACACCATAATTTCAGTTTTTACTGAAAATTTTTTTTTTCTCAAATTAACGTTCTCATACAAGCTACTCTTATCGGCCTACCGTATACAAACATGATGACACCATAATTTCAGTTTTTACTGAATTTTTTTTTTCTCAAATTAACGTTCTCATACAGGCTACTCTTATCGGCCTACCGTATACAAACATGGTGACACCATAATTTCAGTTTTTACTGAATATTTTTTTTTCTCAAATTAACGTTCTCATACAGGCTACTCTTATCGGCCTACCGTATACAAACATAATGACACCATAATTTCAGTTTTTACTGAATATTTTTTTTTCTCAAATTAACGTTCTCATACAGGCTACTCTTATCGGCCTACCGTATACAAACATGGTGACACCATAATTTCAGTTTTTACTGAATATTTTTTTTTCTCAAATTAACGTTCTCATACAGGCTACTCTTATCGGCCTACCGTATACAAACATGATGATACCATAATTTCAGTTTTCACTGAAAATTTTTTTTCTCTCAAATTAACGTTCTTATACAAGCTACTCTTATCGGCCTTCCGTATACAAACATGATGACACCATAATTTCAGTTTTTACTGAATATTTTTTTTTTCTCAAACTAACGTTCTCATACAGGCTACTCTTATCGGCCTACCGTATACAAACATGATGACACCATAATTTCAGTTTTTACTAAATATTTTTTTTTCTCAAATTAACGTTCTCATACAGGCTACTCTTATCGGCCTACCGTATACAAAACTTGATGACACCATAATTTCAGTTTTTACTGAATATTTTTTTTTCTCAAATTAACGTTCTCATACAGGCTACTCTTATCGGCCTACCGCATACAAACATGATGACACCATAATTTCAGTTTTTACTGGATTTCTTTTTTTTTTTTTTTAAAGTAACGTTCTCATACAAGCTACACTTATCGGCCTACCGTATACAAACATGATGACACCATAATTTCAGTTTTTACTGAAAATTTTTTTTTTCTCAAATTAACGTTCTCATACAAGCTACTCTTTTCGGCCTACCGTATACAAACATGATGACACCATAATTTCAGATTTCACTGAAAATTTTTTTTTTTTTTTAAAGTAACGTTCTCATACAAGCTACTCTTATCGGCCTACCGTATACAAACATGATGACACCATAATTTCAGTTTTTACTGAAAATTTTTTTTCTCAAATTAACGTTCTCATACAAGCTACTCTTATCGGCCTACCGTATACAAACATGATGACACCATAATTTCAGTTTTCACTGAAAATTTTTTTTTTTTTTTTAAAGTAACGTTCTCATACAACCTACTCTTATCGGCCTACCGTATACAAACATGATGACACCATAATTTCAGTTTTTACTGAAAACTTTTTTTTTTGTGAAATTAACGTTCTCATGCAGACTACTCGTTTCGGCCTACCGTATACAAACATGATGAAACCATAATTTCAGTTTTCACTGAAAATTTTTATTTTCTCAAATTAACGTTCTCATACAGGCTACTCTTATCGGCCTACCGTATACCAACATGATGACACCATAATATCAGTTTTTACTGAAAATTTTTTTTTTCTCAAATTAACGTTCTCATACAAGCTACTCTTATCGGCCTACCGTATACAAACATGATGACACCATAATTTCAGTTTTCACTGAAATTTTGTTTTTTTAAAAGTAACGTTCTCATACAGACTACTCTTATCGGCCTACCGTATACAAACATGATGACACCATAATTTCAGATTTCACTGAAAATTTTTTTTTTTTTTTTTAAAGTAACGTTCTCATACAAGCTACACTTATCGGCCTACCGTATACAAACATGATGACACCATAATTTCAGTTTTTACTGAAAATTTTTTTTTTCTCAAATTAACGTTCTCATACAAGCTACTCTCATCGGCCTACCGTATACAAACATGATGACACCATAATTTCAGATTTCACTGAAATTTTTTTTTTTTAAAAGTAACGTTCTCATACAGGCTACTCTTATCGGCCTACCGTATACAAACATGGTGACACCATAATTTCAGTTTTTACTGAATATTTTTTTTTCTCAAATTAACGTTCTTATACAAGCTACTCTTATCGGCCTACCGTATACAAACATGATGACACCATAATTTCAGTTTTTACTGAATATTTTTTTTTTCTCAAATTAACGTTCTCATACAGGCTACTCTTATCGGCCTACCGTATACAAACATGGTGACACCATAATTTCAGTTTTTACTGAATATTTTTTTTTCTCAAATTAACGTTCTCATACAGGCTACTCTTATCGGCCTACCGTATACAAACATGATGACACCATAATTTCAGTTTTTACTGAATATTTTTTTTTCTCAAATTAACGTTCTCATACAGGCTACTCTTATCGGCCTACCGTATACAAACATGATGACACCATAATTTCAGTTTTTACTGAATATTTATTTTTCTCAAATTAACGTTCTCATACAGGCTACTCTTATCGGCCTACCGCATACAAACATGATGACACCATAATTTCAGTTTTTACTGAATATTTTTTTTTCTCAAATTAACGTTCTCATACAGGCTACTCTTATCGGCCTACCGTATACAAACATGATGATACCATAATTTCAGTTTTCACTGAAAATTTTTTTCTCTCAAATTAACGTTCTTATACAAGCTACTCTTATCGGCCTACCGTATACAAACATGATGACACCATAATTTCAGTTTTTACTGAATATTTTTTTTTTCTCAAATTAACGTTCTCATACAGGCTACTCTTATCGGCCTACCGTATACAAACATGGTGACACCATAATTTCAGTTTTTACTGAATATTTTTTTTTCTCAAATTAACGTTCTCATACAGGCTACTCTTATCGGCCTACCGTATACAAACATGATGACACCATAATTTCAGTTTTTACTGAATATTTTTTTTTCTCAAATTAACGTTCTCATACAGGCTACTCTTATCGGCCTACCGTATACAAACATGATGACACCATAATTTCAGTTTTTACTGAATATTTATTTTTCTCAAATTAACGTTCTCATACAGGCTACTCTTATCGGCCTACCGCATACAAACATGATGACACCATAATTTCAGTTTTTACTGGATTTCTTTTTTTTTTTTTTTAAAGTAACGTTCTCATACAAGCTACACTTATCGGCCTACCGTATACAAACATGATGACACCATAATTTCAGTTTTTACTGAAAATTTTTTTTTTCTCAAATTAACGTTCTCATACAGGCTACTCTTATCGGCCTACCGTATACCAACATGATGACACCATAATTTCAGATTTCACTGAAAATTTTTTTTTTTTTTTAAAGTAACGTTCTCATACAAGCTACTCTTATCGGCCTACCGTATACAAACATGATGACACCATAATTTCAGTTTTTACTGAATATTTTTTTTTTCTCAAATTAACGTTCTCATACAGGCTACTCTTATCGGCCTACCGTATACAAACATGGTGACACCATAATTTCAGTTTTTACTGAATATTTTTTTTTCTCAAATTAACGTTCTCATACAGGCTACTCTTATCGGCCTACCGTATACAAACATGATGACACCATAATTTCAGTTTTTACTGAATATTTTTTTTTCTCAAATTAACGTTCTCATACAGGCTACTCTTATCGGCCAAACCGTATACAAACATGATGACACCATAATTTCAGTTTTTACTGAATATTTTTTTTTCTCAAATTAACGTTCTCATACAGGCTACTCTTATCGGCCTACCGCATACAAACATGATGACACCATAATTTCAGTTTTTACTGGATTTCTTTTTTTTTTTTTTTAAAGTAACGTTCTCATACAAGCTACACTTATCGGCCTACCGTATACAAACATGATGACACCATAATTTCAGTTTTTACTGAAAATTTTTTTTTTCTCAAATTAACGTTCTCATACAAGCTACTCTTTTCGGCCTACCGTATACAAACATGATGACACCATAATTTCAGATTTCACTGAAAATTTTTTTTTTTTTTTAAAGTAACGTTCTCATACAAGCTACTCTTATCGGCCTACCGTATACAAACATGATGACACCATAATTTCAGTTTTTACTGAAAATTGTTTTTCTCAAATTAACGTTCTCATACAAGCTACTCTTATCGGCCTACCGTATACAAACATGATGACACCATAATTTCAGTTTTTACTGAAAACTTTTTTTTTTGTCAAATTAACGTTCTCATGCAGACTACTCGTTTCGGCCTACCGTATACAAACATGATGAAACCATAATTTCAGTTTTCACTGAAAATTTTTATTTTCTCAAATTAACGTTCTCATACAGGCTACTCTTATCGGCCTACCGTATACCAACATGATGACACCATAATATCAGTTTTTACTGAAAATTTTTTTTTTCTCAAATTAACGTTCTCATACAAGCTACTCTTATCGGCCTACCGTATACAAACATGATGACACCATAATTTCAGTTTTCACTGAAATTTTGTTTTTTTAAAAGTAACGTTCTCATACAGACTACTCTTATCGGCCTACCGTATACAAACATGATGACACCATAATTTCAGATTTCACTGAAAATTTTTTTTTTTTTTAAAGTAACGTTCTCATACAAGCTACTCTTATCGGCCTACCGTATACAAACATGATGACACCATAATTTCAGCTTTTACTGAATTTTTTTTTTTTTTTTTAAAGTAACGTTCTCATACAAGCTACACTTATCGGCCTACCGTATACAAACATGATGACACCATAATTTCAGTTTTTACTGAAAATTTTTTTTTTCTCAAATTAACGTTCTCATACAAGCTACTCTCATCGGCCTACCGTATACAAACATGATGACACCATAATTTCAGATTTCACTGAAAATTTTTTTTCTCTCAAATTAACGTTCTTATACAAGCTACTCTTATCGGCCTACCGTATACAAACATGATGACACCATAATTTCAGTTTTTACTGAATATTTTTTTTTTCTCAAATTAACGTTCTCATACAGGCTACTCTTATCGGCCTACCGTATACAAACATGGTGACACCATAATTTCAGTTTTTACTGAATATTTTTTTTTCTCAAATTAACGTTCTCATACAGGCTACTCTTATCGGCCTACCGTATACAAACATGATGACACCATAATTTCAGTTTTTACTGAATATTTTTTTTTCTCAAATTAACGTTCTCATACAGGCGACTCTTATCGGCCTACCGTATACAAACATGATGACACCATAATTTCAGTTTTTACTGAAAATTTTTTTTTTCTCAAATTAACGTTCTCATACAAGCTACTCTCATCGGCCTACCGTATACAAACATGATGACACCATAATTTCAGATTTCACTGAAAATTTTTTTTCTCTCAAATTAACGTTCTTATACAAGCTACTCTTATCGGCCTACCGTATACAAACATGATGACACCATAATTTCAGTTTTTACTGAATATTTTTTTTTTCTCAAATTAACGTTCTCATACAGGCTACTCTTATCGGCCTACCGTATACAAACATGGTGACACCATAATTTCAGTTTTTACTGAATATTTTTTTTTCTCAAATTAACGTTCTCATACAGGCTACTCTTATCGGCCTACCGTATACAAACATGATGACACCATAATTTCAGTTTTTACTGAATATTTTTTTTTCTCAAATTAACGTTCTCATACAGGCGACTCTTATCGGCCTACCGTATACAAACATGATGACACCATAATTTCAGTTTTTACTGAATATTTTTTTTTCTCAAATTAACGTTCTCATACAGGCTACTCTTATCGGCCTACCGCATACAAACATGATGACACCATAATTTCAGTTTTTACTGGATTTCTTTTTTTTTTTTTTAAAGTAACGTTCTCATACAAGCTACACTTATCGGCCTACCGTATACAAACATGATGACACCATAATTTCAGTTTTTACTGAAAATTTTTTTTTTCTCAAATTAACGTTCTCATACAAGCTACTCTTTTCGGCCTACCGTATACAAACATGATGACACCATAATTTCAGATTTCACTGAAAATTTTTTTTTTGTTTTTAAAGTTACGTTGTCATACAAGCTACTCTTATCGGCCTATCGTATACAAACATGATGACACCATAATTTCTGTTTTTACTGAAAATTTATTTTTTCTCAAATTAACGTTCTCATACAAGCTACTCTTATCGGCCTACCGTATACAAACATGATGACACCATAATTTCAGTTTTTACTGAAAATTTTTTTTTTTTTTTTAAAGTAACGTTCTCATACAACCTACTCTTATCGGCCTACCGTATACAAACATGATGACACCATAATTTCAGTTTTTACTGAAAACTTTTTTTTTTGTCAAATTAACGTTCTCATGCAGACTACTCGTTTCGGCCTACCGTATACAAACATGATGAAACCATAATTTCAGTTTTCACTGAAAATTTTTATTTTCTCAAATTAACGTTCTCATACAGGCTACTCTTATCGGCCTACCGTATACCAACATGATGACACCATAATATCAGTTTTTACTGAAAATTTTTTTTTTCTCAAATTAACGTCCTCATACAAGCTACTCTTATCGGCCTACCGTATACAAACATGATGACACCATAATTTCAGTTTTCACTGAAATTTTGTTTTTTTAAAAGTATCGTTCTCATACAGACTACTCTTATCGGCCTACCGTATACAAACATGATGACACATAATTTCAGTTTTTACTGAAAATTTTTTTTTCCTCAAATTAACGTTCTCATACAAGCTACTCTTATCGGCCTACCGTATACAAACATGATGACACCATAATTTCAGTTGTCACTGAAATTTTTTTTTTTTTTAAAGTAACGTTCTCATACAGACTACTCTTATCGGCCTACCGTATACAAACATGATGACACCATAATTTCTGTTTTTACTGAAAATTTTGTTTTTTCTCAAATTAACGTTCTCATACAGGCTACTCTTATCGGCCTACCGTATACAAACATGATGACACCATAATTTCAGTTTTTACTGAAAATTTTTTTTTTCTCAAATTAACGTTCTCATACAGGCTACTCTTATCGGCCTACCGTATACAAACATGATGACACCATACTTTCTGTTTTTACTGGAAATTTATTTTTTCTCAAAATAACGTTCTCATACAGGCTACTCTTATCGGCCTACCGTATACAAACATGATGACACATAATTTCTGTTTTTACTGAAAATTTTTTTTTCTCAAATTAACGTTCTTATACAAGCTACTCTTATCGGCCTACCTTATACAAACATGATGACACCAAAATTTCAGTTTTTACTGAAATTTTTTTTTTTTTAAAAGTAACGTTCTCATACAAGCTACACTTATCGGCCTACCGTATACAAACATGATGACACCATAATTTCAGTTTTCACTGAAATTTTTTTTTTTCTCAAATTAACGGTCTTATACAACCTACTCTTATCGGCCTACCGTATACAAACATGATGACACCATAATTTCAGTTTTCACTGAAAATTTTTATTTTCTCAAATTAACGTTCTCATACAGGCTACTCTTATCGGCCTACCGTATACCAACATGATGACACCATAATATCAGTTTTTGCTGAAAATTTTTTTTTTCTCAAATTAACGTTCTCATACAAGCTACTCTTATCGGCCTACCGTATACAAACATGATGACACCATAATTTCAGTTTTCACTGAAATTTTGTTTTTTTAAAAGTAACGTTCTCATACAGACTACTCTTATCGGCCTACCGTATACAAACATGATGACACCATAATTTCAGTTTTTACTGAAAATTTTTTTTTCCTCAAATTAACGTTCTCATACAAGCTACTCTTATCGGCCTACCGTATACAAACATGATGACACCATAATTTCAGTTGTCACTGAAATTTTTTTTTTTTTTAAAGTAACGTTCTCATACAGACTACTCTTATCGGCCTACCGTATACAAACATGATGACACCATAATTTCTGTTTTTACTGAAAATTTTGTTTTTTCTCAAATTAACGTTCTCATACAGGCTACTCTTATCGGCCTACCGTATACAAACATGATGACACCATAATTTCAGTTTTTACTGAAAATTTTTTTCTTCTCAAATTAACGTTCTCATACAGGCTACTCTTATCGGCCTACCGTATACAAACATGATGACACCATACTTTCTGTTTTTACTGAAAATTTATTTTTTCTCAAAATAACGTTCTCATACAGGCTACTCTTATCGGCCTACCGTATACAAACATGATGACACATAATTACTGTTTTTACTGAAAATTTTTTTTTCTCAAATTAACGTTCTTATACAAGCTACTCTTATCGGCCTACCGTATACAAACATGATGACACCAAAATTTCAGTTTTTACTGAAATTTTTTTTTTTTTAAAAGTAACGTTCTCATACAAGCTACACTTATCGGCCTACCGTATACAAACATGATGACACCATAATTTCAGTTTTTACTAAAAATTTTTTTTTCTCAAATTAACGTTCTCATACAAGCTACTCTTATCGGCCTACCGTATACAAACATGATGACACCATAATTTCAGTTTTCACTGAAATTTTGTTTTTTTAAAAGTAACGTTCTCATACAGACTACTCTTATCGGCCTACCGTATACAAACATGATGACACCATAATTTCAGATTTCACTGAAAATTTTTTTTTTTTTAAAGTAACGTTCTCATACAAGCTACTCTTATCGGCCTACCGTATACAAACATGATGACACCATAATTTCAGCTTTTACTGAATTTTTTTTTTTTTTTTTAAAGTAACGTTCTCATACAAGCTACACTTATCGGCCTACCGTATACAAACATGATGACACCATAATATCAGTTTTTACTGAAAATTTTTTTTTTCTCAAATTAACGTTCTCATACAAGCTACTCTCATCGGCCTACCGTATACAAACATGATGACACCATAATTTCAGATTTCACTGAAAATTTTTTTTCTCTCAAATTAACGTTCTTATACAAGCTACTCTTATCGGCCTACCGTATACAAACATGATGACACCATAATTTCAGTTTTTACTGAATATTTTTTTTTTCTCAAATTAACGTTCTCATACAGGCTACTCTTATCGGCCTACCGTATACAAACATGGTGACACCATAATTTCAGTTTTTACTGAATATTTTTTTTTCTCAAATTAACGTTCTCATACAGGCTACTCTTATCGGCCTACCGTATACAAACATGATGACACCAAAATTTCAGTTTTTACTGAAATTTTTTTTTTTTTAAAAGTAACGTTCTCATACAAGCTACACTTATCGGCCTACCGTATACAAACATGATGACACCATAATTTCAGTTTTTACTAAAAATTTTTTTTTCTCAAATTAACGGTCTTATACAACTTACTCTTATCGGCCTACCGTATACAAACATGATGACACCATAATTTCAGTTTTTACTGGAATTTTTTTTTCCTCAAATTAACGTTCTCATACAAGCTACACTTATCGGCCTACCGTATACAAACATGATGACACCATAATTTCAGTTTTTACTGAATTTTTTTTTTTTTTTTTTAAAGTAACGTTCTCATACAAGCTACACTTATCGGCCTACCGTATACAAACATGATGACACCATAATTTCAGTTTCAACTGAAAATTTTTTTTTTTTGTCAAATTAACGTTCTCATACAAGCTACTCTTATCGGCCTTCCGTATACAAACATGATGACACCATAATTTCAGTTTTTACTGAATTTTTTTTTTTTTTTAAAGTAACGTTCTCATACAAGCTACTCTTATCGGCCTACCGTATACAAACATGATGACACCATAATTTCAGTTTTTACTGAAAATTTTTTTTTTCTCAAATTAACGTTCTCATACAGGCTACTCTTATCGGCCTACCGTATACAAACATGATGACACCATACTTTCTGTTTTTACTGGAAATTTATTTTTTCTCAAAATAACGTTCTCATACAGGCTACTCTTATCGGCCTACCGTATACAAACATGATGACACATAATTTCTGTTTTTACTGAAAATTTTTTTTTCTCAAATTAACGTTCTTATACAAGCTACTCTTATCGGCCTACCTTATACAAACATGATGACACCAAAATTTCAGTTTTTACTGAAATTTTTTTTTTTTAAAAGTAACGTTCTCATACAAGCTACACTTATCGGCCTACCGTATACAAACATGATGACACCATAATTTCAGTTTTCACTGAAATTTTTTTTTTTCTCAAATTAACGGTCTTATACAACCTACTCTTATCGGCCTACCGTATACAAACATGATGACACCATAATTTCAGTTTTCACTGAAAATTTTTATTTTCTCAAATTAACGTTCTCATACAGGCTACTCTTATCGGCCTACCGTATACCAACATGATGACACCATAATATCAGTTTTTGCTGAAAATTTTTTTTTTCTCAAATTAACGTTCTCATACAAGCTACTCTTATCGGCCTACCGTATACAAACATGATGACACCATAATTTCAGTTTTCACTGAAATTTTGTTTTTTTAAAAGTAACGTTCTCATACAGACTACTCTTATCGGCCTACCGTATACAAACATGATGACACCATAATTTCAGTTTTTACTGAAAATTTTTTTTTCCTCAAATTAACGTTCTCATACAAGCTACTCTTATCGGCCTACCGTATACAAACATGATGACACCATAATTTCAGTTGTCACTGAAATTTTTTTTTTTTTTAAAGTAACGTTCTCATACAGGCTACTCTTATCGGCCTACCGTATACAAACATGATGACACATAATTACTGTTTTTACTGAAAATTTTTTTTTCTCAAATTAACGTTCTTATACAAGCTACTCTTATCGGCCTACCGTATACAAACATGATGACACCAAAATTTCAGTTTTTACTGAAATTTTTTTTTTTTTAAAAGTAACGTTCTCATACAAGCTACACTTATCGGCCTACCGTATACAAACATGATGACACCATAATTTCAGTTTTTACTAAAAATTTTTTTTTCTCAAATTAACGTTCTCATACAAGCTACTCTTATCGGCCTACCGTATACAAACATGATGACACCATAATTTCAGTTTTCACTGAAATTTTGTTTTTTTAAAAGTAACGTTCTCATACAGACTACTCTTATCGGCCTACCGTATACAAACATGATGACACCATAATTTCAGATTTCACTGAAAATTTTTTTTTTTTTTAAAGTAACGTTCTCATACAAGCTACTCTTATCGGCCTACCGTATACAAACATGATGACACCATAATTTCAGCTTTTACTGAATTTTTTTTTTTTTTTTTAAAGTAACGTTCTCATACAAGCTACACTTATCGGCCTACCGTATACAAACATGATGACACCATAATTTCAGTTTTTACTGAAAATTTTTTTTTTCTCAAATTAACGTTCTCATACAAGCTACTCTCATCGGCCTACCGTATACAAACATGATGACACCATAATTTCAGATTTCACTGAAAATTTTTTTTCTCTCAAATTAACGTTCTTATACAAGCTACTCTTATCGGCCTACCGTATACAAACATGATGACACCATAATTTCAGTTTTTACTGAATATTTTTTTTTTCTCAAATTAACGTTCTCATACAGGCTACTCTTATCGGCCTACCGTATACAAACATGGTGACACCATAATTTCAGTTTTTACTGAATATTTTTTTTTCTCAAATTAACGTTCTCATACAGGCTACTCTTATCGGCCTACCGTATACAAACATGATGACACCAAAATTTCAGTTTTTACTGAAATTTTTTTTTTTTTAAAAGTAACGTTCTCATACAAGCTACACTTATCGGCCTACCGTATACAAACATGATGACACCATAATTTCAGTTTTTACTAAAAATTTTTTTTTCTCAAATTAACGGTCTTATACAACTTACTCTTATCGGCCTACCGTATACAAACATGATGACACCATAATTTCAGTTTTTACTGGAATTTTTTTTTCCTCAAATTAACGTTCTCATACAAGCGACACTTATCGGCCTACCGTATACAAACATGATGACACCATAATTTCAGTTTTTACTGAATATTTTTTTTTTCTCAAATTAACGTTCTCATACAGGCTACTCTTATCGGCCTACCGTATACACACATGATGACACCATACTTTCTGTTTTTACTGAAAATTTATTTTTTCTCAAATTAACGTTCTCATACAGGCTACTCTTATCGGCCTACCGTATACAAACATGATGACACCATAATTTCAGTTTTTACTGAAAATTTTTTTTTCCTCAAATTAACGTTCTCATACAAGCTACACTTATCGGCCTACCGTATACAAACATGATAACACCATAATTTCAGTTTTCACTAAAAATTTTTTTTTTCTCAAATTAACGTTCTTATACAACCTACTCTTATCGGCCTACCGTGTACAAACATGATGACACCATAATTTCAGTTTTTACTGGAATTTTTTTTTTTTTTTAATGTAACGTTCTCATACAAGCTACACTTATCGGCCTACCGTATACAAACATGATGACACCATAATTTCAGTTTTTACTGAATATTTTTTTTTTCTCAAATTAACGTTCTCATACAGGCTACTCTTATCGGCCTACCGTATACAAACATGGTGACACCATAATTTCAGTTTTTACTGAATATTTTTTTTTCTCAAATTAACGTTCTCATACAGGCTACTCTTATCGGCCTACCGTATACAAACATGATGACACCATAATTTCAGTTTTTACTGAAAATTTTTTTTTTCTCAAATTAGCGTTCTCATACAAGCTACTCTTATCGGCCTACCGTATACAAACATGATGACACCATAATTTCAGTTTTTACTGAATTTTTTTTTTTTTTAAAGTAACGTTCTCATACAGACTACTCTTATCGGCCTACCGTATACAAACATGATGACACCATAATTTCTGTTTTTACTGAAAATTTTGTTTTTTCTCAAATTAACGTTCTCATACAGGCTTCTCTTATCGGCCTACCGTATACCAACATAATGACACCATAATTTCTGGTTTTACTGAAAATTTTGTTTTTTCTCAAATTAACGTTCTCATACAGGCTACTCTTATCGGCCTACCGTATACAAACATGATGACACCATAATTTCAGTTTTCACTGAAATTTTTTTTTTTTTTAAAGTAACGTTCTCATACAGACTACTCTTATCGGCCTACCGTATACAAACATGATGACACCATAATTTCTGTTTTTACTGAAAATTTTGTTTTTTCTCAAATTAACGTTCTCATACAGGCTTCTCTTATCGGCCTACCGTATACCAACATAATGACACCATAATTTCTGGTTTTACTGAAAATTTTGTTTTTTCTCAAATTAACGTTCTCATACAGGCTACTCTTATCGGCCTACCGTATACAAACATGATGACACCATAATTTCAGTTTTTACTGAATATTTTTTTTTCCTCAAATTAACGTTCTCATACAGGCTACTCTTATCGGCCTACCGTATACAAACATGGTGACACCATAATTTCAGTTTTTACTGAATATTTTTTTTTCTCAAATTAACGTTCTCATACAGGCTACTCTTATCGGCCTACCGTATACAAACATGATGACACCATAATTTCTGTTTTTACTGAATTTTTTTTTTCTCAAATTAACGTTCTCATACAGGCTACTCTTATCGGCCTACCGTATACAAACATGGTGACACCATAATTTCAGTTTTTACTGAAATTGTTTTTTTTTTTAAAGTAACGTTCTCATACAAGCTACACTTATCGGCCTACCGTATACAAACATGATGACACCATAATTTCAGTTTTCACTGAAATTTTTTTTTTTTTTAAAGTAACGTTCTCATACAGACTACTCTTATCGGCCTACCGTATACAAACATGATGACACCATAATTTCTGTTTTTACTGAAAATTTTGTTTTTTCTCAAATTAACGTTCTCATACAGGCTTCTCTTATCGGCCTACCGTATACCAACATAATGACACCATAATTTCTGGTTTTACTGAAAATTTTGTTTTTTCTCAAATTAACGTTCTCATACAGGCTACTCTTATCGGCCTACCGTATACAAACATGATGACACCATAATTTCAGTTGTCACTGAAATTTTTTTTTTTTTTAAAGTAACGTTCTCATACAGACTACTCTTATCGGCCTACCGTATACAAACATGATGACACCATAATTTCTGTTTTTACTGAAAATTTTGTTTTTTCTCAAATTAACGTTCTCATACAGGCTACTCTTATCGGCCTACCGTATACAAACATGATGACACCATAATTTCAGTTTTTACTGAAAATTTTTTTCTTCTCAAATTAACGTTCTCATACAGGCTACTCTTATCGGCCTACCGTATACAAACATGATGACACCATACTTTCTGATTTTACTGAAAATTTATTTTTTCTCAAAATAACGTTCTCATACAGGCTACTCTTATCGGCCTACCGTATACAAACATGATGACACATAATTACTGTTTTTACTGAAAATTTTTTTTTCTCAAATTAACGTTCTTATACAAGCTACTCTTATCGGCCTACCGTATACAAACATGATGACACCAAAATTTCAGTTTTTACTGAAATTTTTTTTTTTTTAAAAGTAACGTTCTCATACAAGCTACACTTATCGGCCTACCGTATACAAACATGATGACACCATAATTTCAGTTTTTACTAAAAATTTTTTTTTCTCAAATTAACGGTCTTATACAACTTACTCTTATCGGCCTACCGTATACAAACATGATGACACCATAATTTCAGTTTTTACTGGAATTTTTTTTTCCTCAAATTAACGTTCTCATACAAGCGACACTTATCGGCCTACCGTATACAAACATGATGACACCATAATTTCAGTTTTTACTGAATATTTTTTTTTTCTCAAATTAACGTTCTCATACAGGCTACTCTTATCGGCCTACCGTATACACACATGATGACACCATACTTTCTGTTTTTACTGAAAATTTATTTTTTCTCAAATTAACGTTCTCATACAGGCTACTCTTATCGGCCTACCGTATACAAACATGATGACACCATAATTTCAGTTTTTACTGAAAATTTTTTTTTCCTCAAATTAACGTTCTCATACAAGCTACACTTATCGGCCTACCGTATACAAACATGATGACACCATAATTTCAGTTTTCACTAAAAATTTTTTTTTTCTCAAATTAACGTTCTTATACAACCTACTCTTATCGGCCTACCGTATACAAACATGATGACACCATAATTTCAGTTTTCACTGAAATTTTTTTTTTTTTTTAAAAGTAACGTTCTAATACAGACTAATCTTATCGGCCTACCGTATACAAACATGATGACACCATAATTTCACTTTTTACTGAATATTTTTTTTTCTCAAATTAACGTTCTCATACAGGCTACTCTTATCGGCCTACCGTATACAAACATGATGACACCATAATTTCAGTTTTTACTGAAAATTTTTTTTTTCTCAAATTAACGTTCTCATACAAGCTACTCTTATCGGCCTACCGTATATAAACATGATGACACCATAATTTCAGTTTTTACTGAATTTTTTTTTTTTCAAATTAACGTTCTCATACAGGCTACTCTTATCGGCCTACCGTATACAAACATGGTGACACCATAATTTCAGTTTTTACTGAAATTTTTTTTTTTTAAAGTAACGTTCTCATACAAGCTACACTTATCGGCCTACCGTATACAAACATGATGACACCATAATTTCAGTTTTTACTGAATATTTTTTTTTCTCAAATTAACGTTCTCATACAAGCTACTCTTATCGGCCTACCGTATACAAACATGATGACACCATAATTTCAGTTTTTACTGGATTTCTTTTTTTTTTTTTTAAAGTAACGTTCTCATAGAAGCTACACTTATCGGCCTACCGTATACAAACATGATGACACCATAATTTCAGTTTTTACTGAAAATTTTTTTTTTCTCAAATTAACGTTCTCATACAAGCTACTCTTTTCGGCCTACCGTATACAAACATGATGACACCATAATTTCAGATTTCACTGAAATTTTTTTTTTTTTTAAAGTAACGTTCTCATACAGACTACTCTTATCGGCCTACCGTATACAAACATGATGACACCATAATTTCTGTTTTTACTGAAAATTTTGTTTTTTCTCAAATTAACGTTCTCATACAGGCTTCTCTTATCGGCCTACCGTATACAAACATGGTGACACCATAATTTCAGTTTTTACTGGAATTTTTTTTTTTTTTTAATGTAACGTTCTCATACAAGCTACACTTATCGGCCTACCGTATACAAACATGATGACACCATAATTTCAGTTTTTACTGAATATTTTTTTTTTCTCAAATTAACGTTCTCATACAGGCTACTCTTATCGGCCTACCGTATACAAACATGGTGACACCATAATTTCAGTTTTTACTGAATATTTTTTTTTCTCAAATTAACGTTCTCATACAGGCTACTCTTATCGGCCTACCGTATACAATCATGATGACACCATAATTTCTGTTTTTACTGAATTTTTTTTTTCTCAAATTAACGTTCTCATACAGGCTACTCTTATCGGCCTACCGTATACAAACATGGTGACACCATAATTTCAGTTTTTACTGAAATTGTTTTTTTTTTTAAAGTAACGTTCTCATACAAGCTACACTTATCGGCCTACCGTATACAAACATGATGACACCATAATTTCAGTTTTCACTGAAATTTTTTTTTTTTTTAAAGTAACGTTCTCATACAGACTACTCTTATCGGCCTACCGTATACAAACATGATGACACCATAATTTCTGTTTTTACTGAAAATTTTGTTTTTTCTCAAATTAACGTTCTCATACAGGCTTCTCTTATCGGCCTACCGTATACCAACATAATGACACCATAATTTCTGGTTTTACTGAAAATTTTGTTTTTTCTCAAATTAACGTTCTCATACAGGCTACTCTTATCGGCCTACCGTATACAAACATGATGACACCATAATTTCAGTTTTTACTGAATATTTTTTTTTCCTCAAATTAACGTTCTCATACAAGCTACTCTTATCGGCCTACCGTATACAAACATGATGACACCATAATTTCAGTTTTCACTGAAATTTTTTTTTTTTTTAAAGTAACGTTCTCATACAGACTACTCTTATCGGCCTACCGTATACAAACATGATGACACCATAATAACAGTTTTTACTGAAAATTTTTTTTTTCTCAAATTAACGTTCTCATACAAGCTACTCTTATCGGCCTACCGTATACAAACATGATGACACCATAATTTCAGTTTTTACTGAAAATTTTTTTTTTCTCAAATTAACGTTCTCATACAAGCTACTCTTATCGGCCTACCGTATACAAACATGATGACACCATAATTTCAGTTTTCACTGAAATTTTTTTTTTTTTTTAAAAGTAACGTTCTCATAGAAGCTACACTTATCGGCCTACCGTATACAAACATGATGACACCATAATTTCAGTTTTTACTGAAAATTTTTTTTTTCTCAAATTAACGTTCTCATACAAGCTACTCTTTTCGGCCTACCGTATACAAACATGATGACACCATAATTTCAGATTTCACTGAAAATTTTTTTTTTTTTTCAAAGTAACGTTCTCATACAGACTACTCTTATCGGCCTACCGTATACAAACATGATGACACCATAATTTCTGTTTTTACTGAAAATTTTGTTTTTTCTCAAATTAACGTTCTCATACAGGCTTCTCTTATCGGCCTACCGTATACAAACATGGTGACACCATAATTTCAGTTTTTACTGGAATTTTTTTTTTTTTTAATGTAACGTTCTCATACAAGCTACACTTATCGGCCTACCGTATACAAACATGATGACACCATAATTTCAGTTTTTACTGAATATTTTTTTTTTCTCAAATTAACGTTCTCATACAGGCTACTCTTATCGGCCTACCGTATACAAACATGGTGACACCATAATTTCAGTTTTTACTGAATATTTTTTTTTCTCAAATTAACGTTCTCATACAGGCTACTCTTATCGGCCTACCGTATACAATCATGATGACACCATAATTTCTGTTTTTACTGAATTTTTTTTTTCTCAAATTAACGTTCTCATACAGGCTACTCTTATCGGCCTACCGTATACAAACATGGTGACACCATAATTTCAGTTTTTACTGAAATTGTTTTTTTTTTTAAAGTAACGTTCTCATACAAGCTACACTTATCGGCCTACCGTATACAAACATGATGACACCATAATTTCAGTTTTCACTGAAATTTTTTTTTTTTTTAAAGTAACGTTCTCATACAGACTACTCTTATCGGCCTACCGTATACAAACATGATGACACCATAATTTCTGTTTTTACTGAAAATTTTGTTTTTTCTCAAATTAACGTTCTCATACAGGCTTCTCTTATCGGCCTACCGTATACCAACATAATGACACCATAATTTCTGGTTTTACTGAAAATTTTGTTTTTTCTCAAATTAACGTTCTCATACAGGCTACTCTTATCGGCCTACCGTATACAAACATGATGACACCATAATTTCAGTTTTTACTGAATATTTTTTTTTCCTCAAATTAACGTTCTCATACAAGCTACTCTTATCGGCCTACCGTATACAAACATGATGACACCATAATTTCAGTTTTCACTGAAATTTTTTTTTTTTTTTAAAGTAACGTTCTCATACAGACTACTCTTATCGGCCTACCGTATACAAACATGATGACACCATAATATCAGTTTTTACTGAAAATTTTTTTTTTCTCAAATTAACGTTCTCATACAAGCTACTCTTATCGGCCTACCGTATACAAACATGATGACACCATAATTTCAGTTTTCACTGAAATTTTTTTTTTTTTTTAAAAGTAACGTTCTAATACAGACTAATCTTATCGGCCTACCGTATACAAACATGATGACACCATAATTTCACTTTTTACTGAATATTTTTTTTTCTCAAATTAACGTTCTCATACAGGCTACTCTTATCGGCCTACCGTATACAAACATGATGACACCATAATTTCAGTTTTTACTGAAAATTTTTTTTTTCTCAAATTAACGTTCTCATACAAGCTACTCTTATCGGCCTACCGTATATAAACATGATGACACCATAATTTCAGTTTTTACTGAATTTTTTTTTTTTCAAATTAACGTTCTCATACAGGCTACTCTTATCGGCCTACCGTATACAAACATGGTGACACCATAATTTCAGTTTTTACTGAAATTTTTTTTTTTTAAAGTAACGTTCTCATACAAGCTACACTTATCGGCCTACCGTATACAAACATGATGACACCATAATTTCAGTTTTTACTGAATATTTTTTTTTCTCAAATTAACGTTCTCATACAGGCTACTCTTATCGGCCTACCGTATACAAACATGATGACACCATAATTTCAGTTTTTACTGGATTTCTTTTTTTTTTTTTTAAAGTAACGTTCTCATAGAAGCTACACTTATCGGCCTACCGTATACAAACATGATGACACCATAATTTCAGTTTTTACTGAAAATTTTTTTTTTCTCAAATTAACGTTCTCATACAAGCTACTCTTTTCGGCCTACCGTATACAAACATGATGACACCATAATTTCAGATTTCACTGAAAATTTTTTTTCTCAATTTAACGTTCTCATACAAGCTACTCTTATCGGCCTACCGTATACAAACATGATGACACCATAATTTCAGTTTTCACTGAAATTTTTTTTTTTTTTTAAAAGTAACGTTCTAATACAGACTAATCTTATCGGCCTACCGTATACAAACATGATGACACCATAATTTCACTTTTTACTGAATATTTTTTTTTCTCAAATTAACGTTCTCATACAGGCTACTCTTATCGGCCTACCGTATACAAACATGATGACACCATAATTTCAGTTTTTACTGAAAATTTTTTTTTTCTCAAATTAACGTTCTCATACAAGCTACTC
This sequence comes from Bombylius discolor, assembly GCA_939192795.1. NCBI lineage: Eukaryota > Metazoa > Arthropoda > Insecta > Diptera > Bombyliidae > Bombylius > Bombylius discolor. The sequence continues at coordinate 29,594,103 of OW584239.1, forward strand.
TTATCGGCCTACCGTATATAAACATGATGACACCATAATTTCAGTTTTTACTGAATTTTTTTTTTTTTCAAATTAACGTTCTCATACAGGCTACTCTTATCGGCCTACCGTATACAAACATGGTGACACCATAATTTCAGTTTTTACTGAAATTTTTTTTTTTTTAAAGTAACGTTCTCATACAAGCTACACTTATCGGCCTACCGTATACAAACATGATGACACCATAATTTCAGTTTTTACTGGATTTCTTTTTTTTTTTTTTAAAGTAACGTTCTCATACAAGCTACACTTATCGGCCTACCGTATACAAACATGATGACACCATAATTTCAGTTTTTACTGAAAATTTTTTTTTTTTTAAGTAACGTTCTCATACAAGCTACTCTTATCGGCCTACCGTATACAAACATGATGACACCATAATTTCAGTTTTTACTGAAAATTTTTTTTCTCAAATTAACGTTCTCATACAAGCTACTCTTATCGGCCTACCGTATACAAACATGATGACACCATAAATTCAGTTTTCACTGAAAATTTTTTTTTTTTTTTTAAAGTAACGTTCTCATACAACCTACTCTTATCGGCCTACCGTATACAAACATGATGACACCATAATTTCAGTTTTTACTGAAAACTTTTTTTTTTGTCAAATTAACGTTCTCATGCAGACTACTCGTATCGGCCTACCGTATACAAACATGATGAAAGCATAATTTCAGTTTTCACTGAAAATTTTTATTTTCTCAAATTAAAGTTGTCATACAGGCTACTCTTATCGGCCTACCGTATACCAACATGATGACACCATAATATCAGTTTTTACTGAAAATTTTTTTTTCTCAAATTAACGTTCTCATACAAGCTACTCTTATCGGCCTACCGTATACAAACATGATGACACCATAATTTCAGTTTTCACTGAAAATTTTTTTTTTTTTTTTTAAAGTAACGTTCTCATACAACCTACTCTTATCGGCCTACCGTATACAAACATGATGACACCATAATTTCAGTTTTTACTGAAAACTTTTTTTTTTTTAAAAGTAACGTTCTCATACAGACTACTCTTATCGGCCTACCGTATACAAACATGATGACACCATAATTTCAGTTTTTACTGAAATTTTTTTTTCCTCAAATTAACGTTCTCATACAAGCTACTCTTATCGGCCTACCGTATACAAACATGATGACACCATAATTTCAGTTGTCACTGAAATTTTTTTTTTTTTAAAGTAACGTTCTCATACAGACTACTCTTATCGGCCTACCGTATACAAACATGATGACACCATAATTTCTGTTTTTACTGAAAATTTTGTTTTTTCTCAAATTAACGTTCTCATACAGGCTACTCTTATCGGCCTACCGTATACAAACATGATGACACCATAATTTCAGTTTTTACTGAAAATTTTTTTTTTCTCAAATTAACGTTCTCATACAGGCTACTCTTATCGGCCTACCGTATACAAACATGATGACACCATAATTTCAGTTTTTACTGAATATTTTTTTTTCTCAAATTAACGTTCTCATACAGGCTACTCTTATCGGCCTACCGCATACAAACATGACGACACCATAATTTCAGTTTTTACTGGATTTCTTTTTTTTTTTTTTAAAGTAACGATCTCATACAAGCTACACTTATCGGCCTACCGTATACAAACATGATGACACCATAATTTCAGATTTCACTGAAAATTTTTTTTTTTTCTCAAAGTAACGTTCTCATACAAGCTACTCTTATCGGCCTACCGTATACACACATGATGACAACATAATTTCAGTTTTTACTGAAAATTTTTTTTCTCAAATTAACGTTCTCATACAAGCTTCTCTTATCGGCCTACCGTATACAAACATGATGACACCATAATTTCAGTTTTTACTGAAAATTTTTTTTTCCTCAAATTAACGTTCTCATACAAGCTACTCTTATCGGCCTACCGTATACAAACATGATGACACCATAATTTCAGTTGTCACTGAAATTTTTTTTTCCTCAAATTAACGTTCTCATACAAGCTACTCTTATCGGCCTACCGTATACAAACATGATGACACCATAATTTCTGTTTTTACTGAAAATTTTGTTTTTTCTCAAATTAACGTTCTCATACAGGCTACTCTTATCGGCCTACCGTATACAAACATGATGACACCATAATTTCAGTTTTTACTGAAAATTTTTTTTTTCTCAAATTAACGTTCTCATACAGGCTACTCTTATCGGCCTACCGTATACAAACATGATGACACCATAATTTCAGTTTTTACTGAATATTTTTTTTTCTCAAATTAACGTTCTCATACAGGCTACTCTTATCGGCCTACCGCATACAAACATGATGACACCATAATTTCAGTTTTTACTGGATTTCTTTTTTTTTTTTTTAAAGTAACGTTCTCATACAAGCTACACTTATCGGCCTACCGTATACAAACATGATGACACCATAATTTCAGATTTCACTGAAAATTTTTTTTTTTTTTCAAAGTAACGTTCTCATACAAGCTACTCTTATCGGCCTACCGTATACAAACATGATGACACCATAATTTCAGTTTTTACTGAAAATTTTTTTTCTCAAATTAACGTTCTCATACAAGCTTCTCTTATCGGCCTACCGTATACAAACATGATGACACCATAATTTCAGTTTTCACTGAAAATTTTTTTTTTTTTTTTAAAGTAACGTTCTCATACAACCTACTCTTATCGGCCTACCGTATACAAACATGATGACACCATAATTTCAGTTTTTACTGAAAACTTTTTTTTTTGTCAAATTAACGTTCTCATGCAGACTACTCGTATCGGCCTACCGTATACAAACATGATGAAACCATAATTTCAGTTTTCACTGAAAATTTTTATTTTCTCAAATTAACGTTCTCATACAGGCTACTCTTATCGGCCTACCGTATACCAACATGATGACACCATAATATCAGTTTTTACTGAAAATTTTTTTTCTCAAATTAACGTTCTCATACAAGCTTCTCTTATCGGCCTACCGTATACAAACATGATGACACCATAATTTCAGTTTTCATTGAAATTTTTTTTTTTTTAAAAGTAACGTTCTCATACAGACTACTCTTATCGGCCTACCGTATACAAACATGATGACACCATAATTTCAGTTTTTACTGAAAATTTTTTTTTCCTCAAATTAACGTTCTCATACAAGCTACTCTTATCGGCCTACCGTATACAAACATGATGACACCATAATTTCAGTTTTCACTGAAATTTTTTTTTTTTTTTAAAGTAACGTTCTCATACAGACTACTCTTATCGGCCTACCGTATACAAACATGATGACACCATAATTTCTGTTTTTACTGAAAATTTTGTTTTTTCTCAAATTAACGTTCTCATACAGGCTACTCTTATCGGCCTACCGTATACCAACATAATGACACCATAATTTCTGGTTTTACTGAAAATTTTGTTTTTTCTCAAATTAACGTTCTCATACAGGCTACTCTTATCGGCCTACCCTATACAAACATGATGACACCATAATATCAGTTTTTACTGAAAATTTTTTTTTTCTCAAATTAACGTTCTCATACAAGCTACTCTTATCGGCCTACCGTATACAAACATGATGACACCATAATTTCAGTTTTCACTGAAATTTTTTTTTTTTTTTAAAAGTAACGTTCTAATACAGACTAATCTTATCGGCCTACCGTATACAAACATGATGACACCATAATTTCAGTTTTTACTGAAATTTTTTTTTTCTCAAATTAACGTTCTTATACAAGCTACTCTTATCGGCCTACCGTATACAAACATGATGACACCATAATTTCAGTTTTTACTGAATATTTTTTTTTCTCAAATTAACGTTCTCATACAGGCTTCTCTTATCGGCCTACCGTATACAAACATGATGACACCATAATTTCAGTTTTTACTGAAAATTTTTTTTTTCTCAAATTAACGTTCTCATACAAGCTACTCTTATCGGCCTACCGTATATAAACATGATGACACCATAATTTCAGTTTTTACTGAATTTTTTTTTTTTTCAAATTAACGTTCTCATACAGGCTACTCTTATCGGCCTACCGTATACAAACATGGTGACACCATAATTTCAGTTTTTACTGAAATTTTTTTTTTTTTAAAGTAACGTTCTCATACAAGCTACACTTATCGGCCTACCGTATACAAACATGATGACACCATAATTTCAGTTTTTACTGAATATTTTTTTTTTTTTTTTTTTAAAGTAACGTTCTCATACAAGCTACACTTATCGGCCTACCGTATACAAACATGATGAAACCATCATTTCAGTTTTTACTGAATTTTTTTTTTTTTTTTTTAAAGTAACGTTCTCATACAAGCTACACTTATCGGCCTACCGTATACAAACATGATGACACCATAATTTCAGTTTCTACTGAATTTTTTTTTTTCTTAAATTAACGTTCTAATACAAGCTACTCTTATCGGCCTACCGTATACAAACATGACGACACCATAATTTCAGTTTTTACTGGATTTCTTTTTTTTTTTTTTAAAGTAACGTTCTCATACAAGCTACACTTATCGGCCTACCGTATACAAACATGATGACACCATAATTTCAGTTTTTACTGAAAATTTTTTTTTTCTCAAATTAACGTTCTCATACAAGCTACTCTTTTCGGCCTACCGTATACAAACATGATGACACCATAATTTCAGATTTCACTGAAAATTTTTTTTTTTTTTTTAATGTAACGTTCTCATACAACCTACTCTTATCGGCCTACCGTATACAAACATGATGACACCATAATTTCAGTTTTTACTGAAAACTTTTTTTTTTGTCAAATTAACGTTCTCATGCAGACTACTCGTATCGGCCTACCGTATACAAACATGATGAAAGCATAATTTCAGTTTTCACTGAAAATTTTTATTTTCTCAAATTAACGTTCTCATACAGGCTACTCTTATCGGCCTACCGTATACCAACATGATGACACCATAATATCAGTTTTTACTGAAAATTTTTTTTTCTCAAATTAACGTTCTCATACGAGCTACTCTTATCGGCCTACCGTATACAAACATGATGACACCATAATTTCAGTTTTCACTGAAATTTTTTTTTTTTTAAAAGTAACGTTCTCATACAGACTACTCTTATCGGCCTACCGTATACAAACATGATGACACCATAATTTCAGTTTTTACTGAAAATTTTTTTTTCCTCAAATTAACGTTCTCATACAAGCTACTCTTATCGGCCTACCGTATACAAACATGATGACACCATAATTTCAGTTGTCACTGAAATTTTTTTTTTTTTTAAAGTAACGTTCTCATACAGACTACTCTTATCGGCCTACCGTATACAAACATGATGACACCATAATTTCTGTTTTTACTGAAAAATTTTTTTTTTCTCAAATTAACGTTCTCATACAGGCTACTCTTATCGGCCTACCGTATACAAACATGATGACACCATACTTTCTGTTTTTACAGAAAATTTATTTTTTCTCAAAATAACGTTCTTATACAAGCTACTCTTATCGGCCTACCGTATACAAACATGATGACACCAAAATTTCAGTTTTTACTGAAATTTTTGTTTTTTAAAAGTAACGTTCTCATACAAGCTACACTTATCGGCCTACCGTATACAAACATGATGACACCATAATTTCAGTTTTTACTAAAAATTTTTTTTTTTTTAAAGTAACGTTCTCATACAAGCTACACTTATCGGCCTACCGTATACAAACATGATGACACCATAATTTCAGTTTTTACTGAATATTTTTTTTTTTTTTTTTTTAAAGTAACGTTCTCATACAAGCTACACTTATCGGCCTACCGTATACAAACATGATGAAACCATCATTTCAGTTTTTACTGAATTTTTTTTTTTTTTTTTTAAAGTAACGTTCTCATACAAGCTACACTTATCGGCCTACCGTATACAAACATGATGACACCATAATTTCAGTTTCTACTGAATTTTTTTTTTTCTTAAATTAACGTTCTAATACAAGCTACTCTTATCGGCCTACCGTATACAAACATGATGACACCATAATTTCAGTTTTTACTGGATTTCTTTTTTTTTTTTTTAAAGTAACGTTCTCATACAAGCTACACTTATCGGCCTACCGTATACAAACATGATGACACCATAATTTCAGTTTTTACTGAAAATTTTTTTTTTCTCAAATTAACGTTCTCATACAAGCTACTCTTTTCGGCCTACCGTATACAAACATGATGACACCATAATTTCAGATTTCACTGAAAATTTTTTTTTTTTTTTTAATGTAACGTTCTCATACAACCTACTCTTATCGGCCTACCGTATACAAACATGATGACACCATAATTTCAGTTTTTACTGAAAACTTTTTTTTTTGTCAAATTAACGTTCTCATGCAGACTACTCGTATCGGCCTACCGTATACAAACATGATGAAAGCATAATTTCAGTTTTCACTGAAAATTTTTATTTTCTCAAATTAACGTTCTCATACAGGCTACTCTTATCGGCCTACCGTATACCAACATGATGACACCATAATATCAGTTTTTACTGAAAATTTTTTTTTCTCAAATTAACGTTCTCATACGAGCTACTCTTATCGGCCTACCGTATACAAACATGATGACACCATAATTTCAGTTTTCACTGAAATTTTTTTTTTTTTAAAAGTAACGTTCTCATACAGACTACTCTTATCGGCCTACCGTATACAAACATGATGACACCATAATTTCAGTTTTTACTGAAAATTTTTTTTTCCTCAAATTAACGTTCTCATACAAGCTACTCTTATCGGCCTACCGTATACAAACATGATGACACCATAATTTCAGTTGTCACTGAAATTTTTTTTTTTTTTAAAGTAACGTTCTCATACAGACTACTCTTATCGGCCTACCGTATACAAACATGATGACACCATAATTTCTGTTTTTACTGAAAAATTTTTTTTTTCTCAAATTAACGTTCTCATACAGGCTACTCTTATCGGCCTACCGTATACAAACATGATGACACCATACTTTCTGTTTTTACAGAAAATTTATTTTTTCTCAAAATAACGTTCTTATACAAGCTACTCTTATCGGCCTACCGTATACAAACATGATGACACCAAAATTTCAGTTTTTACTGAAATTTTTGTTTTTTAAAAGTAACGTTCTCATACAAGCTACACTTATCGGCCTACCGTATACAAACATGATGACACCATAATTTCAGTTTTTACTAAAAATTTTTTTTTTCTCAAATTAACGGTCTTATACAACCTACTCTTATCGGCCTACCGTATACAAACATGATGACACCATAATTTCAGTTTTTACTGGAATTTTTTTTTTTTTTTTAATGTAACGTTCTCATACAAGCTACACTTATCGGCCTACCGTATACAAACATGATGACACCATACTTTCTGTTTTTACTGAAAATTTATTTTTTCTCAAATTAACGTTCTCATACAGGCTACTCTTATCGGCCTACCGTATACAAACATGATGACACCATAATTTCAGTTTTTACTGAAAATTTTTTTTTCCTCAAATTAACGTTCTCATACAAGCTACACTTATCGGCCTACCGTATACAAACATGATGACACCATAATTTCAGTTTTCACTAAAAATTTTTTTTTTCTCAAATTAACGTTCTTATACAACCTACTCTTATCGGCCTACCGTGTACAAACATGATGACACCATAATTTCAGTTTTTACTGGAATTTTTTTTTTTTTTAATGTAACGTTCTCATACAAGCTACACTTATCGGCCTACCGTATACAAACATGATGACACCATAATTTCAGTTTTTACTGAATATTTTTTTTTTCTCAAATTAACGTTCTCATACAGGATACTCTTATCGGCCTACCGTATACAAACATGGTGACACCATAATTTCAGTTTTTACTGAATATTTTTTTTTCTCAAATTAACGTTCTCATACAGGCTACTCTTATCGGCCTACCGTATACAAACATGATGACACCATAATTTCAGTTTTTACTGAAAATTTTTTTTTTCTCAAATTAACGTTCTCATACAAGCTACTCTTATCGGCCTACCGTATACAAACATGATGACACCATAATTTCAGTTTTTACTGAATTTCTTTTTTTCTCAAATTAACGTTCTCATACAGGCTACTCTTATCGGCCTACCGTATACAAACATGGTGACACCATAATTTCAGTTTTTACTGAAATTTTTTTTTTTTTAAAGTAACGTTCTCATACAAGCTACACTTATCGGCCTACCGTATACAAACATGATGACACCATAATTTCAGTTTTTACTGAATATTTTTTTTTCTCAAATTAACGTTCTCATACAGGCTACTCTTATCGGCCTACCGCATACAAACATGATGACACCATAATTTCAGTTTTTACTGGATTTCTTTTTTTTTTTTTTAAAGTAACGTTCTCATACAAGCTACACTTATCGGCCTACCGTATACAAACATGATGACACCATAATTTCAGATTTCACTGAAAATTTTTTTTTTTTTTTAAAGTAACGTTCTCATACAAGCTACTCTTATCGGCCTATCGTATACAAACATGATGACACCATAATTTCAGTTTTTACTGAAAATTTTTTTTCTCAAATTAACGTTCTCATACAAGCTACTCTTATCGGCCTACCGTATACAAACATGATGACACCATAATTTCAGTTTTCACTGAAAATTTTTTTTTTTTTTTTAAAGTAACGTTCTCATACAACCTACTCTTATCGGCCTACCGTATACAAACATGATGACACCATACTTTCTGTTTTTACTGAAAATTTATTTTTTCTCAAATTAACGTTCTCATACAGGCTACTCTTATCGGCCTACCGTATACAAACATGATGACACCATAATTTCAGTTTTTACTGAAAATTTTTTTTTCCTCAAATTAACGTTCCCATACAAGCTACACTTATCGGCCTACCGTATACAAACATGATGACACCATAATTTCAGTTTTCACTAAAAATTTTTTTTTTCTCAAATTAACGTTCTTATACAACCTACTCTTATCGGCCTACCGTGTACAAACATGATGACACCATAATATCAGTTTTTACTGGAATTTTTTTTTTTTTTTAATGTAACGTTCTCATACAAGCTACACTTATCGGCCTACCGTATACAAACATGATGACACCATAATTTCAGTTTTTACTGAATATTTTTTTTTTCTCAAATTAACGTTCTCATACAGGCTACTCTTATCGGCCTACCGTATACAAACATGGTGACACCATAATTTCAGTTTTTACTGAATATTTTTTTTTCTCAAATTAACGTTCTCATACAGGCTACTCTTATCGGCCTACCGTATACAAACATGATGACACCATAATTTCAGTTTTTACTGAAAATTTTTTTTTTCTCAAATTAACGTTCTCATACAAGCTACTCTTATCGGCCTACCGTATACAAACATGATGACACCATAATTTCAGTTTTTACTGAATTTTTTTTTTCTCAAATTAACGTTCTCATACAGGCTACTCTTATCGGCCTACCGTATACAAACATGGTGACACCATAATTTCAGTTTTTACTGAAATTTTTTTTTTTTTTAAAGTAACGTTCTCATACAAGCTACACTTATCGGCCTACGGTATACAAACATGATGACACCATAATTTCAGTTTTTACTGAATATTTTTTTTTCTCAAATTAACGTTCTCATACAAGCTACTCTTATCGGCCTACCGCATACAAACATGATGACACCATAATTTCAGTTTTTACTGGATTTCTTTTTTTTTTTTTTAAAGTAACGTTCTCATACAAGCTACACTTATCGGCCTACCGTATACAAACATGATGACACCATAATTTCAGATTTCACTGAAAATTTTTTTTTTTTTTTAAAGTAACGTTCTCATACAAGCTACTCTTATCGGCCTACCGTATACAAACATGATGACACCATAATTTCAGTTGTCACTGAAATTTTTTTTTTTTTTAAAGTAACGTTCTCATACAGACTACTCTTATCGGCCTACCGTATACAAACATGATGACACCATAATTTCTGTTTTTACTGAAAAATTTTTTTTTTCTCAAATTAACGTTCTCATACAGGCTACTCTTATCGGCCTACCGTATACAAACATGATGACACCATACTTTCTGTTTTTACAGAAAATTTATTTTTTCTCAAAATAACGTTCTTATACAAGCTACTCTTATCGGCCTACCGTATACAAACATGATGACACCAAAATTTCAGTTTTTACTGAAATTTTTGTTTTTTAAAAGTAACGTTCTCATACAAGCTACACTTATCGGCCTACCGTATACAAACATGATGACACCATAATTTCAGTTTTTACTAAAAATTTTTTTTTTCTCAAATTAACGGTCTTATACAACCTACTCTTATCGGCCTACCGTATACAAACATGATGACACCTTAATTTCAGTTTTTACTGGAATTTTTTTTTTTTTTTTAATGTAACGTTCTCATACAAGCTACACTTATCGGCCTACCGTATACAAACATGATGACACCATACTTTCTGTTTTTACTGAAAATTTATTTTTTCTCAAATTAACGTTCTCATACAGGCTACTCTTATCGGCCTACCGTATACAAACATGATGACACCATAATTTCAGTTTTTACTGAAAATTTTTTTTTCCTCAAATTAACGTTCTCATACAAGCTACACTTATCGGCCTACCGTATACAAACATGATGACACCATAATTTCAGTTTTCACTAAAAATTTTTTTTTTCTCAAATTAACGTTCTTATACAACCTACTCTTATCGGCCTACCGTGTACAAACATGATGACACCATAATTTCAGTTTTTACTGGAATTTTTTTTTTTTTTAATGTAACGTTCTCATACAAGCTACACTTATCGGCCTACCGTATACAAACATGATGACACCATAATTTCAGTTTTTACTGAATATTTTTTTTTTCTCAAATTAACGTTCTCATACAGGATACTCTTATCGGCCTACCGTATACAAACATGGTGACACCATAATTTCAGTTTTTACTGAATATTTTTTTTTCTCAAATTAACGTTCTCATACAGGCTACTCTTATCGGCCTACCGTATACAAACATGATGACACCATAATTTCAGTTTTTACTGAAAATTTTTTTTTTCTCAAATTAACGTTCTCATACAAGCTACTCTTATCGGCCTACCGTATACAAACATGATGACACCATAATTTCAGTTTTTACTGAATTTCTTTTTTTCTCAAATTAACGTTCTCATACAGGCTACTCTTATCGGCCTACCGTATACAAACATGGTGACACCATAATTTCAGTTTTTACTGAAATTTTTTTTTTTTTAAAGTAACGTTCTCATACAAGCTACACTTATCGGCCTACCGTATACAAACATGATGACACCATAATTTCAGTTTTTACTGAATATTTTTTTTTCTCAAATTAACGTTCTCATACAGGCTACTCTTATCGGCCTACCGCATACAAACATGATGACACCATAATTTCAGTTTTTACTGGATTTCTTTTTTTTTTTTTTAAAGTAACGTTCTCATACAAGCTACACTTATCGGCCTACCGTATACAAACATGATGACACCATAATTTCAGATTTCACTGAAAATTTTTTTTTCCTCAAATTAACGTTCCCATACAAGCTACTCTTATCGGCCTATCGTATACAAACATGATGACACCATAATTTCAGTTTTTACTGAAAATTTTTTTTCTCAAATTAACGTTCTCATACAAGCTACTCTTATCGGCCTACCGTATACAAACATGATGACACCATAATTTCAGTTTTCACTGAAAATTTTTTTTTTTTTTTTAAAGTAACGTTCTCATACAACCTACTCTTATCGGCCTACCGTATACAAACATGATGACACCATACTTTCTGTTTTTACTGAAAATTTATTTTTTCTCAAATTAACGTTCTCATACAGGCTACTCTTATCGGCCTACCGTATACAAACATGATGACACCATAATTTCAGTTTTTACTGAAAATTTTTTTTTCCTCAAATTAACGTTCCCATACAAGCTACACTTATCGGCCTACCGTATACAAACATGATGACACCATAATTTCAGTTTTCACTAAAAATTTTTTTTTTCTCAAATTAACGTTCTTATACAACCTACTCTTATCGGCCTACCGTGTACAAACATGATGACACCATAATATCAGTTTTTACTGGAATTTTTTTTTTTTTTTAATGTAACGTTCTCATACAAGCTACACTTATCGGCCTACCGTATACAAACATGATGACACCATAATTTCAGTTTTTACTGAATATTTTTTTTTTCTCAAATTAACGTTCTCATACAGGCTACTCTTATCGGCCTACCGTATACAAACATGGTGACACCATAATTTCAGTTTTTACTGAATATTTTTTTTTCTCAAATTAACGTTCTCATACAGGCTACTCTTATCGGCCTACCGTATACAAACATGATGACACCATAATTTCAGTTTTTACTGAAAATTTTTTTTTTCTCAAATTAACGTTCTCATACAAGCTACTCTTATCGGCCTACCGTATACAAACATGATGACACCATAATTTCAGTTTTTACTGAATTTTTTTTTTTCTCAAATTAACGTTCTCATACAGGCTACTCTTATCGGCCTACCGTATACAAACATGGTGACACCATAATTTCAGTTTTTACTGAAATTTTTTTTTTTTTTAAAGTAACGTTCTCATACAAGCTACACTTATCGGCCTACGGTATACAAACATGATGACACCATAATTTCAGTTTTTACTGAATATTTTTTTTTCTCAAATTAACGTTCTCATACAGGCTACTCTTATCGGCCTACCGCATACAAACATGATGACACCATAATTTCAGTTTTTACTGGATTTCTTTTTTTTTTTTTTAAAGTAACGTTCTCATACAAGCTACACTTATCGGCCTACCGTATACAAACATGATGACACCATAATTTCAGATTTCACTGAAAATTTTTTTTTTTTTTTAAAGTAACGTTCTCATACAAGCTACTCTTATCGGCCTACCGTATACAAACATGATGACACCATAATTTCAGTTTTTACTGGAAATTTTTTTTTTTTTTTTAAAGTAACGTTCTCATACAACCTACTCTTATCGGCCTACCGTATACAAACATGATGACACCATACTTTCTGTTTTTACTGAAAATTTATTTTTTCTCAAATTAACGTTCTCATACAGGCTACTCTTATCGGCCTACCGTATACAAACATGATGACACCATAATTTCAGTTTTTACTGAAAATTTTTTTTTCCTCAAATTAACGTTCCCATACAAGCTACACTTATCGGCCTACCGTATACAAACATGATGACACCATAATTTCAGTTTTCACTAAAAATTTTTTTTTTCTCAAATTAACGTTCTTATACAACCTACTCTTATCGGCCTACCGTGTACAAACATGATGACACCATAATATCAGTTTTTACTGGAATTTTTTTTTTTTTTTAATGTAACGTTCTCATACAAGCTACACTTATCGGCCTACCGTATACAAACATGATGACACCATAATTTCAGTTTTTACTGAATATTTTTTTTTTCTCAAACTAACGTTCTCATACAGGCTACTCTTATCGGCCTACCGTATACAAACATGGTGACACCATAATTTCAGTTTTTACTGAATATTTTTTTTTCTCAAATTAACGTTCTCATACAGGCTACTCTTATCGGCCTACCGTATACAAACATGATGACACCATAATTTCAGTTTTTACTGAAAATTTTTTTTTTCTCAAATTAACGTTCTCATACAAGCTACTCTTATCGGCCTACCGTATACAAACATGATGACACCATAATTTCAGTTTTTACTGAATTTTTTTTTTTCTCAAATTAACGTTCTCATACAGGCTACTCTTATCGGCCTACCGTATACAAACATGGTGACACCATAATTTCAGTTTTTACTGAAATTTTTTTTTTTTTTAAAGTAACGTTCTCATACAAGCTACACTTATCGGCCTACGGTATACAAACATGATGACACCATAATTTCAGTTTTTACTGAATATTTTTTTTTCTCAAATTAACGTTCTCATACAGGCTACTCTTATCGGCCTACCGCATACAAACATGATGACACCATAATTTCAGTTTTTACTGGATTTCTTTTTTTTTTTTTTAAAGTAACGTTCTCATACAAGCTACACTTATCGGCCTACCGTATACAAACATGATGACACCATAATTTCAGATTTCACTGAAAATTTTTTTTTTTTTTTAAAGTAACGTTCTCATACAAGCTACTCTTATCGGCCTACCGTATACAAACATGATGACACCATAATTTCAGTTTTTACTGGAAATTTTTTTTCTCAAATTAACGTTCTAATACAAGCTACTCTTATCGGCCTACCGTATACAAACATGATGACACCATAATTTCAGTTTTCACTGAAAATTTTTTTTTTTTTTTTAAAGTAACGTTCTCATACAACCTACTCTTATCGGCCTACCGTATACAAACATGATGACACCATAATTTCAGTTTTTACTGAAAACTTTTTTTTTTGTCAAATTAACGTTCTCATGCAGACTACTCGTATCGGCCTACCGTATACAAACATGATGAAACCATAATTTCAGTTTTCACTGAAAATTTTTATTTTCTCAAATTAACGTTCTCATACAGGCTACACTTATCGGCCTACCGTATACAAACATGATGACACCATAATTTCAGTTTTTACTGAATATTTTTTTTTTTTTTTTAAAGTAACGTTCTCATACAAGCTACTCTTATCGGCCTACCGTATACAAACATGATGACACCAAAATTTCAGTTTTTACTGAAATTTTTGTTTTTTAAAAGTAACGTTCTCATACAAGCTACACTTATCGGCCTACCGTATACAAACATGATGACACCATAATTTCAGTTTTTACTAAAAATTTTTTTTTTCTCAAATTAACGGTCTTATACAACCTACTCTTATCGGCCTACCGTATACAAACATGATGACACCATAATTTCAGTTTTTACTGAAAATTTTTTTTTCCTCAAATTAACGTTCTCATACAAGCTACACTTATCGGCCTACCGTATACAAACATGATGACACCATAATTTCAGTTTTTACTGAAATTTTTTTTTTTTTTTTAATGTAACGTTCTCATACAAGCTACACTTATCGGCCTACCGTATACAAACATGATGACACCATACTTTCTGTTTTTACTGAAAATTTATTTTTTCTCAAATTAACGTTCTCATACAGGCTACTCTTATCGGCCTACCGTATACAAACATGATGACACCATAATTTCAGTTTTTACTGAAAATTTTTTTTTCCTCAAATTAACGTTCTCATACAAGCTACACTTATCGGCCTACCGTATACAAACATGATGACACCATACTTTCTGTTTTTACTGAAAATTTATTTTTTCTCAAATTAACGTTATCATACAGGCTACTCTTATCGGCCTACCGCATACAAACATGATGACACCATAATTTCAGTTTTTACTGGATTTCTTTTTTTTTTTTTAAAGTAACGTTCTCATACAAGCTACACTTATCGGCCTACCGTATACAAACATGATGACACCATAATTTCAGATTTCACTGAAAATTTTTTTTTTTTTTTAAAGTAACGTTCTCATACAAGCTACTCTTATCGGCCTACCGTATACAAACATGATGACACCATAATTTCAGTTTTTACTGGAAATTTTTTTTCTCAAATTAACGTTCTCATACAAGCTACTCTTATCGGCCTACCGTATACAAACATGATGACACCATAATTTCAGTTTTCACTGAAAATTTTTTTTTTTTTTTTAAAGTAACGTTCTCATACAAGCTACTCTTATCGGCCTACCGTATACAAACATGATGACACCAAAATTTCAGTTTTTACTGAAATTTTTGTTTTTTAAAAGTAACGTTCTCATACAAGCTTCACTTATCGGCCTACCGTATACAAACATGATGACACCATAATTTCAGTTTTTACTAAAAATTTTTTTTTTCTCAAATTAACGGTCTTATACAACCTACTCTTATCGGCCTACCGTATACAAACATGATGACACCATAATTTCAGTTTTAACTGGAATTTTTTTTATTTTTTTAATGTAACGTTCTCATACAAGCTACACTTATCGGCCTACCGTATACAAACATGATGACACCATACTTTCTGTTTTTACTGAAAATTTATTTTTTCTCAAATTAACGTTCTCATACAGGCTACTCTTATCGGCCTACCGTATACAAACATGATGACACCATAATTTCAGTTTTTACTGAAAATTTTTTTTTCCTCAAATTAACGTTCTCATACAAGCTACACTTATCGGCCTACCGTATACAAACATGATGACACCATAATTTCAGTTTTCACTAAAAATTTTTTTTTTCTCAAATTAACGTTCTTATACAACCTACTCTTATCGGCCTACCGTGTACAAACATGATGACACCATAATTTCAGTTTTTACTGGAATTTTTTTTTTTTTTTAATGTAACGTTCTCATACAAGCTACACTTATCGGCCTACCGTATACAAACATGATGACACCATAATTTCAGTTTTTACTGAATATTTTTTTTTTCTCAAATTAACGTTCTCATACAGGCTACTCTTATCGGCCTACCGTATACAAACATGGTGACACCATAATTTCAGTTTTTACTGAATATTTTTTTTTCTCAAATTAACGTTCTCATACAGGCTACTCTTATCGGCCTACCGTATACAAACATGATGACACCATAATTTCAGTTTTTACTGAAAATTTTTTTTTTCTCAAATTAACGTTCTCATACAAGCTACTCTTATCGGCCTACCGTATACAAACATGATGACACCATAATTTCAGTTTTTACTGAATTTTTTTTTTTCTCAAATTAACGTTCTCATACAGGCTACTCTTATCGGCCTACCGTATACAAACATGGTGACACCATAATTTCAGTTTTTACTGAAATTTTTTTTTTTTTTTAAAGTAACGTTCTCATACAAGCTACACTTATCGGCCTACCGTATACAAACATGATGACACCATAATTTCAGTTTTTACTGAATATTTTTTTTTCTCAAATTAACGTTCTCATACAGGCTACTCTTATCGGCCTACCGCATACAAACATGATGACACCATAATTTCAGTTTTTACTGGATTTCTTTTTTTTTTTTTTAAAGTAACGTTCTCATACAAGCTACACTTATCGGCCTACCGTATACAAACATGATGACACCATAATTTCAGATTTCACTGAAAATTTTTTTTTTTTTTTAAAGTAACGTTCTCATACAAGCTACTCTTATCGGCCTACCGTATACAAACATGATGACACCATAATTTCAGTTTTTACTGAAAATTTTTTTTCTCAAATTAACGTTCTCATACAAGCTACTCTTATCGGCCTACCGTATACAAACATGATGACACCATAATTTCAGTTTTCACTGAAAATTTTTTTCTCCTCAAATTAACGTTCTCATACAGGCTACTCTTATCGGCCTACCGTATACAAACATGGTGACACCATAATTTCAGTTTTTACTGAAATTTTTTTTTTTTTTTAAAGTAACGTTCTCATACAAGCTACACTTATCGGCCTACCGTATACAAACATGATGACACCATAATTTCAGTTTTTACTGAATATTTTTTTTTCTCAAATTAACGTTCTCATACAGGCTACTCTTATCGGCCTACCGCATACAAACATGATGACACCATAATTTCAGTTTTTACTGGATTTCTTTTTTTTTTTTTTAAAGTAACGTTCTCATACAAGCTACACTTATCGGCCTACCGTATACAAACATGATGACACCATAATTTCAGATTTCACTGAAAATTTTTTTTTTTTTTTAAAGTAACGTTCTCATACAAGCTACTCTTATCGGCCTACCGTATACAAACATGATGACACCATAATTTCAGTTTTTACTGAAAATTTTTTTTCTCAAATTAACGTTCTCATACAAGCTACTCTTATCGGCCTACCGCATACAAACATGATGACACCATAATTTCAGTTTTTACTGGATTTCTTTTTTTTTTTTTTAAAGTAACGTTCTCATACAACCTACTCTTATCGGCCTACCGTATACAAACATGATGACACCATACTTTCTGTTTTTACTGAAAATTTATTTTTTCTCAAATTAACGTTCTCATACAGGCTACTCTTATCGGCCTACCGTATACAAACATGATGACACCATAATTTCAGTTTTTACTGAAAATTTTTTTCTCCTCAAATTAACGTTCTCATACAAGCTACACTTATCGGCCTACCGTATACAAACATGATGACACCATAATTTCAGTTTTCACTAAAAATTTTTTTTTTCTCAAATTAACGTTCTTATACAACCTACTCTTATCGGCCTACCGTGTACAAACATGATGACACCATAATTTCAGTTTTTACTGGAATTTTTTTTTTTTTTTAATGTAACGTTCTCATACAAGCTACACTTATCGGCCTACCGTATACAAACATGATGACACCATAATTTCAGTTTTTACTGAATATTTTTTTTTTCTCAAATTAACGTTCTCATACAGGCTACTCTTATCGGCCTACCGTATACAAACATGGTGACACCATAATTTCAGTTTTTACTGAATATTTTTTTTTCTCAAATTAACGTTCTCATACAGGCTACTCTTATCGGCCTACCGTATACAAACATGATGACACCATAATTTCAGTTTTTACTGAAAATTTTTTTTTTCTCAAATTAACGTTCTCATACAAGCTACTCTTATCGGCCTACCGTATACAAACATGATGACACCATAATTTCAGTTTTTACTGAATTTTTTTTTTCTCAAATTAACGTTCTCATACAGGCTACTCTTATCGGCCTACCGTATACAAACATGGTGACACCATAATTTCAGTTTTTACTGAAATTTTTTTTTTTTTAAAGTAACGTTCTCATACAAGCTACACTTATCGGCCTACCGTATACAAACATGATGACACCATAATTTCAGTTTTTACTGAATATTTTTTTTTCTCAAATTAACGTTCTCATACAGGCTACTCTTATCGGCCTACCGCATACAAACATGATGACACCATAATTTCAGTTTTTACTGGATTTCTTTTTTTTTTTTTTTAAAGTAACGTTCTCATACAAGCTACACTTATCGGCCTACCGTATACAAACATGATGACACCAAAATTTCAGTTTTTACTGAAATTTTTTTTTTTTTTAAAGTAACGTTCTCATACAAGCTACACTTATCGGCCTACCGTATACAAACATGATGACACCATAATTTCAGTTTTTACTAAAAATTTTTTTTTTCTCAAATTAACGGTCTTATACAACCTACTCTTATCGGCCTACCGTATACAAACATGATGACACCATAATTTCAGTTTTTACTGGAATTTTTTGTTTTTTTTTTAATGTAACGTTCTCATACAAGCTACACTTATCGGCCTACCGTATACAAACATGATGACACCATAATTTCAGTTTTCACTGAAATTTTTTTTTTTTTTTAAAGTAACGTTCTCATACAGACTACTCTTAGCGGCCTACCGTATACAAACATGATGACACCATAATTTCTGTTTTTACTGAAAATTTTGTTTTTTCTCAAATTAACGTTCTCATACAGGCTACTCTTATCGGCCTACCGTATACAAACATGATGACACCATAATTTCAGTTTTCACTGAAAATTTTTTTTTTTTTTTTAAAGTAACGTTCTCATACAAGCTACTCTTATCGGCCTACCGTATACAAACATGATGACACCATAATTTCAGTTTTTACTGAAAATTTTTTTTCTCAAATTAACGTTCTCATACAAGCTACTCTTATCGGCCTACCGTATACAAACATGATGACACCATAATTTCAGTTTTCACTGAAAATTTTTTTTTTTTTTTTAAAGTAGCGTTCTCATACAACCTACTTTTATCGGCCTACCGTATACAAACATGATGACACCATAATTTCAGTTTTTACTGAAAACTTTTTTTTTTGTCAAATTAACGTTCTCATGCAGACTACTCGTATCGGCCTACCGTATACAAACATGATGAAACCATAATTTCAGTTTTCACTGAAAATTTTTATTTTCTCAAATTAACGTTCTCATACAGGCTACTCTTATCGGCCTACCGTATACCAACATGATGACACCATAATATCAGTTTTTACTGAAAATTTTTTTTTTCTCAAATTAACGTTCTCATACAGGCTACTCTTATCGGCCTACCGTATACAAACATGATGACACCATAATTTCAGTTTTCACTGAAAATTTTTATTTTCTCAAATTAACGTTCTCATACAGGCTACTCTTATCGGCCTACCGTATACAAACATGATGACACCATAATTTCAGTTTTTACTGGAATTTTTTTTTTTTTTTTTAATGTAACGTTCTCATACAAGCTACTCTTATCGGCCTACCGTATACAAACATGATGACACCATAATTCCAGTTTTCACTGAAATTTTTTTTTTTTTTTAAAGTAACGTTCTCATACAGACTACTCTTAGCGGCCTACCGTATACAAACATGATGACACCATAATTTCTGTTTTTACTGAAAATTTTGTTTTTTCTCAAATTAACGTTCTCATACAGGCTACTCTTATCGGCCTACCGTATACAAACATGATGACACCATAATTTCAGTTTTTACTGAAAATTTTTTTTTTCTCAAATTAACGTTCTCATACAGGCTACTCTTATCGGCCTACCGTATACAAACATGATGACACCATACTTTCTGTTTTTACTGAAAATTTATTTTTTCTCAAAATAACGTTCTCATACAGTCTACTCTTATCGGCCTACCGTATACAAACATGATGACACATAATTTCTGTTTTTACTGGAAATTTTTTTTTCTCAAATTAACGTTCTTATACAAGCTACTCTTATCGGCCTACCGTATACAAACATGATGACACCAAAATTTCAGTTTTTACTGAAATTTTTTTTTTTTTTAAAGTAACGTTCTCATATAAGCTACACTTATCGGCCTACCGTATACAAACATGATGACACCATAATTTCAGTTTTTACTAAAAATTTTTTTTTTCTCAAATTAACGGTCTTATACAACCTACTCTTATCGGCCTACCGTATACAAACATGATGACACCATAATTTCAGTTTTTACTGGAATTTTTTGTTTTTTTTTTAATGTAACGTTCTCATACAAGCTACACTTATCGGCCTACCGTATACAAACATGATGACACCATAATTTCAGTTTTCACTGAAATTTTTTTTTTTTTTTAAAGTAACGTTCTCATACAGACTACTCTTAGCGGCCTACCGTATACAAACATGATGACACCATAATTTCTGTTTTTACTGAAAATTTTGTTTTTTCTCAAATTAACGTTCTCATACAGGCTACTCTTATCGGCCTACCGTATACAAACATGATGACACCATAATTTCAGTTTTCACTGAAAATTTTTTTTTTTTTTTTAAAGTAACGTTCTCATACAAGCTACTCTTATCGGCCTACCGTATACAAACATGATGACACCATAATTTCAGTTTTTACTGAAAATTTTTTTTCTCAAATTAACGTTCTCATACAAGCTACTCTTATCGGCCAACCGTATACAAACATGATGACACCATAATTTCAGTTTTCACTGAAAATTTTTTTTTTTTTTTTAAAGTAGCGTTCTCATACAACCTACTTTTATCGGCCTACCGTATACAAACATGATGACACCATAATTTCAGTTTTTACTGAAAACTTTTTTTTTTGTCAAATTAACGTTCTCATGCAGACTACTCGTATCGGCCTACCGTATACAAACATGATGAAACCATAATTTCAGTTTTCACTGAAAATTTTTATTTTCTCAAATTAACGTTCTCATACAGGCTACTCTTATCGGCCTACCGTATACCAACATGATGACACCATAATATCAGTTTTTACTGAAAATTTTTTTTTTCTCAAATTAACGTTCTCATACAAGCTACTCTTATCGGCCTACCGTATACAAACATGATGACACCATAATTTCAGTTTTCACTGAAATTTTTTTTTTTTTAAAAGTAACGTTCTCATACAGACTACTCTTATCGGCCTACCGTATACAAACATGATGACACCATAATTTTAGTTTTTACTGAAAATTTTTTTTTCCTCAAATTAACGTTCTCATACAAGCTACTCTTATCGGCCTACCGTATACAAACATGATGACACCATAATTTCAGTTTTCACTGAAATTTTTTTTTTTTTTTAAAGTAACGTTCTCATACAGACTACTCTTAGCGGCCTACCGTATACAAACATGATGACACCATAATTTCTGTTTTTACTGAAAATTTTGTTTTTTCTCAAATTAACGTTCTCATACAGGCTACTCTTATCGGCCTACCGTATACAAACATGATGACACCATAATTTCAGTTTTTACTGAAAATTTTTTTTTTCTCAAATTAACGTTCTCATACAGGCTACTCTTATCGGCCTACCGTATACAAACATGATGACACCATACTTTCTGTTTTTACTGAAAATTTATTTTTTCTCAAAATAACGTTCTCATACAGTCTACTCTTATCGGCCTACCGTATACAAACATGATGACACATAATTTCTGTTTTTACTGAAAATTTTTTTTTAAAATTAACGTTCTTATACAAGCTACTCTTATCGGCCTACCGTATACAAACATGATGACACCAAAATTTCAGTTTTTACTGAAATTTTTTTTTTTTTAAAAGTAACGTTCTCATACAAGCTACACTTATCGGCCTACCGTATACAAACATGATGACACCATAATTTCAGTTTTTACTAAAAATTTTTTTTTTCTCAAATTAACGGTCTTATACAACCTACTCTTATCGGCCTACCGTATACAAACATGATGACACCATAATTTCAGTTTTTACTGAATATTTTTTTTTTCTCAAATTAACGTTCTCATACAGGCTACTCTTATCGGGCTACCGTATACAAACATGATGACACCATACTTTCTGTTTTTACTGAAAATTTATTTTTTCTCAAATTAACGTTCTCATACAGGCTACTCTTATCGGTCTACCGTATACGAACATGATGACACCATAATTTCTGTTTTTACTGAAAATTTTTTTTTCTCAAATTAACGTTCTTATACAAGCTACTCTTATCGGCCTACCGTATACAAACATGATGACACCAAAATTTCAGTTTTTAGTGAAATTTTTTTTTTTTTAAAAGTAACGTTCTCATACAAGCTACACTTATCGGCCTACCGTATATAAACATGATGACACCATAATTTCAGTTTTTACTAAATTTTTTTTTTTTCAAATTAACGTTCTCATACAGGCTACTCTTATCGGCCTACCGTATACAAACATGGTGACACCATAGTTTCAGTTTTTACTGAAATCTTTTTTTTTTAAAGTGACGTTCTCATACAAGCTACACTTATCGGCCTACCGTATACAAACATGATGACACCATAATTTCAGTTTTTACTGAATATTTTTTTTTCTCAAATTAACGTTCTCATACAGGCTACTCTTATCGGCCTACCGCATACAAACATGATGACACCATAATTTCAGTTTTTACTGAAAATTTTTTTTTTCTCAAATTAACGTTCTCATACAAGCTACTCTTATCGGCCTACCGTATACAAACATGATGACACCATAATTTCAGTTTTCACTGAAAATTTTTTTTTTTTTTTTTAAAGTAACGTTCTCATACAAGCTACTCTTATCGGCCTACCGTATACAAACATGATGACACCATAATTTCAGTTTTTACTGAAAATTTTTTTTCTCAAATTAACGTTCTCATACAAGCTACTCTTATCGGCCTACCGTATACAAACATGATGACACCATAATTTCAGTTTTCACTGAAAATTTTTTTTTTTTTTTTTAAAGTAACGTTCTCATACAAGCTACTCTTATCGGCCTACCGTATACAAACATGATGACACCATAATTTCAGTTTTTACTGAAAACTTTTTTTTTTGTCAAATTAACGTTCTCATGCAGACTACTCGTATCGGCCTACCGTATACAAACATGATGAAAGCATAATTTCAGTTTTCACTGAAAATTTTTATTTTCTCAAATTAACGTTCTCATACAGGCTACTCTTATCGGCCTACCGTATACCAACATGATGACACCATAATATCAGTTTTTACTGAAAATTTTTTTTTTCTCAAATTAACGTTCTCATACAAGCTACTCTTATCGGCCTACCGTATACAAACATGATGACACCATAATTTCAGTTTTCACTGAAATTTTTTTTTTTTTAAAAGTAACGTTCTCATACAGACTACTCTTATCGGCCTACCGTATACAAACATGATGACACCATAATTTCAGTTTTTACTGAAAATTTTGTTTTTTCTCAAATTTACGTTCTCATACAGGCTACTCTTATCGGCCTACCGTATACAAACATGATGACACCATAATTCCAGTTTTTACTGAAAATTTTTTTTTTCTCAAATTAACGTTCTCATACAGGCTACTCTTATCGGCCTACCGTATACAAACATGATGACACCATAATTTCAGTTTTCACTGAAATTTTTTTTTTTTTAAAAGTAACGTTCTCATACAGCCTACTCTTATCGGCCTACCGTATACAAACATGATGACACATAATTTCTGTTTCTACTGAAAATTTTTTTTTCTCAAATTAACGTTCTTATACAAGCTACTCTTATCGGCCTACCGTATACAAACATGATGACACCAAAATTTCAGTTTTTACTGAAATTTTTGTTTTTTAAAAGTAACGTTCTCATACAAGCTACACTTATCGGCCTACCGTATACAAACATGATGACACCATAATTTCAGTTTTTACTAAAAATTTTTTTTTCTCAAATTAACGGTCTTATACAACCTACTCTTATCGGCCTACCGTATACAAACATGATGACACCATAATTTCAGTTTTTACTGAAATCTTTTTTTTTTAAAGTGACGTTCTCATACAAGCTACACTTATCGGCCTACCGTATACAAACATGATGACACCATAATTTCAGTTTTTACTGAATATTTTTTTTTCTCAAATTAACGTTCTCATACAGGCTACTCTTATCGGCCTACCGCATACAAACATGATGACACCATAATTTCAGTTTTTACTGAAAATTTTTTTTTTCTCAAATTAACGTTCTCATACAAGCTACTCTTATCGGCCTACCGTATACAAACATGATGACACCATAATTTCAGTTTTCACTGAAAATTTTTTTTTTTTTTTTTAAAGTAACGTTCTCATACAAGCTACTCTTATCGGCCTACCGTATACAAACATGATGACACCATAATTTCAGTTTTTACTGAAAATTTTTTTTCTCAAATTAACGTTCTCATACAAGCTACTCTTATCGGCCTACTGTATACAAACATGATGACACCATAATTTCAGTTTTCACTGAAAATTTTTTTTTTTTTTTTTAAAGTAACGTTCTCATACAACCTACTCTTATCGGCCTACCGTATACAAACATGATGACACCATAATTTCAGTTTTTACTGAAAACTTTTTTTTTTAAAGTGACGTTCTCATACAAGCTACTCTTATCGGCCTACCGTATACAAACATGATGACACCATAATTTCAGTTTTTACTGAAAATTTTTTTTTTCTCAAATTAACGTTCTCATACAAGCTACACTTATCGGCCTACCGTATATAAACATGATGACACCATAATTTCAGTTTTTACTAAATTTTTTTTTTTTCAAATTAACGTTCTCATACAGGCTACTCTTATCGGCCTACCGTATACAAACATGGTGACACCATAGTTTCAGTTTTTACTGAAATCTTTTTTTTTTAAAGTGACGTTCTCATACAAGCTACACTTATCGGCCTACCGTATACAAACATGATGACACCATAATTTCAGTTTTTACTGAATATTTTTTTTTCTCAAATTAACGTTCTCATACAGGCTACTCTTATCGGCCTACCGCATACAAACATGATGACACCATAATTTCAGTTTTTACTGAAAATTTTTTTTTTCTCAAATTAACGTTCTCATACAAGCTACTCTTATCGGCCTACCGTATACAAACATGATGACACCATAATTTCAGTTTTCACTGAAAATTTTTTTTTTTTTTTTTAAAGTAACGTTCTCATACAAGCTACTCTTATCGGCCTACCGTATACAAACATGATGACACCATAATTTCAGTTTTTACTGAAAATTTTTTTTCTCAAATTAACGTTCTCATACAAGCTACTCTTATCGGCCTACTGTATACAAACATGATGACACCATAATTTCAGTTTTCACTGAAAATTTTTTTTTTTTTTTTTAAAGTAACGTTCTCATACAACCTACTCTTATCGGCCTACCGTATACAAACATGATGACACCATAATTTCAGTTTTTACTGAAAACTTTTTTTTTTGTCAAATTAACGTTCTCATGCAGACTACTCGTATCGGCCTACCGTATACAAACATGATGAAAGCATAATTTCAGTTTTCACTGAAAATTTTTATTTTCTCAAATTAACGTTCTCATACAGGCTACTCTTATCGGCCTACCGTATACCAACATGATGACACCATAATATCAGTTTTTACTGAAAATTTTTTTTTTCTCAAATTAACGTTCTCATACAAGCTACTCTTATCGGCCTACCGTATACAAACATGATGACACCATAATTTCAGTTTTCACTGAAATTTTTTTTTTTTTAAAAGTAACGTTCTCATACAGACTACTCTTATCGGCCTACCGTATACAAACATGATGACACCATAATTTCAGTTTTTACTGAAAATTTTGTTTTTTCTCAAATTAACGTTCTCATACAGGCTACTCTTATCGGCCTACCGTATACAAACATGATGACACCATAATTCCAGTTTTTACTGAAAATTTTTTTTTTCTCAAATTAACGTTCTCATACAGGCTACTCTTATCGGCCTACCGTATACAAACATGATGACACCATAATTTCAGTTTTCACTGAAATTTTTTTTTTTTTAAAAGTAACGTTCTCATACAGCCTACTCTTATCGGCCTACCGTATACAAACATGATGACACATAATTTCTGTTTCTACTGAAAATTTTTTTTTCTCAAATTAACGTTCTTATACAAGCTACTCTTATCGGCCTACCGTATACAAACATGATGACACCAAAATTTCAGTTTTTACTGAAATTTTTGTTTTTTAAAAGTAACGTTCTCATACAAGCTACACTTATCGGCCTACCGTATACAAACATGATGACACCATAATTTCAGTTTTTACTAAAAATTTTTTTTTCTCAAATTAACGGTCTTATACAACCTACTCTTATCGGCCTACCGTATACAAACATGATGACACCATAATTTCAGTTTTTACTGGAATTTTTTTTTTTTTTTTAATGTAACGTTCTCATACAAGCTACACTTATCGGCCTACAGTATACAAACATGATGACACCATAATTTCAGTTTTTACTGAATATTTTTTTTTCTCAAATTAACGTTCTCATACAGGCTACTCTTATCGGCCTACCGTATACAAACATGATGACACCATAATTTCAGTTTTTACTGAAAACTTTTTTTTTTGTCAAATTAACGTTCTCATGCAGACTACTCGTATCGGCCTACCGTATACAAACATGATGAAAGCATAATTTAAGTTTTCACTGAAAATTTTTATTTTCTCAAATTAACGTTCTCATACAGGCTACTCTTATCGGCCTACCGTATACCAACATGATGACACCATAATATCAGTTTTTACTGAAAATTTTTTTTTTCTCAAATTAACGTTCTCATACAAGCTACTCTTATCGGCCTACCGTATACAAACATGATGACACCATAATTTCAGTTTTCACTGAAATTTTTTTTTTTTTAAAAGTAACGTTCTCATACAGACTACTCTTATCGGCCTACCGTATACAAACATGATGACACCATAATTTCAGTTTTTACTGAAAATTTTGTTTTTTCTCAAATTAACGTTCTCATACAGGCTACTCTTATCGGCCTACCGTATACAAACATGATGACACCATAATTTCAGTTTTCACTGAAATTTTTTTTTTTTTAAAAGTAACGTTCTCATACAAGCTACACTTATCGGCCTACCGTATATAAACATGATGACACCATAATTTCAGTTTTTACTAAATTTTTTTTTTTTCAAATTAACGTTCTCATACAGGCTACTCTTATCGGCCTACCGTATACAAACATGGTGACACCATAGTTTCAGTTTTTACTGAAATCTTTTTTTTTTAAAGTGACGTTCTCATACAAGCTACACTTATCGGCCTACCGTATACAAACATGATGACACCATAATTTCAGTTTTTACTGAATATTTTTTTTTCTCAAATTAACGTTCTCATACAGGCTACTCTTATCGGCCTACCGCATACAAACATGATGACACCATAATTTCAGTTTTTACTGAAAATTTTTTTTTTCTCAAATTAACGTTCTCATACAAGCTACTCTTATCGGCCTACCGTATACAAACATGATGACACCATAATTTCAGTTTTCACTGAAAATTTTTTTTTTTTTTTTTAAAGTAACGTTCTCATACAAGCTACTCTTATCGGCCTACCGTATACAAACATGATGACACCATAATTTCAGTTTTTACTGAAAATTTTTTTTCTCAAATTAACGTTCTCATACAAGCTACTCTTATCGGCCTACTGTATACAAACATGATGACACCATAATTTCAGTTTTCACTGAAAATTTTTTTTTTTTTTTTTAAAGTAACGTTCTCATACAACCTACTCTTATCGGCCTACCGTATACAAACATGATGACACCATAATTTCAGTTTTTACTGAAAACTTTTTTTTTTGTCAAATTAACGTTCTCATGCAGACTACTCGTATCGGCCTACCGTATACAAACATGATGAAAGCATAATTTCAGTTTTCACTGAAAATTTTTATTTTCTCAAATTAACGTTCTCATACAGGCTACTCTTATCGGCCTACCGTATACCAACATGATGACACCATAATATCAGTTTTTACTGAAAATTTTTTTTTTCTCAAATTAACGTTCTCATACAAGCTACTCTTATCGGCCTACCGTATACAAACATGATGACACCATAATTTCAGTTTTCACTGAAATTTTTTTTTTTTTAAAAGTAACGTTCTCATACAGACTACTCTTATCGGCCTACCGTATACAAACATGATGACACCATAATTTCAGTTTTTACTGAAAATTTTTATTTTCTCAAATTAACGTTCTCATACAGGCTACTCTTATCGGCCTACCGTATACCAACATGATGACACCATAATATCAGTTTTTACTGAAAATTTTTTTTTTCTCAAATTAACGTTCTCATACAAGCTACTCTTATCGGCCTACCGTATACAAACATGATGACACCATAATTTCAGTTTTCACTGAAATTTTTTTTTTTTTAAAAGTAACGTTCTCATACAGACTACTCTTATCGGCCTACCGTATACAAACATGATGACACCATAATTTCAGTTTTCACTGAAATTTTTTTTTTTTTAAAAGTAACGTTCTCATACAGCCTACTCTTATCGGCCTACCGTATACAAACATGATGACACATAATTTCTTTTTCTACTGAAAATTTTTTTTTCTCAAATTAACGTTCTTATACAAGCTACTCTTATCGGCCTACCGTATACAAACATGATGACACCAAAATTTCAGTTTTTACTGAAATTTTTGTTTTTTAAAAGTAACGTTCTCATACAAGCTACACTTATCGGCCTACCGTATACAAACATGATGACACCATAATTTCAGTTTTTACTAAAAATTTTTTTTTCTCAAATTAACGGTCTTATACAACCTACTCTTATCGGCCTACCGTATACAAACATGATGACACCATAATTTCAGTTTTTACTGGAATTTTTTTTTTTTTTTTAATGTAACGTTCTCATACAAGCTACACTTATCGGCCTACAGTATACAAACATGATGACACCATAATTTCAGTTTTTACTGAATATTTTTTTTTTCTCAAATTAACGTTCTCATACAGGCTACTCTTATCGGCCTACCGTATACAAACATGATGACACCATACTTTCTGTTTTTACTGAAAATTTATTTTTTCTCAAATTAACGTTCTCATACAGGCTACTCTTATCGGCCTACCGTATACAAACATGATGACACCATAATTTCAGTTTTTACTGAAAATTTTTTTTTCCTCAAATTAACGTTCTCATACAAGCTACACTTATCGGCCTACCGTATACAAACATGATGACACCATAATTTCAGTTTTCACTAAAAATTTTTTTTTTCTCAAATTAACGTTCTTATACAACCTACTCTTATCGGCCTACCGTGTACAAACATGATGACACCATAATTTCAGTTTTTACTGGAATTTTTTTTTTTTTTTAATGTAACGTTCTCATACAAGCTACTCTTATCGGCCTACCGTATACAAACATGGTGACACCATAATTTCAGTTTTTACTGAAAATTTTTTTTTTCTCAAATTAACGTTCACATACAGGCTACTCTTATCGGCCTACCGTATACAAACATGATGACACCATACTTTCTGTTTTTACTGAAAATTTATTTTTTCTCAAATTAACGTTCTCATACAGGCTACTCTTATCGGCCTACCGTATACAAACATGATGACACCATAATTTCAGTTTTTACTGAAAATTTTTTTTTCCTCAAATTAACGTTCTCATACAAGCTACACTTATCGGCCTACCGTATACAAACATGATGACACCATAATTTCAGTTTTCACTAAAAATTTTTTTTTTCTCAAATTAACGTTCTTATACAACCTACTCTTATCGGCCTACCGTATACAAACATGATGACACCATAATTTCAGTTTTTACTGAATATTTTTTTTTTCTCAAATTAACGTTCTCATACAGGCTACTCTTATCGGCCTACCGTATACAAACATGGTGACACCATAATTTCAGTTTTTACTGAAAATTTTTTTTTTCTCAAATTAACGTTCACATACAGGCTACTCTTATCGGCCTACCGTATACAAACATGATGACACCATACTTTCTGTTTTTACTGAAAATTTATTTTTTCTCAAAATAACGTTCTCATACAGCCTACTCTTATCGGCCTACCGTATACAAACATGATGACACATAATTTCTGTTTCTACTGAAAATTTTTTTTTCTCAAATTAACGTTCTTATACAAGCTACTCTTATCGGCCTACCGTATACAAACATGATGACACCAAAATTTCAGTTTTTACTGAAATTTTTGTTTTTTAAAAGTAACGTTCTCATACAAGCTACACTTATCGGCCTACCGTATACAAACATGATGACACCATAATTTCAGTTTTTACTGAAAATTTTTTTTTTCTCAAATTAACGTTCTCATACAAGCTACTCTTTTCGGCCTACCGTATACAAACATGATGACACCATAATTTCAGATTTCACTGAAAATTTTTTTTTTTTTTCAAAGTAACGTTCTCATACAAGCTACTCTTATCGGCCTACCGTATACAAACATGATGACACCATAATTTCAGTTTTTACTGAAAATTTTTGTTCTCAAATTAACGTTCTCATACAAGCTACTCTTATCGGCCTACCGTATACAAACATGATGACACCATAATTTCAGTTTTCACTGAAATTTTTTTTTTTTTTTTTAATGTAACGTTCTCATACAACCTACTCTTATCGGCCTACCGTATACAAACATGATGACACCATATTTTCAGTTTTTACTGAAAACTTTTTTTTTTGTCAAATTAACGTTCTCATGCAGACTACTCGTATCGGCCTACCGTATACAAACATGATGAAAGCATAATTTCAGTTTTCACTGAAAATTTTTATTTTCTCAAATTAACGTTCTCATACAGGCTACTCTTATCGGCCTACCGTATACAAACATGATGACACCATAATATCAGTTTTTACTGAAAATTTTTTTTTTCTCAAATTAACGTTCTCATACAAGCTACTCTTATCGGCCTACCGTATACAAACATGATGACACCATAATTTCAGTTTTCACTGAAATTTTTTTTTTTTTAAAAGTAACGTTCTCATACAGACTACTCTTATCGGCCTACCGTATACAAACATGATGACACCATAATTTCAGTTTTCACTGAAAATTTTTTTTTCCTCAAATTAACGTTCTCATACAAGCTACTCTTATCGGCCTACCGTATACAAACATGATGACACCATAATTTCAGTTGTCACTGAAATTTTTTTTTTTTTTAAAGTAACGTTCTCATACAGACTACTCTTATCGGCCTACCGTATACAAACATGATGACACCATAATTTCTGTTTTTACTGAAAAATTTTTTTTTTTCTCAAATTAACGTTCTCATACAGGCTACTCTTATCGGCCTACCGTATACAAATATGATGACACCATACAATCTGTTTTTACAGAAAATTTATTTTTTCTCAAAATAACGTTCTTATACAAGCTACTCTTATCGGCCTACCGTATACAAACATGATGACACCAAAATTTCAGTTTTTACTGAAATTTTTGTTTTTTAAAAGTAACGTTCTCATACAGGCTACTCTTATCGGCCTACCGTATACCAACATGATGACACCATAATATCAGTTTTTACTGAAAATTTTTTTTTTCTCAAATTAACGTTTTTATACAAGCTACTCTTATCGGCCTACGTATACAAACATGATGACACCATAATTTCAGTTTTCACTGAAATTTTTTTTTTTTTAAAAGTAACGTTCTCATACAGACTACTCTTATCGGCCTACCGTATACAAACATGATGACACCATAATTTCAGTTTTCACTGAAAATTTTTTTTTCCTCAAATTAACGTTCTCATACAAGCTACTCTTATCGGCCTACCGTATACAAACATGATGACACCATAATTTCAGTTGTCACTGAAATTTTTTTTTTTTTTAAAGTAACGTTCTCATACAGACTACTCTTATCGGCCTACCGTATACAAACATGATGACACCATAATTTCTGTTTTTACTGAAAAATTTTTTTTTTCTCAAATTAACGTTCTCATACAGGCTACTCTTATCGGCCTACCGTATACAAATATGATGACACCATACAATCTGTTTTTACAGAAAATTTATTTTTTCTCAAAATAACGTTCTTATACAAGCTACTCTTATCGGCCTACCGTATACAAACATGATGACACCAAAATTTCAGTTTTTACTGAAATTTTTGTTTTTTAAAAGTAACGTTCTCATACAAGCTACACTTATCGGCCTACCGTATACGAACATGATGACACCATAATTTCAGTTTTTACTGGAATTTTTTTTTTTTTTTCAATGTAACGTTCTCATACAAGCTACACTTATCGGCCTACCGTATACAAACATGATGACACCATACTTTCTGTTTTTACTGAAAATTTATTTTTTCTCAAATTAACGTTCTCATACAGGCTACTCTTATCGGCCTACCGTATACAAACATGATGACACCATAATTTCAGTTTTTACTGGATTTCTTTTTTTTTTTTTTAAAGTAACGTTCTCATACAAGCTACACTTATCGGCCTACCGTATACAAACATGATGACACCATAATTTCAGTTTTTACTGAAAATTTTTTTTTTCTCAAATTAACGTTTTTATACAAGCTACTCTTATCGGCCTACGTATACAAACATGATGACACCATAATTTCAGTTTTCACTGAAATTTTTTTTTTTTTAAAAGTAACGTTCTCATACAGACTACTCTTATCGGCCTACCGTATACAAACATGATGACACCATAATTTCAGTTTTCACTGAAAATTTTTTTTTCCTCAAATTAACGTTCTCATACAAGCTACTCTTATCGGCCTACCGTATACAAACATGATGACACCATAATTTCAGTTGTCACTGAAATTTTTTTTTTTTTTAAATTAACGTTCTCATGCAGACTACTCGTATCGGCCTACCGTATACAAACATGATGAAAGCATAATTTCAGTTTTCACTGAAAATTTTTATTTTCTCAAATTAACGTTCTCATACAGGCTACTCTTATCGGCCTACCGTATACAAACATGATGACACCATAATATCAGTTTTTACTGAAAATTTTTTTTTTCTCAAATTAACGTTCTCATACAAGCTACTCTTATCGGCCTACCGTATACAAACATGATGACACCATAATTTCAGTTTTCACTGAAATTTTTTTTTTTTTAAAAGTAACGTTCTCATACAGACTACTCTTATCGGCCTACCGTATACAAACATGATGACACCATAATTTCAGTTTTCACTGAAAATTTTTTTTTCCTCAAATTAACGTTCTCATACAAGCTACTCTTATCGGCCTACCGTATACAAACATGATGACACCATAATTTCAGTTGTCACTGAAATTTTTTTTTTTTTTAAAGTAACGTTCTCATACAGACTACTCTTATCGGCCTACCGTATACAAACATGATGACACCATAATTTCTGTTTTTACTGAAAAATTTTTTTTTTTCTCAAATTAACGTTCTCATACAGGCTACTCTTATCGGCCTACCGTATACAAATATGATGACACCATACAATCTGTTTTTACAGAAAATTTATTTTTTCTCAAAATAACGTTCTTATACAAGCTACTCTTATCGGCCTACCGTATACAAACATGATGACACCAAAATTTCAGTTTTTACTGAAATTTTTGTTTTTTAAAAGTAACGTTCTCATACAGGCTACTCTTATCGGCCTACCGTATACCAACATGATGACACCATAATATCAGTTTTTACTGAAAATTTTTTTTTTCTCAAATTAACGTTTTTATACAAGCTACTCTTATCGGCCTACGTATACAAACATGATGACACCATAATTTCAGTTTTCACTGAAATTTTTTTTTTTTTAAAAGTAACGTTCTCATACAGACTACTCTTATCGGCCTACCGTATACAAACATGATGACACC
Organism: Bombylius discolor; assembly: GCA_939192795.1. Classification (NCBI taxonomy): domain Eukaryota; kingdom Metazoa; phylum Arthropoda; class Insecta; order Diptera; family Bombyliidae; genus Bombylius; species Bombylius discolor. Next base: position 29,629,065 of record OW584239.1, read on the forward strand.
ATAATTTCAGTTTTCACTGAAAATTTTTTTTTCCTCAAATTAACGTTCTCATACAAGCTACTCTTATCGGCCTACCGTATACAAACATGATGACACCATAATTTCAGTTGTCACTGAAATTTTTTTTTTTTTTAAAGTAACGTTCTCATACAGACTACTCTTATCGGCCTACCGTATACAAACATGATGACACCATAATTTCTGTTTTTACTGAAAAATTTTTTTTTTCTCAAAATAACGTTCTCATACAGGCTACTCTTATCGGCCTACCGTATACAAATATGATGACACCATACAATCTGTTTTTACAGAAAATTTATTTTTTCTCAAAATAACGTTCTTATACAAGCTACTCTTATCGGCCTACCGTATACAAACATGATGACACCAAAATTTCAGTTTTTACTGAAATTTTTGTTTTTTAAAAGTAACGTTCTCATACAAGCTACACTTATCGGCCTACCGTATACGAACATGATGACACCATAATTTCAGTTTTTACTGGAATTTTTTTTTTTTTTTCAATGTAACGTTCTCATACAAGCTACACTTATCGGCCTACCGTATACAAACATGATGACACCATACTTTCTGTTTTTACTGAAAATTTATTTTTTCTCAAATTAACGTTCTCATACAGGCTACTCTTATCGGCCTACCGTATACAAACATGATGACACCATAATTTCAGTTTTTACTGGATTTCTTTTTTTTTTTTTTAAAGTAACGTTCTCATACAAGCTACACTTATCGGCCTACCGTATACAAACATGATGACACCATAATTTCAGTTTTTACTGAAAATTTTTTTTTTCTCAAATTAACGTTCTCATACAAGCTACTCTTTTCGGCCTACCGTATACCAACATGATGACACCATAATTTCAGATTTCACTGAAAATTTTTTTTTTTTTTTAAAGTAACGTTCTCATACAAGCTACTCTTATCGGCCTACCGTATACAAACATGATGACACCATAATTTCAGTTTTTACTGAAAATTTTTTTTTTCTCAAATTAACGTTCTCATACAAGCTACTCTTATCGGCCTACCGTATACAAACATGATGACACCATAATTTCAGTTTTTACTGAAAATTTTTTTTTCCTCAAATTAACGTTCTCATACAAGCTACACTTATCGGCCTACCGTATACAAACATGATGACACCATAATTTCAGTTTTCACTAAAAATTTTTTTTTTCTCAAATTAACGTTCTTATACAACCTACTCTTATCGGCCTACCGTGTACAAACATGATGACACCATAATTTCAGTTTTTACTGGAATTTTTTTTTTTTTTTAATGTAACGTTCTCATACAAGCTACACTTATCGGCCTACCGTATACAAACATGATGACACCATAATTTCAGTTTTTACTGAATATTTTTTTTTTCTCAAATTAACGTTCTCATACAGGCTACTCTTATCGGCCTACCGTATACAAACATGGTGATACCATAATTTCAGTTTTTACTGAATATTTTTTTTTCTCAAATTAACGTTCTCATACAGGCTACTCTTATCGGCCTACCGTATACAAACATGATGACACCATAATTTCAGTTTTTACTGAAAATTTTTTTTTTCTCAAATTAACGTTCTCATACAAGCTACTCTTATCGGCCTACCGTATACAAACATGATGACACCATAATTTCAGTTTTTACTGAATTTTTTTTTTTCTCAAATTAACGTTCTCATACAGGCTACTCTTATCGGCCTACCGTATACAAACATGGTGACACCATAATTTCAGTTTTTACTGAAATTTTTTTTTTTTTTAAAGTAACGTTCTCATACAAGCTACACTTATCGGCCTACCGTATACAAACATGATGACACCATAATTTCAGTTTTTACTGAATATTTTTTTTTCTCAAATTAACGTTCTCATACAGGCTACTCTTATCGGCCTACCGCATACAAACATGATGACACCATAATTTCAGTTTTTACTGGATTTCTTTTTTTTTTTTTTAAAGTAACGTTCTCATACAAGCTACACTTATCGGCCTACCGTATACAAACATGATGACACCATAATTTCAGATTTCACTGAAAATTTTTTTTTTTTTTTAAAGTAACGTTCTCATACAAGCTACTCTTATCGGCCTACCGTATACAAACATGATGACACCATAATTTCAGTTTTTACTGAAAATTTTTTTTCTCAAATTAACGTTCTCATACAAGCTACTCTTATCGGCCTACCGTATACAAACATGATGACACCATAATTTCAGTTTTCACTGAAAATTTTTTTTTTTTTTTTAAAGTAACGTTCTCATACAACCTACTCTTATCGGCCTACCGTATACAAACATGATGACACCATAATTTCAGTTTTTACTGAAAACTTTTTTTTTTGTCAAATTAACGTTCTCATGCAGACTACTCGTATCGGCCTACCGTATACAAACATGATGAAACCATAATTTCAGTTTTCACTGAAAATTTTTATTTTCTCAAATTAACGTTCTCATACAGGCTACTCTTATCGGCCTACCGTATACCAACATGATGACACCATAATATCAGTTTTTACTGAAAATTTTTTTTTTCTCAAATTAACGTTCTCATACAAGCTACTCTTATCGGCCTACCGTATACAAACATGATGACACCATAATTTCAGTTTTCACTGAAATTTTTTTTTTTTTAAAAGTAACGTTCTCATACAGACTACTCTTATCGGCCTACCGTATACAAACATGATGACACCATAATTTCAGTTTTTACTGAAAATGTTTTTTTCCTCAAATTAACGTTCTCATACAAGCTACTCTTATCGGCCTACCGTATACAAACATGATGACACCATAATTTCAGTTTTCACTGAAATTTTTTTTTTTTTTTAAAGTAACGTTCTCATACAGACTACTCTTAGCGGCCTACCGTATACAAACATGATGACACCATAATTTCTGTTTTTACTGAAAATTTTGTTTTTTCTCAAATTAACGTTGTCATACAGGCTACTCTTATCGGCCTACCGTATACAAACATGATGACACCATAATTTCAGTTTTTACTGAAAATTTTTTTTTTCTCAAATTAACGTTCTCATACAGGCTACTCTTATCGGCCTACCGTATACAAACATGATGACACCATACTTTCTGTTTTTACTGAAAATTTATTTTTTCTCAAAATAACGTTCTCATACAGTCTACTCTTATCGGCCTACCGTATACAAACATGATGACACATAATTTCTGTTTTTACTGAAAATTTTTTTTTCTCAAATTAACGTTCTTATACAAGCTACTCTTATCGGCCTACCGTATACAAACATGATGACACCAAAATTTCAGTTTTTACTGAAATTTTTTTTTTTTTTAAAGTAACGTTCTCATACAAGCTACACTTATCGGCCTACCGTATACAAACATGATGACACCATAATTTCAGTTTTTACTAAAAATTTTTTTTTTCTCAAATTAACGGTCTTATACAACCTACTCTTATCGGCCTACCGTATACAAACATGATGACACCATAATTTCAGTTTTTACTGGAATTTTTTGTTTTTTTTTTAATGTAACGTTCTCATACAAGCTACACTTATCGGCCTACCGTATACAAACATGATGACACCATAATTTCAGTTTTCACTGAAATTTTTTTTTTTTTTTAAAGTAATGTTCTCATACAGACTACTCTTAGCGGCCTACCGTATACAAACATGATGACACCATAATTTCTGTTTTTACTGAAAATTTTGTTTTTTCTCAAATTAACGTTCTCATACAGGCTACTCTTATCGGCCTACCGTATACAAACATGATGACACCATAATTTCAGTTTTCACTGAAAATTTTTTTTTTTTTTTTAAAGTAACGTTCTCATACAACCTACTCTTATCGGCCTACCGTATACAAACATGATGACACCATAATTTCAGTTTTTACTGAAAACTTTTTTTTTTGTCAAATTAACGTTCTCATGCAGACTACTCGTATCGGCCTACCGTATACAAACATGATGAAACCATAATTTCAGTTTTCACTGAAAATTTTTATTTTCTCAAATTAACGTTCTCATACAGGCTACTCTTATCGGCCTACCGTATACCAACATGATGACACCATAATATCAGTTTTTACTGAAAATTTTTTTTTTCTCAAATTAACGTTCTCATACAAGCTACTCTTATCGGCCTACCGTATACAAACATGATGACACCATAATTTCAGTTTTCACTGAAATTTTTTTTTTTTTAAAAGTAACGTTCTCATACAGACTACTCTTATCGGCCTACCGTATACAAACATGATGACACCATAATTTTAGTTTTTACTGAAAATTTTTTTTTCCTCAAATTAACGTTCTCATACAAGCTACTCTTATCGGCCTACCGTATACAAACATGATGACACCATAATTTCAGTTTTCACTGAAATTTTTTTTTTTTTTTAAAGTAACGTTCTCATACAGACTACTCTTAGCGGCCTACCGTATACAAACATGATGACACCATAATTTCTGTTTTTACTGAAAATTTTGTTTTTTCTCAAATTAACGTTCTCATACAGGCTACTCTTATCGGCCTACCGTATACAAACATGATGACACCATAATTTCAGTTTTTACTGAAAATTTTTTTTTTCTCAAATTAACGTTCTCATACAGGCTACTCTTATCGGCCTACCGTATACAAACATGATGACACCATACTTTCTGTTTTTACTGAAAATTTATTTTTTCTCAAAATAACGTTCTCATACAGTCTACTCTTATCGGCCTACCGTATACAAACATGATGACACATAATTTCTGTTTTTACTGAAAATTTTTTTTTCTCAAATTAACGTTCTTATACAAGCTACTCTTATCGGCCTACCGTATACAAACATGATGACACCAAAATTTCAGTTTTTACTGAAATTTTTTTTTTTTTAAAAGTAACGTTCTCATACAAGCTACACTTATCGGCCTACCGTATACAAACATGATGACACCATAATTTCAGTTTTTACTAAAAATTTTTTTTTTCTCAAATTAACGGTCTTATACAACCTACTCTTATCGGCCTACCGTATACAAACATGATGACACCATAATTTCAGTTTTTACTGGAATTTTTTTTTTTTTTTAATGTAACGTTCTCATACAAGCTACACTTATCGGCCTACCGTATACAAACATGATGACACCATAATTTCAGTTTTTACTGAATATTTTTTTTTTCTCAAATTAACGTTCTCATACAGGCTACTCTTATCGGCCTACCGTATACAAACATGATGACACCATACTTTCTGTTTTTACTGAAAATTTATTTTTTCTCAAATTAACGTTCTCATACAGGCTACTCTTATCGGCCTACCGTATACAAACATGATGACACCATAATTTCAGTTTTTACTGAAAATTTTTTTTTCTTCAAATTAACGTTCTCATACAAGCTACACTTATCGGCCTACCGTATGCAAACATGATGACACCATAATTTCAGTTTTCACTAAAAATTTTTTTTTTCTCAAATTAACGTTCTTATACAACCTACTCTTATCGGCCTACCGTGTACAAACATGATGACACCATAATTTCAGTTTTTACTGGAATTTTTTTTTTTTTTTAATGTAACGTTCTCAAGCTACACTTATCGGCCTACCGTATACAAACATGATGACACCATAATTTCAGTTTTTACTGAATATTTTTTTTTTCTCAAATTAACGTTCTCATACAGGCTACTCTTATCGGGCTACCGTATACAAACATGATGACACCATACTTTCTGTTTTTACTGAAAATTTATTTTTTCTCAAATTAACGTTCTCATACAGGCTACTCTTATCGGTCTACCGTATACGAACATGATGACACCATAATTTCTGTTTTTACTGAAAATTTTTTTTTCTCAAATTAACGTTCTTATACAAGCTACTCTTATCGGCCTACCGTATACAAACATGATGACACCATAATTTCAGTTTTCACTGAAAATTTTTTTTCTCAAATTAACGTTCTCATACAAGCTACTCTTATCGGCCTACCGTATACAAACATGATGACACCATAATTTCAGTTTTCACTGAAAATTTTTTTTTTTTTTTTTAAAGTAACGTTCTCATACAACCTACTCTTATCGGCCTACCGTATACAAACATGATGACACCATAATTTCAGTTTTTACTGAAAACTTTTTTTTTTGTCAAATTAACGTTCTCATGCAGACTACTCGTATCGGCCTACCGTATACAAACATGATGAAAGCATAATTTCAGTTTTCACTGAAAATTTTTATTTTCTCAAATTAACGTTCTCATACAGGCTACTCTTATCGGCCTACCGTATACCAACATGATGACACCATAATATCAGTTTTTACTGAAAATTTTTTTTTTCTCAAATTAACGGTCTTATACAACCTACTCGTATCGGCCTACCGTATACAAACATGATGACACCATAATTTCAGTTTTTACTGGAATTTTTTATTTTTTTTTTAATGTAACGTTCTCATACAAGCTACACTTATCGGCCTACCGTATACAAACATGATGACACCATAATTTCAGTTTTTACTGAAAACTTTTTTTTTTGTCAAATTAACGTTCTCATGCAGACTACTCGTATCGGCCTACCGTATACAAACATGATGACACCATAATTTCAGTTTTCACTGAAAATTTTTATTTTCTCAAATTAACGTTCTCATACAGGCTACTCTTATCGGCCTACCGTATACCAACATGATGACACCATAATTTCAGTTTTTACTGAAAACTTTTTTTTTTGTCAAATTAACGTTCTCATGCAGACTACTCGTATCGGCCTACCGTATACAAACATGATGACACCATAATTTCAGTTTTTACTGGAATTTTTTATTTTTTTTTTAATGTAACGTTCTCATACAAGCTACACTTATCGGCCTACCGTATACAAACATGATGACACCATAATTTCAGTTTTCACTGAAATTTTTTTTTTTTTTTAAAGTAATGTTCTCATACAGACTACTCTTAGCGGCCTACCGTATACAAACATGATGACACCATAATTTCTGTTTTTACTGAAAATTTTGTTTTTTCTCAAATTAACGTTCTCATACAGGCTACTCTTATCGGCCTACCGTATACAAACATGATGACACCATAATTTCAGTTTTCACTGAAAATTTTTTTTTTTTTTTTAAAGTAACGTTCTCATACAACCTACTCTTATCGGCCTACCGTATACAAACATGATGACACCATAATTTCAGTTTTTACTGAAAACTTTTTTTTTTGTCAAATTAACGTTCTCATGCAGACTACTCGTATCGGCCTACCGTATACAAACATGATGAAACCATAATTTCAGTTTTCACTGAAAATTTTTATTTTCTCAAATTAACGTTCTCATACAGGCTACTCTTATCGGCCTACCGTATACCAACATGATGACACCATAATATCAGTTTTTACTGAAAATTTTTTTTTTCTCAAATTAACGTTCTCATACAAGCTACTCTTATCGGCCTACCGTATACAAACATGATGACACCATAATTTCAGTTTTCACTGAAATTTTTTTTTTTTTAAAAGTAACGTTCTCATACAGACTACTCTTATCGGCCTACCGTATACAAACATGATGACACCATAATTTTAGTTTTTACTGAAAATTTTTTTTTCCTCAAATTAACGTTCTCATACAAGCTACTCTTATCGGCCTACCGTATACAAACATGATGACACCATAATTTCAGTTTTCACTGAAATTTTTTTTTTTTTTTAAAGTAACGTTCTCATACAGACTACTCTTAGCGGCCTACCGTATACAAACATGATGACACCATAATTTCTGTTTTTACTGAAAATTTTGTTTTTTCTCAAATTAACGTTCTCATACAGGCTACTCTTATCGGCCTACCGTATACAAACATGATGACACCATAATTTCAGTTTTTACTGAAAATTTTTTTTTTCTCAAATTAACGTTCTCATACAGGCTACTCTTATCGGCCTACCGTATACAAACATGATGACACCATACTTTCTGTTTTTACTGAAAATTTATTTTTTCTCAAAATAACGTTCTCATACAGTCTACTCTTGTCGGCCTACCGTATACAAACATGATGACACATAATTTCTGTTTTTACTGAAAATTTTTTTTTCTCAAATTAACGTTCTTATACAAGCTACTCTTATCGGCCTACCGTATACAAACATGATGACACCAAAATTTCAGTTTTTACTGAAATTTTTTTTTTTTTAAAAGTAACGTTCTCATACAAGCTACACTTATCGGCCTACCGTATACAAACATGATGACACCATAATTTCAGTTTTTACTAAAAATTTTTTTTTTCTCAAATTAACGGTCTTATACAACCTACTCTTATCGGCCTACCGTATACAAACATGATGACACCATAATTTCAGTTTTAACTGGAATTTTTTTTTTTTTTTAATGTAACGTTCTCATACAAGCTACACTTATCGGCCTACCGTATACAAACATGATGACACCATAATTTCAGTTTTTACTGAATATTTTTTTTTTCTCAAATTAACGTTCTCATACAGGCTACTCTTATCGGCCTACCGTATACAAACATGATGACACCATACTTTCTGTTTTTACTGAAAATTTATTTTTTCTCAAATTAACGTTCTCATACAGGCTACTCTTATCGGCCTACCGTATACAAACATGATGACACCATAATTTCAGTTTTTACTGAAAATTTTTTTTTCTTCAAATTAACGTTCTCATACAAGCTACACTTATCGGCCTACCGTATGCAAACATGATGACACCATAATTTCAGTTTTCACTAAAAATTTTTTTTTTCTCAAATTAACGTTCTTATACAACCTACTCTTATCGGCCTACCGTGTACAAACATGATGACACCATAATTTCAGTTTTTACTGGAATTTTTTTTTTTTTTTAATGTAACGTTCTCATACAAGCTACACTTATCGGCCTACCGTATACAAACATGATGACACCATAATTTCAGTTTTTACTGAATATTTTTTTTTTCTCAAATTAACGTTCTCATACAGGCTACTCTTATCGGGCTACCGTATACAAACATGATGACACCATACTTTCTGTTTTTACTGAAAATTTATTTTTTCTCAAATTAACGTTCTCATACAGGCTACTCTTATCGGTCTACCGTATACGAACATGATGACACCATAATTTCTGTTTTTACTGAAAATTTTTTTTTCTCAAATTAACGTTCTTATACAAGCTACTCTTATCGGCCTACCGTATACAAACATGATGACACCAAAATTTCAGTTTTTAGTGAAATTTTTTTTTTTTTAAAAGTAACGTTCTCATACAAGCTACACTTATCGGCCTACCGTATATAAACATGATGACACCATAATTTCAGTTTTTACTGAATTTTTTTTTTTTCCAATTAACGTTCTCATACAGGCTACTCTTATCGGCCTACCGTATACAAACATAGTGACACCATAATTTCAGTTTTTACTGAAATTTTTTTTTTTTTAAAGTAACGTTCTCATACAAGCTACACTTATCGGCCTACCGTATACAAACATGATGACACCATAATTTCAGTTTTTACTGAATATTTTTTTTTCTCAAATTAACGTTCTCATACAGGCTACTCTTATCGGCCTACCGCATACAAACATGATGACACCATAATTTCAGTTTTTACTGAAAATTTTTTTTTTCTCAAATTAACGTTCTCATACAAGCTACTCTTATCGGCCTACCGTATACAAACATGATGACACCATAATTTCAGTTTTCACTGAAAATTTTTTTTTTTTTTTTTAAAGTAACGTTCTCATACAAGCTACTCTTATCGGCCTACCGTATACAAACATGATGACACCATAATTTCAGTTTTTACTGAAAATTTTTTTTCTCAAATTAACGTTCTCATACAAGCTACTCTTATCGGCCTACCGTATACAAACATGATGACACCATAATTTCAGTTTTCACTGAAAATTTTTTTTTTTTTTTTTAAAGTAACGTTCTCATACAACCTACTCTTATCGGCCTACCGTATACAAACATGATGACACCATAATTTCAGTTTTTACTGAAAACTTTTTTTTTTGTCAAATTAACGTTCTCATGCAGACTACTCGTATCGGCCTACCGTATACAAACATGATGAAAGCATAATTTCAGTTTTCACTGAAAATTTTTATTTTCTCAAATTAACGTTCTCATACAGGCTACTCTTATCGGCCTACCGTATACCAACATGATGACACCATAATATCAGTTTTTACTGAAAATTTTTTTTTTCTCAAATTAACGTTCTCATACAAGCTACTCTTATCGGCCTACCGTATACAAACATGATGACACCATAATTTCAGTTTTCACTGAAATTTTTTTTTTTTTATAAGTAACGTTCTCATACAGACTACTCTTATCGGCCTACCGTATACAAACATGATGACACCATAATTTCAGTTTTTACTGAAAACTTTTTTTTCCTCAAATTAACGTTCTCATACAAGCTACTCTTATCGGCCTACCGTATACAAACATGATGACACCATAATTTCAGTTGTCACTGAAATTTTTTTTTTTTTTAAAGTAACGTTCTCATACAGACTACTCTTATCGGCCTACCGTATACAAACATGATGACACCATAATTTCTGTTTTTACTGAAAATTTTGTTTTTTCTCAAATTAACGTTCTCATACAGGCTACTCTTATCGGCCTACCGTATACAAACATGATGACACCATAATTTCAGTTTTTACTGAAAATTTTTTTTTTCTCAAATTAACGTTCTCATACAGGCTACTCTTATCGGCCTACCGTATACAAACATGATGACACCATACTTTCTGTTTTTACTGAAAATTTATTTTTTCTCAAAATAACGTTCTCATACAGCCTACTCTTATCGGCCTACCGTATACAAACATGATGACACATAATTTCTGTTTCTACTGAAAATTTTTTTTTCTCAAATTAACGTTCTTATACAAGCTACTCTTATCGGCCCACCGTATACAAACATGATGACACCAAAATTTCAGTTTTTACTGAAATTTTTGTTTTTTAAAAGTAACGTTCTCATACAAGCTACACTTATCGGCCTACCGTATACAAACATGATGACACCATAATTTCAGTTTTTACTAAAAATTTTTTTTTTCTCAAATTAACGGTCTTATACAACCTACTCTTATCGGCCTACCGTATACAAACATGATGACACCATAATTTCAGTTTTTACTGGAATTTTTTTTTTTTTTTTAATGTAACGTTCTCATACAAGCTACACTTATCGGCCTACAGTATACAAACATGATGACACCATAATTTCAGTTTTTACTGAATATTTTTTTTTTCTCAAATTAACGTTCTCATACAGGCTACTCTTATCGGCCTACCGTATACAAACATGATGACACCATACTTTCTGTTTTTACTGAAAATTTATTTTTTCTCAAATTAACGTTCTCATACAGGCTACTCTTATCGGCCTACCGTATACAAACATGATGACACCATAATTTCAGTTTTTACTGAAAATTTTTTTTTCCTCAAATTAACGTTCTCATACAAGCTACACTTATCGGCCTACCGTATACAAACATGATGACACCATAATTTCAGTTTTCACTAAAAATTTTTTTTTTCTCAAATTAACGTTCTTATACAACCTACTCTTATCGGCCTACCGTGTACAAACATGATGACACCATAATTTCAGTTTTTACTGGAATTTTTTTTTTTTTTTAATGTAACGTTCTCATACAAGCTACTCTTATCGGCCTACCGTATACAAACATGATGACACCATAATTTCAGTTTTTACTGAATATTTTTTTTTTCTCAAATTAACGTTCTCATACAGGCTACTCTTATCGGCCTACCGTATACAAACATGGTGACACCATAATTTCAGTTTTTACTGAATATTTTTTTTTCTCAAATTAACGTTCTCATACAGGCTACTCTTATCGGCCTACCGTATACAAACATGATGACACCATAATTTCAGTTTTTACTGAAAATTTATTTTTTCTCAAATTAACGTTCTTATACAAGCTACTCTTATCGGCCTACCGTATACAAACATGATGACACCATAATTTCAGTTTCTACTGGAATTTTGTTTTTTTAAAAGTAACGTTGTCATACAAGCTACACTTATCGGCCTACCGTATACAAACATGATGACACCATAATTTCAGTTTTTACTGAATTTTTTTTTTCTCAAATTAACGTTCTCATACAGGCTACTCTTATCGGCCTACCGTATACAAACATGGTGACACCATAATTTCAGTTTTTACTGGATTTCTTTTTTTTTTTTTTAAAGTAACGTTCTCGTACAAGCTACACTTATCGGCCTACCGTATACAAACATGATGACACCATAATTTCAGTTTTTACTGGAATTTTTTTTTTTTTTCAATGTAACGTTCTCATACAAGCTACACTTATCGGCCTACCGTATACAAACATGATGACACCATAATTTCAGTTTTTACTGAAAATTTTTTTTCTCAAATTAACGTTCTCATACAAGCTACTCTTATCGACCTACCGTATACAAACATGATGACACCATAATTTCAGTTTTCACTGAAAATTTTTTTTTTTTTTTTAAAGTCACGTTCTCATACAACCTACTCTTATCGGCCTACCGTATACAAACATGATGACACCATAATTTCAGTTTTTACTGAAAACTTTTTTTTTTGTCAAATTAACGTTCTCATGCAGACTACTCGTATCGGCCTACCGTATACAAACATGATGACACCATAATTTCAGTTTTTACTGAAAATTTTTTTTTTCTCAAATTAACGTTCTCATACAGGCTACTCTTATCGGCCTACCGTATACAAACATGATGACACCATAATTTCAGTTTTTACTGAATATTTTTTTTTCTCAAATTAACGTTCTCATACAGGCTACTCTTATCGGCCTACCGTATACAAACATGATGACACCATAATTTCAGTTTTTACTGAAAACTTTTTTTTTTGTCAAATTAACGTTCTCATGCAGACTACTCGTATCGGCCTACCGTATACAAACATGATGACACCATAATTTCAGTTTTTACTGAAAATTTTTTTTTTCTCAAATTAACGTTCTCATACAGGCTACTCTTATCGGCCTACCGTATACAAACATGGTGACACCATAATTTCAGTTTTTACTGAATATTTTTTTTTCTCAAATTAACGTTCTCATACAGGCTACTCTTATCGGCCTACCGTATACAAACATGATGACACCATAATTTCAGTTTTTACTGAAAATTTATTTTTTCTCAAATTAACGTTCTTATACAAGCTACTCTTATCGGCCTACCGTATACAAACATGATGACACCATAATTTCAGTTTCTACTGGAATTTTGTTTTTTTAAAAGTAACGTTGTCATACAAGCTACACTTATCGGCCTACCGTATACAAACATGATGACACCATAATTTCAGTTTTTACTGAATTTTTTTTTTCTCAAATTAACGTTCTCATACAGGCTACTCTTATCGGCCTACCGTATACAAACATGGTGACACCATAATTTCAGTTTTTACTGGATTTCTTTTTTTTTTTTTTAAAGTAACGTTCTCGTACAAGCTACACTTATCGGCCTACCGTATACAAACATGATGACACCATAATTTCAGTTTTTACTGGAATTTTTTTTTTTTTTCAATGTAACGTTCTCATACAAGCTACACTTATCGGCCTACCGTATACAAACATGATGACACCATAATTTCAGTTTTTACTGAAAATTTTTTTTCTCAAATTAACGTTCTCATACAAGCTACTCTTATCGACCTACCGTATACAAACATGATGACACCATAATTTCAGTTTTCACTGAAAATTTTTTTTTTTTTTTTAAAGTCACGTTCTCATACAACCTACTCTTATCGGCCTACCGTATACAAACATGATGACACCATAATTTCAGTTTTTACTGAAAACTTTTTTTTTTGTCAAATTAACGTTCTCATGCAGACTACTCGTATCGGCCTACCGTATACAAACATGATGACACCATAATTTCAGTTTTTACTGAAAATTTTTTTTTTCTCAAATTAACGTTCTCATACAGGCTACTCTTATCGGCCTACCGTATACAAACATGATGACACCATAATTTCTGTTTTTACTGAAAATTTTGTTTTTTCTCAAATTAACGTTCTCATACAGGCTACTCTTATCGGCCTACCGTATACAAACATGATGACACCATAATTTCAGTTTTTACTGAAAATTTTTTTTTTCTCAAATTAACGTTCTCATATAGGCTACTCTTATCGGCCTACCGTATACAAACATGATGACACCATACTTTCTGTTTTTACTGAAAATTTATTTTTTCTCAAAATAACGTTCTCATACAGCCTACTCTTATCGGCCTACCGTATACAAACATGATGACACATAATTTCTGTTTCTACTGAAAATTTTTTTTTCTCAAATTAACGTTCTTATACAAGCTACTCTTATCGGCCTACCGTATACAAACATGATGACACCAAAATTTCAGTTTTTACTGAAATTTTTGTTTTTTAAAAGTAACGTTCTCATACAACCTACACTTATCGGCCTACCGTATACAAACATGATGACACCATAATTTCAGTTTTTACTAAAAATTTTTTTTTTCTCAAATTAACGGTCTTATACAACCTACTCTTATCGGCCTACCGTATACAAACATGATGACACATAATTTCTGTTTCTACTGAAAATTTTTTTTTCTCAAATTAACGTTCTTATACAAGCTACTCTTATCGGCCTACCGTATACAAACATGATGACACCATAATTTCAGTTTTTACTGGAATTTTTTTTTTTTTTTTAATGTAACGTTCTCATACAAGCTACACTTATCGGCCTACAGTATACAAACATGATGACACCATAATTTCAGTTTTTACTGAATATTTTTTTTTTCTCAAATTAACGTTCTCATACAGGCTACTCTTATCGGCCTACCGTATACAAACATGATGACACCATACTTTCTGTTTTTACTGAAAATTTATTTTTTCTCAAATTAACGTTCTCATACAGGCTACTCTTATCGGCCTACCGTATACAAACATGATGACACCATAATTTCAGTTTTTACTGAAAATTTTTTTTTCCTCAAATTAACGTTCTCATACAAGCTACACTTATCGGCCTACCGTATACAAACATGATGACACCATAATTTCAGTTTTCACTAAAAATTTTTTTTTTCTCAAATTAACGTTCTTATACAACCTACTCTTATCGGCCTACCGTGTACAAACATGATGACACCATAATTTCAGTTTTTACTGGAATTTTTTTTTTTTTTTAATGTAACGTTCTCATACAAGCTACTCTTATCGGCCTACCGTATACAAACATGATGACACCATAATTTCAGTTTTTACTGAATATTTTTTTTTTCTCAAATTAACGTTCTCATACAGGCTACTCTTATCGGCCTACCGTATACAAACATGGTGACACCATAATTTCAGTTTTTACTGAATACTTTTTTTTCTCAAATTAACGTTCTCATACAGGCTACTCTTATCGGCCTACCGTATACAAACATGATGACACCATAATTTCAGTTTTTACTGAAAATTTATTTTTTCTCAAATTAACGTTCTTATACAAGCTACTCTTATCGGCCTACCGTATACAAACATGATGACACCATAATTTCAGTTTCTACTGGAATTTTGTTTTTTTAAAAGTAACGTTGTCATACAAGCTACACTTATCGGCCTACCGTATACAAACATGATGACACCATAATTTCAGTTTTTACTGAATTTTTTTTTTCTCAAATTAACGTTCTCATACAGGCTACTCTTATCGGCCTACCGTATACAAACATGGTGACACCATAATTTCAGTTTTTACTGGATTTCTTTTTTTTTTTTTAAAGTAACGTTCTCGTACAAGCTACACTTATCGGCCTACCGTATACAAACATGATGACACCATAATTTCAGTTTTTACTGGAATTTTTTTTTTTTTTTAATGTAACGTTCTCATACAAGCTACACTTATCGGCCTACCGTATACAAACATGATGACACCATAATTTCAGTTTTTACTGAAAATTTTTTTTCTCAAATTAACGTTCTCATACAAGCTACTCTTATCGACCTACCGTATACAAACATGATGACACCATAATTTCAGTTTTCACTGAAAATTTTTTTTTTTTTTTTAAAGTCACGTTCTCATACAACCTACTCTTATCGGCCTACCGTATACAAACATGATGACACCATAATTTCAGTTTTTACTGAAAACTTTTTTTTTTGTCAAATTAACGTTCTCATGCAGACTACTCGTATCGGCCTACCGTATACAAACATGATGAAACCATAATTTCAGTTTTCACTGAAAATTTTTTTTTTTTAAAAGTAACGTTCTCATACAAGCTACACTTATCGGCCTACCGTATACAAACATGATGACACCATAATTTCAGTTTTTACTAAAAATTTTTTTTTTCTCAAATTAACGGTCTTATACAAACTACTCTTATCGGCCTACCGTATACAAACATGATGACACCATAATTTCAGTTTTTACTGGAATTTTTTTTTTTTTTTAATGTAACGTTCTCATACAAGCTACACTTATCGGCCTACAGTATACAAACATGATGACACCATAATTTCAGTTTTTACTGAATATTTTTTTTTTCTCAAATTAACGTTCTCATACAGGCTACTCTTATCGGCCTACCGTATACAAACATGATGACACCATACTTTCTGTTTTTACTGAAAATTTATTTTTTCTCAAATTAACGTTCTCATACAGGCTACTCTTATCGGCCTACCGTATACAAACATGATGACACCATAATTTCAGTTTTTACTGAAAATTTTTTTTTCCTCAAATTAACGTTCTCATACAAGCTACACTTATCGGCCTACCGTATACAAACATGATGACACCATAATTTCAGTTTTCACTAAAAATTTTTTTTTTCTCAAATTAACGTTCTTATACAACCTACTCTTATCGGCCTACCGTGTACAAACATGATGACACCATAATTTCAGTTTTTACTGGAATTTTTTTTTTTTTTTAATGTAACGTTCTCATACAAGCTACACTTATCGGCCTACCGTATACAAACATGATGACACCATAATTTCAGTTTTTACTGAATATTTTTTTTTTCTCAAATTAACGTTCTCATACAGGCTACTCTTATCGGCCTACCGTATACAAACATGGTGACACCATAATTTCAGTTTTTACTGAATATTTTTTTTTCTCAAATTAACGTTCTCATACAGGCTACTCTTATCGGCCTACCGTATACAAACATGATGACACCATAATTTCAGTTTTTACTGAAAATTTTTTTTTTTTTCAAATTAACGTTCTCATACAAGCTACTCTTATCGGCCTACCGTATACAAACATGATGACACCATAATTTCAGTTTTTACTGAATTTTTTTTTTCTCAAATTAACGTTCTCATACAGGCTACTCTTATCGGCCTACCGTATACAAACATGGTGACACCATAATTTCAGTTTTTACTGGATTTCTTTTTTCTTTTTTTAAAGTAACGTTCTCGTACAAGCTACACTTATCGGCCTACCGTATACAAACATGATGACACCATAATTTCAGTTTTTACTGGAATTTTTTTTTTTTTTTAATGTAACGTTCTCATACAAGCTACACTTATCGGCCTACCGTATACAAACATGATGACACCATAATTTCAGTTTTTACTGAAAATTTTTTTTCTCAAATTAACGTTCTCATACAAGCTACTCTTATCGACCTACCGTATACAAACATGATGACACCATAATTTCAGTTTTCACTGAAAATTTTTTTTTTTTTTTTAAAGTCACGTTCTCATACAACCTACTCTTATCGGCCTACCGTATACAAACATGATGACACCATAATTTCAGTTTTTACTGAAAATTTTTTTTCCTCAAATTAACGTTCTCATACAAGCTACTCTTATCGGCCTACCGTATACAAACATGATGACACCATAATTTCAGTTTTTACTGAATTTTTTTTTGTCAAATTAACGTTCTCATGCAGACTACTCGTATCGGCCTACCGTATACAAACATGATGAAACCATAATTTCAGTTTTCACTGAAAATTTTTATTTTCTCAAATTAACGTTCTCATACAGGCTACTCTTATCGGCCTACCGTATACCAACATGATGACACCATAATATCAGTTTTACTGAAAATTTTTTTTTTCTCAAATTAACGTTCTCATACAAGCTACTCTTATCGGCCTACCGTATACAAACATGATGACACCATAATTTCAGTTTTCACTGAAATTTTTTTTTTTTTAAAAGTAACGTTCTCATACAGACTACTCTTATCGGCCTACCGTATACAAACATGATGACACCATAATTTCAGTTTTTACTGAAAATTTTTTTTCCTCAAATTAACGTTCTCATACAAGCTACTCTTATCGGCCTACCGTATACAAACATGATGACACCATAATTTCAGTTTTCACTGAAATTTTTTTTTTTTTTTAAAGTAACGTTCTCATACAGACTACTCTTAGCGGCCTACAGTATACAAACATGATGACACCATAATTTCTGTTTTTACTGAAAATTTTGTTTTTTCTCAAATTAACGTTCTCATACAGGCTACTCTTATCGGCCTACCGTATACAAACATGATGACACCATAATTTCAGTTTTTACTGAAAATTTATTTTTTCTCAAAATAACGTTCTCATACAGGCTACTCTTATCGGCCTACCGTATACAAACATGATGACACATAATTTCTGTTTTTACTGAAAATTTTTTTTTCTCAAATTAACGTTCTTATACAAGCTACTCTTATCGGCCTACCGTATACAAACATGATGACACCAAAATTTCAGTTTTTACTGAAATTTTTTTTTTTTTTTAATGTAACGTTCTCATACAAGCTACACTTATCGGCCTACCGTATACAAACATGATGACACCATAATTTCAGTTTTTACTAAAAATTTTTTTTTTCTCAAATTAACGGTCTTATACAACCTACTCTTATCGGCCTACCGTATACAAACATGATGACACCATAATTTCAGTTTTTACTGGAATTTTTTTTTTTTTTTTAATGTAACGTTCTCATACAAGCTACACTTATCGGCCTACCGTATACAAACATGATGACACCATAATTTCAGTTTTTACTGAATATTTTTTTTTTCTCAATTTAACGTTCTCATACAGGCTACTCTTATCGGCCTACCGTATACAAACATGATGACACCATACTTTCTGTTTTTACTGAAAATTTATTTTTTCTCAAATTAACGTTCTCATACAGGCTACTCTTATCGGCCTACCGTATACAAACATGATGACACCATAATTTCAGTTTTCACTAAAAATTTTTTTTTTCTCAAATTAACGTTCTTATACAACCTACTCTTATCGGCCTACCGTGTACAAACATGATGACACCATAATTTCAGTTTTTACTGGAATTTTTTTTTTTTTTTAATGTAACGTTCTCATACAAGCTACACTTATCGGCCTACCGTATACAAACATGATGACACCATAATTTCAGTTTTTACTGAATATTTTTTTTTTCTCAAATTAACGTTCTCATACAGGCTACTCTTATCGGGCTACCGTATACAAACATGATGACACCATACTTTCTGTTTTTACTGAAAATTCTTTTTTCTCAAATTAACGTTCTTATACAAGCTACTCTTATCGGCCTACCGTATACAAACATGATGACACCATTATTTCAGTTTTTACTGGAATTTGTTTTTTTAAAAGTAACGTTCTCATACAAGCTACACTTATCGGTCTACCGTATACAAACATGATGACACCATAATTTCAGTTTTCACTGAAAATTTTTTTTTTTAAAAAGTAACGTTCTCATACAAGCTACACTTATCGGCCTGCCGTATACAAACATGATGACACCATAATTTCAGTTTTCACTGGAATTTTTTTTTTTTAAAAGTAACGTTCTCATACAGACTACTCTTATCGGCCTACCGTATACAAACATGATGACACAATAATTTCAGTTTTCACTGAAAAATTTTTTTTTTCTCAAATTAACGTTCTCATACAGGCTACTCTTATCAGCCTACCGTATACAAACATGATCACACCATAATTTCTGTTTTTACTGAAATTTTTTTTTTCTCAAATTAACGTTCTTATACAAGCTACTCTTATCGGCCTACCGTATACAAACATGATGACACCATAATTTCAGTTTTCACTGAAAAATTTTTTTTTTTTAAAAGTAACGTTCTCATACAAGCTACACTTATCGGCCTACCGTATACAAACATGATGACACCATAATTTCAGTTTTTACTGAAAATTTTTTTTTCCTCAAATTAACGTTCTCATACAAGCTACTCTTATCGGCCTACCGTATACAAACATGATGACACCATAATTTCAGTTTTCACTGAAATTTTTTTTTTTTTTAAAAGTAACGTTCTCATACAAGCTACACTTATCGGCCTACCGTATACAAACATGATGACACCATAATTTCAGTTTTTACTGAAATTTTTTTTTTTTTAAAAGTAACGTTCTCATACAGACTACTCTTATCGGCCTACCGTATACAAACATGATGATACCATAATTTCAGTTTTCACTGAAAATTTTTTTTTTTTTAAAAGTAACGTTCTCATACAAGCTACACTTATCGGCCTACCGTATACAAACATGATGACACCATAATTTCAGTTTTTACTGAAAATTTTTTTTTCCTCAAATTAACGTTCTCATACAAGCTACTCTTATCGGCCTACCGTATACAAACATGATGACACCATAATTTCAGTTTTTACTAAAAATTTTTTTTTTCTCAAATTAACGTTCTCATACAGGCTACTCTTATCGGCCTACCGTATACAAACATGATGACACCATATAATTTCAGTTTTTACTGGAATTTTTTTTTTTTAAAAGTAACGTTTTCATACAAGCTACACTTATCGGCCTACCGTATACAAACATGATGACACCATAATATCAGTTTTCACTGAAAATTTTTTTTTTTAAAAAGTAACGTTCTCATACAAGCTACACTTATTGGCCTACCGTATACAAACATGATGACACCATAATTTCAGTTTTTACTGGAATTTTTTTTTTTTAAAAGTAACGTTCTCATACAAGCTACTCTTATCGGCCTACCGTATACAAACATGATGACACCATAATTTCTGTTTTCACTGAAAATTTTTTTTTCTCAAATTAACGTTCTTATACAAGCAACTCTTATCGGCCTACCGTTTACAAACATGATGACACCAAAATTTCAGATTTTACTGAAATTTTTTTTTTTTTAAAAGTAACGTTCTCATACAAGCTACACTTATCGGCCTACCGTATACAAACATGATGACACCATAATTTCAGTTTTTACTGGAATTTTTTTTTTTTTTTAATGTAACGTTCTCATACAAGCTACACTTATCGGCCTACCGTATACAAACATGATGACACCATAATTTCAGTTTTTACTGAATATTTTTTTTTTCTCAAATTAACGTTCTCATACAGGCTACTCTTATCGGCCTACCGTATACAAACATGATGACACCATACTTTCTGTTTTTACTGAAAATTTATTTTTTCTCAAATTAACGTTCTCATACAGGCTACTCTTATCGGCCTACCGTATACAAACATGATGACACCATAATTTCAGTTTTTACTGAAAATTTTTTTTTCTCAAATTAACGTTTTCATACAAGCTACTCTTATCGGCCTACCGTATACAAACATGATGACACCATAATTTCAGTTTCTACTGAAATTTTTTTTTTTCTCAAATTAACGTTCTTATACAAGCTACTCTTATCGGCCTACCGTATACAAACATGATGACACCATAATTTCAGTTTTTACTGGAATTTTTTTTTTTTTAAAGTAACGTTCTCATACAAGCTACACTTATCGGCCTACCGTATACAAACATGATGACACCATAATTTCAGTTTTCACTGAAAATTTTTTTTTTTAAAAAGTAACGTTCTCATACAAGCTACACTTATCGGCCTACCGTATACAAACATGATGACACCATAATTTCAGTTTTTACTGAAATTTTTTTTTTTCTCAAATTAACGTTCTCATACAAGCTACTCTTATCGGCCTACCGTATACAAACATGATGACACCATAATTTCTGTTTTTACTGAAAATTTTTTTTTCTCAAATTAACGTTCTTATACAAGCTACTCTTATCGGCCTACCGTATACAAACATGATGACACCATAATTTCAGTTTCTACTGAAATTTTTTTTTTCTCAAATTAACGTTCTGATAGAAGCTACTCTTATCGGCCTACCGTATACAAACATGATGACACCATAATTTCAGTTTTTACTGAATATTTTTTTTTCTCAAATTAACGTTCTCATACAGGCTACTCTTATCGGCCTACCGTATACAAACATGATGACACCATAATTTCAGTTTTTACTGAAAATTTTGTTTTCTTCAAATTAACGTTCTCATACAAGCTACACTTATCGGCCTACCGTATGCAAACATGATGACACCATAATTTCAGTTTTCACTAAAAATTTTTTTTTTCTCAAATTAACGTTCTTATACAACCTACTCTTATCGGCCTACCGTATACAAACATGATGACACCATAATTTCAGTTTTTACTGAAAATTTTTTTTTTCTCAAATTAACGTTCTCATACAAGCTACTCTTATCGGCCTACCGTATACAAACATGATGACACCATAATTTCTGTTTTTACTGAAAATTTTGTTTTTCCTCAAATAAACGTTCTCATACAAGCTACTCTTATCGGCCTACCGTATACAAACATGATGACACCATAATTTCAGTTTTTACTGAAATTTTTTTTTTCTCAAATTAACGTTCTTATACAAGCTACTCTTATCGGCCTACCGTATACAAACATGATGACACCATATAATTTCAGTTTTTACTGGAATTTTTTTTTTTTAAAAGTAACGTTTTCATACAAGCTACACTTATCGGCCTACCGTATACAAACATGATGACACCATAATTTCAGTTTTCACTGAAAATTTTTTTTTTTAAAAAGTAACGTTCTCATACAAGCTACACTTATCGGCCTACCGTATACAAACATGATGACACCATAATTTCAGATTTCACTGAAAATTTTTTTTTTTTTTTAAAGTAACGTTCTCATACAAGCTACTCTTATCGGCCTACCGTATACAAACATGATGACACCATAATTTCTGTTTTCACTGAAAATTTTTTTTTCTCAAATTAACGTTCTTATACAAGCTACTCTTATCGGCCTACCGTATACAAACATGATGACACCAAAATTTCAGATTTTACTGAAATTTTTTTTTTTTTAAAAGTAACGTTCTCATACAAGCTACACTTATCGGCCTACCGTATACAAACATGATGACACCATAATTTCAGTTTTTACTAAAAATTTTTTTTTTCTCAAATTAACGTTCTCATACAAGCTACACTTATCGGCCTACCGTATACAAACATGATGACACCATAATTTCAGTTTTTACTGGAATTTTTTTTTTTTTTAATGTAACGTTCTCATACAAGCTACACTTATCGGCCTACCGTATACAAACATGATGACACCATAATTTCAGTTTCTACTGAAATTTTTTTTTTTCTCAAATTAACGTTCTTATACAAGCTACTCTTATCGGCCTACCGTATACAAACATGATGACACCATAATTTCAGTTTTTACTGAAAATTTATTTTTTCTCAAATTAACGTTCTCATACAGGCTACTCTTATCGGCCTACCGTATACAAACATGATGACACCATAATTTCAGTTTTTACTGAAAATTTTTTTTTCTCAAATTAACGTTCTTATACAAGCTACTCTTATCGGCCTACCGTATACAAACATGATGACACCATAATTTCAGTTTCTACTGAAATTTTTTTTTTTCTCAAATTAACGTTCTTATACAAGCTACTCTTATCGGCCTACCGTATACAAACATGATGACACCATAATTTCAGTTTTTACTGGAATTTTTTTTTTTTTAAAGTAACGTTCTCATACAAGCTACACTTATCGGCCTACCGTATACAAACATGATGACACCATAATTTCAGCTTTCACTGAAAATTTTTTTTTTTAAAAAGTAACGTTCTCATACAAGCTACACTTATCGGCCTACCGTATACAAACATGATGACACCATAATTTCAGTTTTTACTGAAATTTTTTTTTTTCTCAAATTAACGTTCTCATACAAGCTACTCTTATCGGCCTACCGTATACAAACATGATGACACCATAATTTCTGTTTTTACTGAAAATTTTTTTTTCTCAAATTAACGTTCTTATACAAGCTACTCTTATCGGCCTACCGTATACAAACATGATGACACCATAATTTCAGTTTCTACTGAAATTTTTTTTTTTCTCAAATTAACGTTCTGATAGAAGCTACTCTTATCGGCCTACCGTATACAAACATGATGACACCATAATTTCAGTTTTTACTGAATATTTTTTTTTCTCAAATTAACGTTCTCATACAGGCTACTCTTATCGGCCTACCGTATACAAACATGATGACACCATAATTTCAGTTTTTACTGAAAATTTTTTTTTTCTCAAATTAACGTTCTCATACAAGCTACTCTTATCGGCCTACCGTATACAAGCATGATGACACCATAATTTCAGTTTTTACTGAAAATTTTTTTTTCTCAAATTAACGTTCTTATACAAGCTACTCTTATCGGCCTACCGTATACAAACATGATGACACCATAATTTCAGTTTCTACTGAAATTTTTTTTTTTCTCAAATTAACGTTCTTATACAAGCTACTCTTATCGGCCTACCGTATACAAACATGATGACACCATAATTTCAGTTTTTACTGGAATTTTTTTTTTTTTTTAATGTAACGTTCTCATACAAGCTACACTTATCGGCCTACAGTATACAAACATGATGACACCATAATTTCAGTTTTTACTGAATATTTTTTTTTTCTCAAATTAACGTTCTCATACAGGCTACTCTTATCGGCCTACCGTATACAAACATGATGACACCATACTTTCTGTTTTTACTGAAAATTTATTTTTTCTCAAATTAACGTTCTCATACAGGCTACTCTTATCGGCCTACCGTATACAAACATGATGACACCATAATTTCAGTTTTTACTGAAAATTTTTTTTTCCTCAAATTAACGTTCTCATACAAGCTACACTTATCGGCCTACCGTATACAAACATGATGACACCATAATTTCAGTTTTCACTAAAAATTTTTTTTTTCTCAAATTAACGTTCTTATACAACCTACTCTTATCGGCCTACCGTGTACAAACATGATGACACCATAATTTCAGTTTTTACTGGAATTTTTTTTTTTTTTTAATGTAACGTTCTCATACAAGCTACACTTATCGGCCTACCGTATACAAACATGATGACACCATAATTTCAGTTTTTACTGAATATTTTTTTTTTCTCAAATTAACGTTCTCATACAGGCTACTCTTATCGGCCTACCGTATACAAACATGGTGACACCATAATTTCAGTTTTTACTGAATATTTTTTTTTCTCAAATTAACGTTCTCATACAGGCTACTCTTATCGGCCTACCGTATACAAACATGATGACACCATAATTTCAGTTTTTACTGAAAATTTTTTTTTTTTTCAAATTAACGTTCTCATACAAGCTACTCTTATCGGCCTACCGTATACAAACATGATGACACCATAATTTCAGTTTTTACTGAATTTTTTTTTTCTCAAATTAACGTTCTCATACAGGCTACTCTTATCGGCCTACCGTATACAAACATGGTGACACCATAATTTCAGTTTTTACTGGATTTCTTTTTTCTTTTTTTAAAGTAACGTTCTCGTACAAGCTACACTTATCGGCCTACCGTATACAAACATGATGACACCATAATTTCAGTTTTTACTGAATATTTTTTTTTTCTCAAATTAACGTTCTCATACAGGCTACTCTTATCGGCCAACCGTATACAAACATGGTGACACCATAATTTCAGTTTTTACTGAATATTTTTTTTTCTCAAATTAACGTTCTCATACAGGCTACTCTTATCGGCCTACCGTATACAAACATGATGACACCATAATTTCAGTTTTTACTGAAAATTTTTTTTTTTTTCAAATTAACGTTCTCATACAAGCTACACTTATCGGCCTACCGTATACAAACATGATGACACCATAATTTCAGTTTTTACTGAAAATTTTTTTTCTCAAATTAACGTTCTCATACAAGCTACTCTTATCGACCTACCGTATACAAACATGATGACACCATAATTTCAGTTTTCACTGAAAATTTTTTTTTTTTTTTTAAAGTCACGTTCTCATACAACCTACTCTTATCGGCCTACCGTATACAAACATGATGACACCATAATTTCAGTTTTTACTGAAAATTTTTTTTCCTCAAATTAACGTTCTCATACAAGCTACTCTTATCGGCCTACCGTATACAAACATGATGACACCATAATTTCAGTTTTTACTGAATTTTTTTTTGTCAAATTAACGTTCTCATGCAGACTACTCGTATCGGCCTACCGTATACAAACATGATGAAACCATAATTTCAGTTTTCACTGAAAATTTTTATTTTCTCAAATTAACGTTCTCATACAGGCTACTCTTATCGGCCTACCGTATACCAACATGATGACACCATAATATCAGTTTTACTGAAAATTTTTTTTTTCTCAAATTAACGTTCTCATACAAGCTACTCTTATCGGCCTACCGTATACAAACATGATGACACCATAATTTCAGTTTTCACTGAAATTTTTTTTTTTTTAAAAGTAACGTTCTCATACAGACTACTCTTATCGGCCTACCGTATACAAACATGATGACACCATAATTTCAGTTTTTACTGAAAATTTTTTTTCCTCAAATTAACGTTCTCATACAAGCTACTCTTATCGGCCTACCGTATACAAACATGATGACACCATAATTTCAGTTTTCACTGAAATTTTTTTTTTTTTTTAAAGTAACGTTCTCATACAGACTACTCTTAGCGGCCTACAGTATACAAACATGATGACACCATAATTTCTGTTTTTACTGAAAATTTTGTTTTTTCTCAAATTAACGTTCTTATACAGGCTACTCTTATCGGCCTACCGTATACAAACATGATGACACCATAATTTCAGTTTTTACTGAAAATTTTTTTTTTCTCAAATTAACGTTCTCATACAGGCTACTCTTATCGGCCTACCGTATACAAACATGATGACACCATACTTTCTGTTTTTACTGAAAATTTATTTTTTCTCAAAATAACGTTCTCATACAGGCTACTCTTATCGGCCTACCGTATACAAACATGATGACACATAATTTCTGTTTTTACTGAAAATTTTTTTTTCTCAAATTAACGTTCTTATACAAGCTACTCTTATCGGCCTACCGTATACAAACATGATGACACCAAAATTTCAGTTTTTACTGAAATTTTTTTTTTTTTTTAATGTAACGTTCTCATACAAGCTACACTTATCGGCCTACCGTATACAAACATTATGACACCATAATTTCAGTTTTTACTAAAAATTTTTTTTTTCTCAAATTAACGGTCTTATACAACCTACTCTTATCGGCCTACCGTATACAAACATGATGACACCATAATTTCAGTTTTTACTGGAATTTTTTTTTTTTTTTTAATGTAACGTTCTCATACAAGCTACACTTATCGGCCTACCGTATACAAACATGATGACACCATAATTTCAGTTTTTACTGAATATTTTTTTTTTCTCAATTTAACGTTCTCATACAGGCTACTCTTATCGGCCTACCGTATACAAACATGATGACACCATACTTTCTGTTTTTACTGAAAATTTATTTTTTCTCAAATTAACGTTCTCATACAGGCTACTCTTATCGGCCTACCGTATACAAACATGATGACACCATAATTTCAGTTTTCACTAAAAATTTTTTTTTTCTCAAATTAACGTTCTTATACAACCTACTCTTATCGGCCTACCGTGTACAAACATGATGACACCATAATTTCAGTTTTAACTGGAATTTTTTTTTTTTTTTAATGTAACGTTCTCATACAAGCTACACTTATCGGCCTACCGTATACAAACATGATGACACCATAATTTCAGTTTTTACTGAATATTTTTTTTTTCTCAAATTAACGTTCTCATACAGGCTACTCTTATCGGGCTACCGTATACAAACATGATGACACCATACTTTCTGTTTTTACTGAAAATTCTTTTTTCTCAAATTAACGTTCTTATACAAGCTACTCTTATCGGCCTACCGTATACAAACATGATGACACCATTATTTCAGTTTTTACTGGAATTTGTTTTTTTAAAAGTAACGTTCTCATACAAGCTACACTTATCGGTCTACCGTATACAAACATGATGACACCATAATTTCAGTTTTCACTGAAAATTTTTTTTTTTAAAAAGTAACGTTCTCATACAAGCTACACTTATCGGCCTGCCGTATACAAACATGATGACACCATAATTTCAGTTTTCACTGGAATTTTTTTTTTTTAAAAGTAACGTTCTCATACAGACTACTCTTATCGGCCTACCGTATACAAACATGGTGACACAATAATTTCAGTTTTCACTGAAAAATTTTTTTTTTCTCAAATTAACGTTCTCATACAGGCTACTCTTATCAGCCTACCGTATACAAACATGATGACACCATAATTTCTGTTTTTACTGAAATTTTTTTTTTCTCAAATTAACGTTCTTATACAAGCTACTCTTATCGGCCTACCGTATACAAACATGATGACACCATAATTTCAGTTTTCACTGAAAAATTTTTTTTTTTTAAAAGTAACGTTCTCATACAAGCTACACTTATCGGCCTACCGTATACAAACATGATGACACCATAATTTCAGTTTTTACTGAAAATTTTTTTTTCCTCAAATTAACGTTCTCATACAAGCTACTCTTATCGGCCTACCGTATACAAACATGATGACACCATAATTTCAGTTTTCACTGAAATTTTTTTTTTTTTTAAAAGTAACGTTCTCATACAAGCTACACTTATCGGCCTACCGTATACAAACATGATGACACCATAATTTCAGTTTTTACTGAAATTTTTTTTTTTTTAAAAGTAACGTTCTCATACAGACTACTCTTATCGGCCTACCGTATACAAACATGATGATACCATAATTTCAGTTTTCACTGAAAATTTTTTTTTTTTTAAAAGTAACGTTCTCATACAAGCTACACTTATCGGCCTACCGTATACAAACATGATGACACCATAATTTCAGTTTTTACTGAAAATTTTTTTTTCCTCAAATTAACGTTCTCATACAAGCTACTCTTATCGGCCTACCGTATACAAACATGATGACACCATAATTTCAGTTTTTACTAAAAATTTTTTTTTTCTCAAATTAACGTTCTCATACAGGCTACTCTTATCGGCCTACCGTATACAAACATGATGACACCATATAATTTCAGTTTTTACTGGAATTTTTTTTTTTTAAAAGTAACGTTTTCATACAAGCTACACTTATCGGCCTACCGTATACAAACATGATGACACCATAATATCAGTTTTCACTGAAAATTTTTTTTTTTAAAAAGTAACGTTCTCATACAAGCTACACTTATTGGCCTACCGTATACAAACATGATGACACCATAATTTCAGTTTTTACTGGAATTTTTTTTTTTTAAAAGTAACGTTCTCATACAAGCTACTCTTATCGGCCTACCGTATACAAACATGATGACACCATAATTTCTGTTTTCACTGAAAATTTTTTTTTCTCAAATTAACGTTCTTATACAAGCTACTCTTATCGGCCTACCGTTTACAAACATGATGACACCAAAATTTCAGATTTTACTGAAATTTTTTTTTTTTTAAAAGTAACGTTCTCATACAAGCTACACTTATCGGCCTACCGTATACAAACATGATGACACCATAATTTCAGTTTTTACTGGAATTTTTTTTTTTTTTTAATGTAACGTTCTCATACAAGCTACACTTATCGGCCTACCGTATACAAACATGATGACACCATAATTTCAGTTTTTACTGAATATTTTTTTTTTCTCAAATTAACGTTCTCATACAGGCTACTCTTATCGGCCTACCGTATACAAACATGATGACACCATACTTTCTGTTTTTACTGAAAATTTATTTTTTCTCAAATTAACGTTCTCATACAGGCTACTCTTATCGGCCTACCGTATACAAACATGATGACACCATAATTTCAGTTTTTACTGAAAATTTTTTTTTCTCAAATTAACGTTCTTATACAAGCTACTCTTATCGGCCTACCGTATACAAACATGATGACACCATAATTTCAGTTTCTACTGAAATTTTTTTTTTTCTCAAATTAACGTTCTTATACAAGCTACTCTTATCGGCCTACCGTATACAAACATGATGACACCATAATTTCAGTTTTTACTGGAATTTTTTTTTTTTTAAAGTAACGTTCTCATACAAGCTACACTTATCGGCCTACCGTATACAAACATGATGACACCATAATTTCAGTTTTCACTGAAAATTTTTTTTTTTAAAAAGTAACGTTCTCATACAAGCTACACTTATCGGCCTACCGTATACAAACATGATGACACCATAATTTCAGTTTTTACTGAAATTTTTTTTTTTCTCAAATTAACGTTCTCATACAAGCTACTCTTATCGGCCTACCGTATACAAACATGATGACACCATAATTTCTGTTTTTACTGAAAATTTTTTTTTCTCAAATTAACGTTCTTATACAAGCTACTCTTATCGGCCTACCGTATACAAACATGATGACACCATAATTTCAGTTTCTACTGAAATTTTTTTTTTTCTCAAATTAACGTTCTGATAGAAGCTACTCTTATCGGCCTACCGTATACAAACATGATGACACCATAATTTCAGTTTTTACTGAATATTTTTTTTTCTCAAATTAACGTTCTCATACAGGCTACTCTTATCGGCCTACCGTATACAAACATGATGACACCATAATTTCAGTTTTTACTGAAAATTTTTTTTTCTTCAAATTAACGTTCTCATACAAGCTACACTTATCGGCCTACCGTATGCAAACATGATGACACCATAATTTCAGTTTTCACTAAAAATTTTTTTTTTCTCAAATTAACGTTCTTATACAACCTACTCTTATCGGCCTACCGTATACAAACATGATGACACCATAATTTCAATTTTTACTGAAAATTTTTTTTTTCTCAAATTAACGTTCTCATACAAGCTACTCTTATCGGCCTACCGTATACAAACATGATGACACCATAATTTCTGTTTTTACTGAAAATTTTGTTTTTCCTCAAATAAACGTTCTCATACAAGCTACTCTTATCGGCCTACCGTATACAAACATGATGACACCATAATTTCAGTTTTTACTGAAATTTTTTTTTTCTCAAATTAACGTTCTTATACAAGCTACTCTTATCGGCCTACCGTATACAAACATGATGACACCATATAATTTCAGTTTTTACTGGAATTTTTTTTTTTTAAAAGTAACGTTTTCATACAAGCTACACTTATCGGCCTACCGTATACAAACATGATGACACCATAATTTCAGTTTTCACTGAAAATTTTTTTTTTTAAAAAGTAACGTTCTCATACAAGCTACACTTATCGGCCTACCGTATACAAACATGATGACACCATAATTTCAGATTTCACTGAAAATTTTTTTTTTTTTTTAAAGTAACGTTCTCATACAAGCTACTCTTATCGGCCTACCGTATACAAACATGATGACACCATAATTTCTGTTTTCACTGAAAATTTTTTTTTCTCAAATTAACGTTCTTATACAAGCTACTCTTATCGGCCTACCGTATACAAACATGATGACACCAAAATTTCAGATTTTACTGAAATTTTTTTTTTTTTAAAAGTAACGTTCTCATACAAGCTACACTTATCGGCCTACCGTATACAAACATGATGACACCATAATTTCAGTTTTTACTAAAAATTTTTTTTTTCTCAAATTAACGTTCTCATACAAGCTACACTTATCGGCCTACCGTATACAAACATGATGACACCATAATTTCAGTTTTTACTGGAATTTTTTTTTTTTTTTAATGTAACGTTCTCATACAAGCTACACTTATCGGCCTACCGTATACAAACATGATGACACCATAATTTCAGTTTCTACTGAAATTTTTTTTTTTCTCAAATTAACGTTCTTATACAAGCTACTCTTATCGGCCTACCGTATACAAACATGATGACACCATAATTTCAGTTTTTACTGAAAGTTTGTTTTTTCTCAAATTAATGTTCTCATACAGGCTACTCTTATCGGCCTACCGTATACAAACATGATGACACCATAATTTCAGTTTTTACTGAAAATTTTTTTTTCTCAAATTAACGTTCTTATACAAGCTACTCTTATCGGCCTACCGTATACAAACATGATGACACCATAATTTCAGTTTCTACTGAAATTTTTTTTTTTCTCAAATTAACGTTCTTATACAAGCTACTCTTATCGGCCTACCGTATACAAACATGATGACACCATAATTTCAGTTTTTACTGGAATTTTTTTTTTTTTAAAGTAACGTTCTCATACAAGCTACACTTATCGGCCTACCGTATACAAACATGATGACACCATAATTTCAGTTTTCACTGAAAATTTTTTTTTTTAAAAAGTAACGTTCTCATACAAGCTACACTTATCGGCCTACCGTATACAAACATGATGACACCATAATTTCAGTTTTTACTGAAATTTTTTTTTTTCTCAAATTAACGTTCTCATACAAGCTACTCTTATCGGCCTACCGTATACAAACATGATGACACCATAATTTCTGTTTTTACTGAAAATTTTTTTTTCTCAAATTAACGTTCTTATACAAGCTACTCTTATCGGCCTACCGTATACAAACATGATGACACCATAATTTCAGTTTCTACTGAAATTTTTTTTTTTCTCAAATTAACGTTCTGATAGAAGCTACTCTTATCGGCCTACCGTATACAAACATGATGACACCATAATTTCAGTTTTTACTGAATATTTTTTTTTCTCAAATTAACGTTCTCATACAGGCTACTCTTATCGGCCTACCGTATACAAACATGATGACACCATAATTTCAGTTTTTACTGAAAATTTTTTTTTTCTCAAATTAACGTTCTCATACAAGCTACTCTTATCGGCCTACCGTATACAAGCATGATGACACCATAATTTCAGTTTTTACTGAAAATTTTTTTTTCTCAAATTAACGTTCTTATACAAGCTACTCTTATCGGCCTACCGTATACAAACATGATGACACCATAATTTCAGTTTCTACTGAAATTTTTTTTTTTCTCAAATTAACGTTCTTATACAAGCTACTCTTATCGGCCTACCGTATACAAACATGATGACACCATAATTTCAGTTTTTACTGGAATTTTTTTTTTTTTAAAGTAACGTTCTCATACAAGCTACACTTATCGGCCTACCGTATACAAACATGATGACACCATAATTTCAGTTTTCACTGAAAATTTTTTTTTTTAAAAAGTAACGTTCTCATACAAGCTACACTTATCGGCCTACCGTATACAAACATGATGACACCATAATTTCAGTTTTTACTGAAATTTTTTTTTTTCTCAAATTAACGTTCTCATACAAGCTACTCTTATCGGCCTACCGTATACAAACATGATGACACCATAATTTCTGTTTTTACTGAAAATTTTTTTTTCTCAAATTAACGTTCTTATACAAGCTACTCTTATCGGCCTACCGTATACAAACATGATGACACCATAATTTCAGTTTCTACTGAAATTTTTTTTTTTCTCAAATTAACGTTCTGATAGAAGCTACTCTTATCGGCCTACCGTATACAAACATGATGACACCATAATTTCAGTTTTTACTGAATATTTTTTTTTCTCAAATTAACGTTCTCATACAGGCTACTCTTATCGGCCTACCGTATACAAACATGATGACACCATAATTTCAGTTTTTACTGAAAATTTTTTTTTTCTCAAATTAACGTTCTCATACAAGCTACTCTTATCGGCCTACCGTATACAAACATGATGACACCATAATTTCTGTTTTTACTGAAAATTTTGTTTTTCCTCAAATAAACGTTCTCATACAAGCTACTCTTATCGGCCTACCGTATACAAACATGATGACACCATAATTTCAGTTTTTACTGAAATTTTTTTTTTCTCAAATTAACGTTCTTATACAAGCTACTCTTATCGGCCTACCGTATACAAACATGATGACACCATATAATTTCAGTTTTTACCGGAATTTTTTTTTTTTAAAAGTAACGTTTTCATACAAGCTACACTTATCGGCCTACCGTATACAAACATGATGACACCATAATTTCAGTTTTCACTGAAAATTTTTTTTTTTAAAAAGTAACGTTCTCATACAAGCTACACTTATTGGCCTACCGTATACAAACATGATGACACCATAATTTCAGTTTTTACTGGAATTTTTTTTTTTTTAAAGTAACGTTCTCATACAAGCTACTCTTATCGGCCTACCGTATACAAACATGATGACACCATAATTTCTGTTTTCACTGAAAATTTTTTTTTCTCAAATTAACGTTCTTATACAAGCTACTCTTATCGGCCTACCGTATACAAACATGATGACACCAAAATTTCAGATTTTACTGAAATTTTTTTTTTTTTAAAAGTAACGTTCTCATACAAGCTACACTTATCGGCCTACCGTATACAAACATGATGACACCATAATTTCAGTTTTTACTAAAAATTTTTTTTTTCTCAAATTAACGTTCTCATACAAGCTACACTTATCGGCCTACCGTATACAAACATGATGACACCATAATTTCAGTTTTTACTGGAATTTTTTTTTTTTTTTAATGTAACGTTCTCATACAAGCTACACTTATCGGCCTACCGTATACAAACATGATGACACCATAATTTCAGTTTCTACTGAAATTTTTTTTTTTCTCAAATTAACGTTCTTATACAAGCTACTCTTATCGGCCTACCGTATACAAACATGATGACACCATAATTTCAGTTTTTACTGAAAGTTTGTTTTTTCTCAAATTAATGTTCTCATACAGGCTACTCTTATCGGCCTACCGTATACAAACATGATGACACCATAATTTCAGTTTTTACTGAAAATTTTTTTTTCTCAAATTAACGTTCTTATACAAGCTACTCTTATCGGCCTACCGTATACAAACATGATGACACCATAATTTCAGTTTCTACTGAAATTTTTTTTTTTCTCAAATTAACGTTCTTATACAAGCTACTCTTATCGGCCTACCGTATACAAACATGATGACACCATAATTTCAGTTTTTACTGGAATTTTTTTTTTTTAAAGTAACGTTCTCATACAAGCTACACTTATCGGCCTACCGTATACAAACATGATGACACCATAATTTCAGTTTTCACTGAAAATTTTTTTTTTTAAAAAGTAACGTTCTCATACAAGCTACACTTATCGGCCTACCGTATACAAACATGATGACACCATAATTTCAGTTTTTACTGAAATTTTTTTTTTTCTCAAATTAACGTTCTCATACAAGCTACTCTTATCGGCCTACCGTATACAAACATGATGACACCATAATTTCTGTTTTTACTGAAAATTTTTTTTTCTCAAATTAACGTTCTTATACAAGCTACTCTTATCGGCCTACCGTATACAAACATGATGACACCATAATTTCAGTTTCTACTGAAATTTTTTTTTTTCTCAAATTAACGTTCTGATAGAAGCTACTCTTATCGGCCTACCGTATACAAACATGATGACACCATAATTTCAGTTTTTACTGAATATTTTTTTTTCTCAAATTAACGTTCTCATACAGGCTACTCTTATCGGCCTACCGTATACAAACATGATGACACCATAATTTCAGTTTTTACTGAAAATTTTTTTTTTCTCAAATTAACGTTCTCATACAAGCTACTCTTATCGGCCTACCGTATACAAGCATGATGACACCATAATTTCAGTTTTTACTGAAAATTTTTTTTTCTCAAATTAACGTTCTTATACAAGCTACTCTTATCGGCCTACCGTATACAAACATGATGACACCATAATTTCAGTTTCTACTGAAATTTTTTTTTTTCTCAAATTAACGTTCTTATACAAGCTACTCTTATCGGCCTACCGTATACAAACATGATGACACCATAATTTCAGTTTTTACTGGAATTTTTTTTTTTTTAAAGTAACGTTCTCATACAAGCTACACTTATCGGCCTACCGTATACAAACATGATGACACCATAATTTCAGTTTTCACTGAAAATTTTTTTTTTTAAAAAGTAACGTTCTCATACAAGCTACACTTATCGGCCTACCGTATACAAACATGATGACACCATAATTTCAGTTTTTACTGAAATTTTTTTTTTTCTCAAATTAACGTTCTCATACAAGCTACTCTTATCGGCCTACCGTATACAAACATGATGACACCATAATTTCTGTTTTTACTGAAAATTTTTTTTTCTCAAATTAACGTTCTTATACAAGCTACTCTTATCGGCCTACCGTATACAAACATGATGACACCATAATTTCAGTTTCTACTGAAATTTTTTTTTTTCTCAAATTAACGTTCTGATAGAAGCTACTCTTATCGGCCTACCGTATACAAACATGATGACACCATAATTTCAGTTTTTACTGAATATTTTTTTTTCTCAAATTAACGTTCTCATACAGGCTACTCTTATCGGCCTACCGTATACAAACATGATGACACCATAATTTCAGTTTTTACTGAAAATTTTTTTTTTCTCAAATTAACGTTCTCATACAAGCTACTCTTATCGGCCTACCGTATACAAACATGATGACACCATAATTTCTGTTTTTACTGAAAATTTTGTTTTTCCTCAAATAAACGTTCTCATACAAGCTACTCTTATCGGCCTACCGTATACAAACATGATGACACCATAATTTCAGTTTTTACTGAAATTTTTTTTTTCTCAAATTAACGTTCTTATACAAGCTACTCTTATCGGCCTACCGTATACAAACATGATGACACCATATAATTTCAGTTTTTACCGGAATTTTTTTTTTTTAAAAGTAACGTTTTCATACAAGCTACACTTATCGGCCTACCGTATACAAACATGATGACACCATAATTTCAGTTTTCACTGAAAATTTTTTTTTTTAAAAAGTAACGTTCTCATACAAGCTACACTTATTGGCCTACCGTATACAAACATGATGACACCATAATTTCAGTTTTTACTGGAATTTTTTTTTTTTTAAAGTAACGTTCTCATACAAGCTACTCTTATCGGCCTACCGTATACAAACATGATGACACCATAATTTCTGTTTTCACTGAAAATTTTTTTTTCTCAAATTAACGTTCTTATACAAGCTACTCTTATCGGCCTACCGTATACAAACATGATGACACCAAAATTTCAGATTTTACTGAAATTTTTTTTTTTTTAAAAGTAACGTTCTCATACAAGCTACACTTATCGGCCTACCGTATACAAACATGATGACACCATAATTTCAGTTTTTACTAAAAATTTTTTTTTTCTCAAATTAACGTTCTCATACAAGCTACACTTATCGGCCTACCGTATACAAACATGATGACACCATAATTTCAGTTTTTACTGGAATTTTTTTTTTTTTTTAATGTAACGTTCTCATACAAGCTACACTTATCGGCCTACCGTATACAAACATGATGACACCATAATTTCAGTTTTTACTGAATATTTTTTTTTTCTCAAATTAACGTTCTCATACAGGCTACTCTTATCGGCCTACCGTATACAAACATGATGACACCATACTTTCTGTTTTTACTGAAAATTTATTTTTTCTCAAATTAACGTTCTCATACAGGCTACTCTTATCGGCCTACCGTATACAAACATGATGACACCATAATTTCAGTTTTTACTGAAAATTTTTTTTTCTCAAATTAACGTTCTTATACAAGCTACTCTTATCGGCCTACCGTATACAAACATGATGACACCATAATTTCAGTTTCTACTGAAATTTTTTTTTTCTCAAATTAACGTTCTTATACAAGCTACTCTTATCGGCCTACCGTATACAAACATGATGACACCATAATTTCAGTTTTTACTGGAATTTTTTTTTTTTAAAGTAACGTTCTCATACAAGCTACACTTATCGGCCTACCGTATACAAACATGATGACACCATAATTTCAGTTTTCACTGAAAATTTTTTTTTTTAAAAAGTAACGTTCTCATACAAGCTACACTTATCGGCCTACCGTATACAAACATGATGACACCATAATTTCAGTTTTTACTGAAATTTTTTTTTTTCTCA
The DNA here is from genome assembly GCA_939192795.1 of Bombylius discolor. Classification (NCBI taxonomy): domain Eukaryota; kingdom Metazoa; phylum Arthropoda; class Insecta; order Diptera; family Bombyliidae; genus Bombylius; species Bombylius discolor. Next base: position 29,667,531 of record OW584239.1, read on the forward strand.
AATTAACGTTCTCATACAAGCTACTCATATCGGCCTACCGTATACAAACATGATGACACCATAATTTCTGTTTTTACTGAAAATTTTTTTTTCTCAAATTAACGTTCTTATACAAGCTACTCTTATCGGCCTACCGTATACAAACATGATGACACCATAATTTCAGTTTCTACTGAAATTTTTTTTTTTCTCAAATTAACGTTCTGATAGAAGCTACTCTTATCGGCCTACCGTATACAAACATGATGACACCATAATTTCAGTTTTTACTGAATATTTTTTTTTCTCAAATTAACGTTCTCATACAGGCTACTCTTATCGGCCTACCGTATACAAACATGATGACACCATAATTTCAGTTTTTACTGAAAATTTTTTTTTTCTCAAATTAACGTTCTCATACAAGTTACTCTTATCGGCCTACCGTATACAAACATGATGACACCATAATTTCAGTTTTTACTGAATTTTTTTTTTCTCAAATTAACGTTCTCATACAGGCTACTCTTATCGGCCTACCGTATACAGACATGGTGACACCATAATTTCAGTTTTTACTGAAATTTTTTTTTTGTCAAATTAACGTTCTCATACAGGCTACTCTTATCGGCCTACCGTATACAAACATGATGACACCATAATTTCAGTTTTTACTGAAATTTTTTTTTTTCTCGAATTAACGTTCTCATACAGGCTACTCTTATCGGCCTACCGTATACAAACATGATGACACCATAATTTCAGCTTTTACTGAAAATTTTTTTTTTCTCAAATTAACGTTCTCATACAAGTTACTCTTATCGGCCTACCGTATACAAACATGATGACACCATAATTTCAGTTTTTACTGAATTTTTTTTTTCTCAAATTAACGTTCTCGTAGAGGCTACTCTTATCGGCCTACCGTATACAAACATGATGACACCATAATTTCAGTTTTTACTGAAAATTTTTTTTTTCTCAAATTAACGTTCTCATACAAGTTACTCTTATCGGCCTACCGTATACAAACATGATGACACCATAATTTCAGTTTTTACTGAATTTTTTTTTTCTCAAATTAACGTTCTCATACAGGCTACTCTTATCGGCCTACCGTATACAAACATGATGACACCATAATTTCAGTTTTTACTGAAAATTTTTTTTTCTCAAATTAACGTTCTCATACAAGTTACTCTTATCGGCCTACCGTATACAAACATGATGACACCATAATTTCAGTTTTTACTGAATTTTTTTTTCTCAAATTTACGTTCTTGTACAAGCTACTCTTATCGGCCTACCGTATACAAACATGATGACACCATAATTTCAGTTTTTACTGAAAACTTTTTTTTTGTTAAAATAACGTTCTCATACAGACTACTCTTATCGGCCTACCGTATACACACATGATGACACCATAATTTCAGTTTTTACTGGAATTTTTTTATTTTTTAAAAGTAACGTTCTCATACAAGCTACAGTTATCGGCCTACCGTATACATACATGATGACACCACAATCTCGGTTTTTACTGAATTTTTTTTTTTCTCAAAGTAACGTTCTCATACAGGCTACTCTTATCGGCCTACCGTATACAAACTCGATGACACCATAATTTTTGTTTTTACTGAAAATTTTTTTTTTCTCAAATTAACGTTCTTATACAAGCTACTCCTATCGGCCTACCGTATACTAACATGGTGACACCATAATTTCAGTTTTTACTGAAATTTTTTTTTTTTTTAAAGTAACGTTCTCATACAAGCTACACTTATCGGCCTACCGTATACAAACATGATGACATAATAATTTCAGTTTTTACTGAATATTTTTTTTTCTCAAATTAACGTTCTCATACAGGCTACTCTTATCGGCCTACCGCATACAAACATGATGACACCATAATTTCAGTTTTTACTGAAAATTTATTTTTTCTCAAATTAACGTTCTTATACAAGCTACTCTTATCGGCCTACCGTATACAAACATGATGACACCATAATTTCAGTTTTTACTGAATATTTTTTTTTTCTCGAATTAACGTTCTTATACAAGCTACTCTTATCGGCCTACCGTATACAAACATGATGACACCATAATTTCAGTTTTTACTGGAATTTTGTTTTTTTAAAAGTAACGTTCTCATACAAGCTACACTTATCGGCCTACCGTATACAAACATGATGACACCATAGTTTCAGTTTTTACTGAAAATTTTTTTTTTCTCAAATTAACGTTCTCATACAAGCTACTCTTATCGGCCTACCGTATACAAACATGATGACACCATAATTTCAGTTTTTACTGAAAATTTTTTTTTTCTCAAATTAACGTTCTCATACAAGTTACTCTTATCGGCCTACCGTATACAAACATGATGACACCATAATTTCAGTTTTTACTGAATTTTTTTTTTCTCAAATTACCGTTCTCATACAGGCTACTCTTATCGGCCTACCGTATACAAACATGATGACACCATAATTTCAGTTTTTACTGAAAATTTTTTTTTTTCTCAAATTAACGTTCTCATACAAGCTACTCTTATCGGCCTACCGTATACAAACATGATGACACCATAATTTCAGTTTTTACTGAATATTTTTTTTTCTCAAATTAACGTTCTCATACAGGCTACTCTTATCGGCCTACCGTATACAAACATGATGACACCATAATTTCAGTTTTTACTGAAAATTTTTTTTTTCTCAAATTAACGTTCTCATACAGGCTACTCTTATCGGCCTACCGTATACAAACATGTTGACACCATAATTTCAGTTCTTACTGAATATTTTTTTTTCTCAAATTAACGTTCTCATACAGGCTACTCTTATCGGCCTACCGTATACAAACATGATGACAACATAATTTCAGTTTTTACTGAATATTTTTTTTTCTCAAATTAACGTTCTCATACAGGCTACTCTTATCGGCCTACCGTATACAAACATGATGACACCATAACTTCTGTTTTTACTGAATTTTTTTTTTCTCAAATTAACGTTCTCATACAAGTTACTCTTATCGGCCTACCGTATACAAACATGATGACACCATAATTTCAGTTTTTACTGAATTTTTTTTTCTCAAATTAACGTTCTTATACAAGCTACTCTTATCGGCCTACCGTATACAAACATGATGACACCATAATTTCAGTTTTTACTGAAATATTTTTTTTTCTCAAATTAACGTTCTTATACAAGCTACTCTTATCGGCCTACCGTATACAAACATGATGACACCATAATTTCAGTTTTTACTGGAATTTTGTTTTTTCAAGAGTAACGTTCTCATACAAGCTACACTTATCGGCCTACCGTATACAAACATGATGACACCATAATTTCAGTTTTTACTGAATATTTTTTTTTCTCAAATTAACGTTCTCATACAGGCTACTCTTATCGGCCTACCGTATACAAACATGATGACACCATAATTTCTGTTTTTACTGAAAATTTTTTTTTCTCAAATTAACGTTCTTATACAAGCTACTCTTATCGGCCTACCTTATACAAATACGATGACACCAAAATTTCAGTTTTTACTGAAATTTTTTTTTTTTTAAAAGTAACGTTCTCATACAAGCTACACTTATCGGCCTACCGTATACAAACATGATGACACCATAATTTCAGTTTTTACTAAAAATTTTTTTTTTCTCAAATTAACGTTCTTATACAACCTACTCTTATCGGCCTACCGTATACAAACATGATGACACCATAATTTCAGTTTTTACTGAAATTTTTTTTTTTTTTTTAATGTAACGTTCTCATACAAGCTACACTTATCGGCCTACCGTATACAAACATGATGACACCATAATTTCAGTTTTTACTGAATATTTTTTTTTTCTCAAATTAACGTTCTCATACAGGCCACTCTTATCGGCCTACCATATACAAACATGATGACACCATACTTTCTGTTTTTACTGAAAATTTATTTTTTTTCAAATTAACGTTCTCATACAGGCTACTCTTATCGGCCTACCGTATACAAACATGATGACACCATAATTTCTGTTTTTACTGAAAATTTTTTTTTCTCAAATTAACGTTCTTATACAAGCTACTCTTATCGGCCTACCGTATACAAACATGATGACACCATAATTTCAGTTTTTACTGAAATTTTTTTTTTTTTTTTTTGTCAAATTAACGTTCTTATACAAGCTACTCTTATCGGCCTACCGTATACAAACATGATGACACCATAATTTCAGTTTTTACTGGAATTTTGTTTTTTTAAAAGTAACGTTCTCATACAAGCTACACTTGTCGGCCTACCGTATACAAACATGATGACACCATAATTTCAGTTTTTACTGGAATTTTTTTTTTTTAAAAGTAACGTTCTCATACAAGCTACACTTATCGGCCTACCGTATACAAACATGATGACACCATAATTTCAGTTTTCACTGAAAATTTTTTTTTTTAAAAAGTAACGTTCTCATACAAGCTACACTTATCGGCCTACCGTATACAAACATGATGACACCATAATTTCAGTTTTTACTAGAATTTTTTTTTTTTAAAAGTAACGTTCTCATACAAGCTACTCTTATCGGCCTACCGTATACAAACATGATGACACCATAATTTCAGTTTTCACTGGAATTTTTTTTTTTTTAAAAGTAACGTTCTCATACAGGCTACTCTTATCGGCCTACCGTAAACAAACATGATGACACCATAATTTCTGTTTTCACTGAAAATTTTTTTTTCTCAAATTAACGTTCTTATACAAGCTACTCTTATCGGCCTACCGTATACAAACATGATGACACCATAATTTCAGTTTTTACTGAAATTTTTTTTTTTCTCAAATTAACGTTCTTATACAAGCTACTCTTATCGGCCTACCGTATACAAACATGATGACACCATAATTTCAGTTTTTACTGGAATTTTTTTTTTTTTTTTAATGTAACGTTCTCATACAAGCTACACTTATCGGCCTACCGTATACAAACATGATGACACCATAATTTCAGTTTTTACTGAATATTTTTTTTTTCTCAAATTTACGTTCTCATACAGGCTACTCTTATCGGCCTACCGTATACAAACATGATGACACCATACTTTCTGTTTTTACTGAAAATTTATTTTTTCTCAAATTAACGTTCTCATACAGGCTACTCTTATCGGCCTACCGTATACAAACATGATGACACCATAATTTCTGTTTTTACTGAAAATTTTTTTTTCTCAAATTAACGTTCTCATACAGGCTACTCTTATCGGCCTACCGTATACAAACATGATGACACCATAATTTCTGTTTTTACTGAAAATTTTTTTTTCTCAAATTAACGTTCTTATACAAGCTACTCTTATCGGCCTACCATATACAAACATGATGACACCATAATTTCAGTTTTTACTGAAATATTTTTTTTTCTCAAATTAACGTTCTTATACAAGCTACTCTTATCGGCCTACCGTATACAAACATGATGACACCATAATTTCAGTTTTTACTGGAATTTTGTTTTTTTAAAAGTAACGTTCTCATACAAGCTACACTTGTCGGCCTACCGTATACAAACATGATGACACCATAATTTCAGTTTTCACTGAAAATTTTTTTTTTTTAAAAGTAACGTTCTCATACAAGCTACACTTATCGGCCTACCGTATACAAACATGATGACACCATAAATTCAGTTTTTACTGAAAATTTTTTTTTTCTCAAATTAACGTTCTCATACAAGTTACTCTTATCGGCCTACCGTATACAAACATGATGACACCATAATTTCAGTTTTTACTGAATTTTTTTTTCTCAAATTTACGTTCTTGTACAAGCTACTCTTATCGGCCTACCGTATACAAACATGATGACACCATAATTTCAGTTTTTACTGAAAACTTTTTTTTTGTCAAATTAACGTTCTCATACAGACTACTCTTATCGGCCTACCGTATACACACATGATGACACCATAATTTCAGTTTTTACTGGAATTTTTTTTTTTTCAAAAGTAACGTTCTCATACAAGCTACAGTTATCGGCCTACCGTATATATACATGATGACACCATAATCTCGGTTTTTACTGAATTTTTTTTTTTCTCAAAGTAACGTTCTCATACAGGCTACTCTTATTGGCCTACCGTATACAAACTCGATGACACCATAATTTTTGTTTTTACTGAAAATTTTTTTTTTCTCAAATTAACGTTCTTATACAACCTACTCTTATCGGCCTACCGTATACAAACATGATGACACCATAATTTCAGTTTTTACTGAAATTTTTTTTTTTTTTTTAATGTAACGTTCTCATACAGGCTACTCTTATCGGCCTACCGTATACAAACATGATGACACCATAATTTCAGTTTTTACTGAAAATTTTTTTTTTTCTCAAATTAACGTTCTCATACAAGCTACTCTTATCGGCCTACCGTATACAAACATGATGACACCATAATTTCAGTTTTTACTGAATATTTTTTTTTCTCAAATTAACGTTCTCATACAGGCTACTCTTATCGGCCTACCGTATACAAACATGATGACACCATAATTTCAGTTTTTACTGAAAATTTTTTTTTTCTCAAATTAACGTTCTCATACAAGTTACTCTTATCGGCCTACCGTATACAAACATGATGACACCATAATTTCAGTTTTTACTGAATTTTTTTTTTCTCAAATTACCGTTCTCATACAGGCTACTCTTATCGGCCTACCGTATACAAACATGATGACACCATACTTTCTGTTTTTACTAAAAATTTTTTTTTTCTCAAATTACGTTCTTATACAACCTACTCTTATCGGCCTACCGTATACAAACATGATGACACCATAATTTCAGTTTTTACTGAAAATTTTTTTTTTCTCAAATTAACGTTCTCATACAAGTTACTCTTATCGGCCTACCGTATACAAACATGATGACACCATAATTTCAGTTTTACTGAAAATTTTTTTTTTCTCAAATTAACGTTCTTATACAACCTACTCTTATCGGCCTACCGTATACAAACATGATGACACCATAATTTCAGTTTTTACTGAAATTTTTTTTTTTTTTTTAATGTAACGTTCTCATACAAGCTACACTTATCGGCCTACCGTATACAAACATGATGACACCATAATTTCAGTTTTTACTGAATATTTTTTTTTTCTCAAATTAACGTTCTCATACAGGCCACTCTTATCGGCCTACCATATACAAACATGATGACACCATACTTTCTGTTTTTACTAAAAATTTTTTTTTTCTCAAATTACGTTCTTATACAACCTACTCTTATCGGCCTACCGTATACAAACATGATGACACCATAATTTCAGTTTTTACTGAAAATTTTTTTTTTCTCAAATTAACGTTCTCATACAAGTTACTCTTATCGGCCTACCGTATACAAACATGATGACACCATAATTTCAGTTTTTACTGAAAATTTTTTTTTTCTCAAATTAACGTTCTTATACAACCTACTCTTATCGGCCTACCGTATACAAACATGATGACACCATAATTTCAGTTTTTACTGAATTTTTTTTTTCTCAAATTACCGTTCTCATACAAGTTACTCTTATCGGCCTACCGTATACAAACATGATGACACCATAATTTCAGTTTTTACTGAAAATTTTTTTTTTCTCAAATTAACGTTCTCATACAAGTTACTCTTATCGGCCTACCGTATACAAACATGATGACACCATAATTTCAGTTTTTACTGAATTTTTTTTTTCTCAAATTACCGTTCTCATACAGGCTACTCTTATCGGCCTACCGTATACAAACATGATGACACCATAATTTCAGTTTTTACTGAAAATTTTTTTTTTTCTCAAATTAACGTTCTCATACAAGCTACTCTTATCGGCCTACCGTATACAAACATGATGACACCATAATTTCAGTTTTTACTGAATATTTTTTTTTCTCAAATTAACGTTCTCATACAGGCTACTCTTATCGGCCTACCGTATACAAACATGATGACACCATAATTTCAGTTTTTACTGAAAATTTATTTTTTCTCAAATTAACGTTCTCATACAGGCTACTCTTATCGGCCTACCGTATACAAACATGTTGACACCATAATTTCAGTTCTTACTGAATATTTTTTTTTCTCAAATTAACGTTCTCATACAGGCTACTCTTATCGGCCTACCGTATACAAACATGATGACACCATAATTTCAGTTTTTACTGAATATTTTTTTTTCTCAAATTAACGTTCTCATACAGGCTACTCTTATCGGCCTACCGTATACAAACATGATGACACCATAACTTCTGTTTTTACTGAATTTTTTTTTTCTCAAATTAACGTTCTCATACAAGTTACTCTTATCGGCCTACCGTATACCAACATGATGACACCATAATTTCAGTTTTTACTGAATTTTTTTTTCTCAAATTAACGTTCTTATACAAGCTACTCTTATCGGCCTACCGTATACAAACATGATGACACCATAATTTCAGTTTTTACTGAAATATTTTTTTTTCTCAAATTAACGTTCTTATACAAGCTACTCTTATCGGCCTACCGTATACAAACATGATGACACCATAATTTCAGTTTTTACTGGAATTTTGTTTTTTCAAGAGTAACGTTCTCATACAAGCTACACTTATCGGCCTACCGTATACAAACATGATGACACCATAATTTCAGTTTTTACTGAATATTTTTTTTTCTCAAATTAACGTTCTCATACAGGCTACTCTTATCGGCCTACCGTATACAAACATGATGACACCATAATTTCTGTTTTTACTGAAAATTTTTTTTTCTCAAATTAACGTTCTTATACAAGCTACTCTTATCGGCCTACCTTATACAAATACGATGACACCAAAATTTCAGTTTTTACTGAAATTTTTTTTTTTTTAAAAGTAACGTTCTCATACAAGCTACACTTATCGGCCTACCGTATACAAACATGATGACACCATAATTTCAGTTTTTACTAAAAATTTTTTTTTTCTCAAATTAACGTTCTTATACAACCTACTCTTATCGGCCTACCGTATACAAACATGATGACACCATAATTTCAGTTTTTACTGAAATTTTTTTTTTTTTTTTAATGTAACGTTCTCATACAAGCTACACTTATCGGCCTACCGTATACAAACATGATGACACCATAATTTCAGTTTTTACTGAATATTTTTTTTTTCTCAAATTAACGTTCTCATACAGGCCACTCTTATCGGCCTACCATATACAAACATGATGACACCATACTTTCTGTTTTTACTGAAAATTTATTTTTTTTCAAATTAACGTTCTCATACAGGCTACTCTTATCGGCCTACCGTATACAAACATGATGACACCATAATTTCTGTTTTTACTGAAAATTTTTTTTTCTCAAATTAACGTTCTTATACAAGCTACTCTTATCGGCCTACCGTATACAAACATGATGACACCATAATTTCAGTTTTTACTGAAATTTTTTTTTTTTTTTTTTGTCAAATTAACGTTCTTATACAAGCTACTCTTATCGGCCTACCGTATACAAACATGATGACACCATAATTTCAGTTTTTACTGGAATTTTGTTTTTTTAAAAGTAACGTTCTCATACAAGCTACACTTGTCGGCCTACCGTATACAAACATGATGACACCATAATTTCAGTTTTTACTGGAATTTTTTTTTTTTAAAAGTAACGTTCTCATACAAGCTACACTTATCGGCCTACCGTATACAAACATGATGACACCATAATTTCAGTTTTCACTGAAAATTTTTTTTTTTAAAAAGTAACGTTCTCATACAAGCTACACTTATCGGCCTACCGTATACAAACATGATGACACCATAATTTCAGTTTTTACTAGAATTTTTTTTTTTTAAAAGTAACGTTCTCATACAAGCTACTCTTATCGGCCTACCGTATACAAACATGATGACACCATAATTTCAGTTTTCACTGGAATTTTTTTTTTTTTAAAAGTAACGTTCTCATACAGGCTACTCTTATCGGCCTACCGTAAACAAACATGATGACACCATAATTTCTGTTTTCACTGAAAATTTTTTTTTCTCAAATTAACGTTCTTATACAAGCTACTCTTATCGGCCTACCGTATACAAACATGATGACACCATAATTTCAGTTTTTACTGAAATTTTTTTTTTTCTCAAATTAACGTTCTTATACAAGCTACTCTTATCGGCCTACCGTATACAAACATGATGACACCATAATTTCAGTTTTTACTGGAATTTTTTTTTTTTTTTTAATGTAACGTTCTCATACAAGCTACACTTATCGGCCTACCGTATACAAACATGATGACACCATAATTTCAGTTTTTACTGAATATTTTTTTTTTCTCAAATTTACGTTCTCATACAGGCTACTCTTATCGGCCTACCGTATACAAACATGATGACACCATACTTTCTGTTTTTACTGAAAATTTATTTTTTCTCAAATTAACGTTCTCATACAGGCTACTCTTATCGGCCTACCGTATACAAACATGATGACACCATAATTTCTGTTTTTACTGAAAATTTTTTTTTCTCAAATTAACGTTCTCATACAGGCTACTCTTATCGGCCTACCGTATACAAACATGATGACACCATAATTTCTGTTTTTACTGAAAATTTTTTTTTCTCAAATTAACGTTCTTATACAAGCTACTCTTATCGGCCTACCATATACAAACATGATGACACCATAATTTCAGTTTTTACTGAAATATTTTTTTTTCTCAAATTAACGTTCTTATACAAGCTACTCTTATCGGCCTACCGTATACAAACATGATGACACCATAATTTCAGTTTTTACTGGAATTTTGTTTTTTTAAAAGTAACGTTCTCATACAAGCTACACTTGTCGGCCTACCGTATACAAACATGATGACACCATAATTTCAGTTTTCACTGAAAATTTTTTTTTTTTAAAAGTAACGTTCTCATACAAGCTACACTTATCGGCCTACCGTATACAAACATGATGACACCATAAATTCAGTTTTTACTGAAAATTTTTTTTTTCTCAAATTAACGTTCTCATACAAGTTACTCTTATCGGCCTACCGTATACAAACATGATGACACCATAATTTCAGTTTTTACTGAATTTTTTTTTCTCAAATTTACGTTCTTGTACAAGCTCCTCTTATCGGCCTACCGTATACAAACATGATGACACCATAATTTCAGTTTTTACTGAAAACTTTTTTTTTGTCAAATTAACGTTCTCATACAGACTACTCTTATCGGCCTACCGTATACACACATGATGACACCATAATTTCAGTTTTTACTGGAATTTTTTTTTTTTCAAAAGTAACGTTCTCATACAAGCTACAGTTATCGGCCTACCGTATACATACATGATGACACCATAATCTCGGTTTTTACTGAATTTTTTTTTTTCTCAAAGTAACGTTCTCATACAGGCTACTCTTATTGGCCTACCGTATACAAACTCGATGACACCATAATTTTTGTTTTTACTGAAAATTTTTTTTTTCTCAAATTAACGTTCTTATACAACCTACTCTTATCGGCCTACCGTATACAAACATGATGACACCATAATTTCAGTTTTTACTGAAATTTTTTTTTTTTTTTTAATGTAACGTTCTCATACAAGCTACACTTATCGGCCTACCGTATACAAACATGATGACACCATAATTTCAGTTTTTACTGAAAATTTTTTTTTTCTCAAATTAACGTTCTCATACAAGCTACTCTTATCGGCCTACCGTATACAAACATGATGACACCATAATTTCAGTTTTTACTGAAAATTTTTTTTTTCTCAAATTAACGTTCTCATACAAGTTACTCTTATCGGCCTACCGTATACAAACATGATGACACCATAATTTCAGTTTTTACTGAATTTTTTTTTTCTCAAATTACCGTTCTCATACAGGCTACTCTTATCGGCCTACCGTATACAAACATGATGACACCATAATTTCAGTTTTTACTGAAAATTTTTTTTTTTCTCAATTTAACGTTCTCATACAAGCTACTCTTATCGGCCTACCGTATACAAACATGATGACACCATAATTTCAGTTTTTACTGAATATTTTTTTTTCTCAAATTAACGTTCTCATACAGGCTACTCTTATCGGCCTACCGTATACAAACATGATAACACCATAATTTCAGTTTTTACTGAATATTTTTTTTTCTCAATTTAACGTTCTCATACAGGCTACTCTTATCGGCCTACCGTATACAAACATGATGACACCATAATTTCTGTTTTTACTGAATTTTTTTTTTCTCAAATTAACGTTCTCATACAAGTTACTCTTATCGGCCTACCGTATACAAACATGATGACACCATAATTTCAGTTTTTACTGAAATTTTTTTTTTTTTTTTAATGTAACGTTCTCATACAAGCTACACTTATCGGCCTACCGTATACAAACATGATGACACCATAATTTCAGTTTTTACTGAATATTTTTTTTTTCTCAAATTAACGTTCTCATACAGGCCACTCTTATCGGCCTACCATATACAAACATGATGACACCATACTTTCTGTTTTTACTAAAAATTTTTTTTTTCTCAAATTAACGTTCTTATACAACCTACTCTTATCGGCCTACCGTATACAAACATGATGACACCATAATTTCAGTTTTTACTGAAATTTTTTTTTTTTTTTTTAAGTAACGTTCTCATACAAGCTACACTTATCGGCCTACCGTATACAAACATGATGACACCATAATTTCAGTTTTTACTGAATATTTTTTTTTTCTCAAATTAACGTTCTCATACAGGCCACTCTTATCGGCCTACCATATACAAACATGATGACACCATACTTTCAGTTTTTACTAAAAATTTTTTTTTTCTCAAATTAACGTTCTTATACAACCTACTCTTATCGGCCTACCGTATACAAACATGATGACACCATAATTTCAGTTTTTACTGAAATTTTTTTTTTTTTTTTAATGTAACGTTCTCATACAAGCTACACTTATCGGCCTACCGTATACAAACATGATGACACCATAATTTCAGTTTTTACTGAATATTTTTTTTTTCTCAAATTAACGTTCTCATACAGGCCACTCTTTTCGGCCTACCATATACAAACATGATGACACCATACTTTCTGTTTTTACTGAAAATTTATTTTTTTTCAAATTAACGTTCTCATACAGGCTACTCTTATCGGCCTACCGTATACAAACATGATGACACCATAATTTCTGTTTTTACTGAAAATTTTTTTTTCTCAAATTAACGTTCTTATACAAGCTACTCTTATCGGCCTACCGTATACAAACATGATGACACCATAATTTCAGTTTTTACTGAAATTTTTTTTTTTTTTTTTGTCAAATTAACGTTCTTATACAAGCTACTCTTATCGGCCTACCGTATACAAACATGATGACACCATAATTTCAGTTTTTACTGGAATTTTTTTTTTTTAAAAGTAACGTTCTCATACAAGCTACACTTGTCGGCCTACCGTATACAAACATGATGACACCATAATTTCAGTTTTTACTGGAATTTTTTTTTTTTAAAAGTAACGTTCTCATACAAGCTACACTTATCGGCCTACCGTATACAAACATGATGACACCATAATTTCAGTTTTCACTGAAAATTTTTTTTTTTAAAAAGTAACGTTCTCATACAAGCTACACTTATCGGCCTACCGTATACAAACATGATGACACCATAATTTCAGTTTTTACTAGAATTTTTTTTTTTTAAAAGTAACGTTCTCATACAAGCTACTCTTATCGGCCTACCGTATACAAACATGATGACACCATAATTTCAGTTTTCACTGGAATTTTTTTTTTTTTAAAAGTAACGTTCTCATACAGGCTACTCTTATCGGCCTACCGTAAACAAACATGATGACACCATAATTTCTGTTTTCACTGAAAATTTTTTTTTCTCAAATTAACGTTCTTATACAAGCTACTCTTATCGGCCTACCGTATACAAACATGATGACACCATAATTTCAGTTTTTACTGAAATTTTTTTTTTTCTCAAATTAACGTTCTTATACAAGCTACTCTTATCGGCCTACCGTATACAAACATGATGACACCATAATTTCAGTTTTTACTGGAATTTTTTTTTTTTTTTTAATGTAACGTTCTCATACAAGCTACACTTATCGGCCTACCGTATACAAACATGATGACACCATAATTTCAGTTTTTACTGAATATTTTTTTTTTCTCAAATTTACGTTCTCATACAGGCTACTCTTATCGGCCTACCGTATACAAACATGATGACACCATACTTTCTGTTTTTACTGAAAATTTATTTTTTCTCAAATTAACGTTCTCATACAGGCTACTCTTATCGGCCTACCGTATACAAACATGATGACACCATAATTTCTGTTTTTACTGAAAATTTTTTTTTCTCAAATCAACGTTCTCATACAGGCTACTCTTATCGGCCTACCGTATACAAACATGATGACACCATAATTTCTGTTTTTACTGAAAATTTTTTTTTCTCAAATTAACGTTCTTATACAAGCTACTCTTATCGGCCTACCATATACAAACATGATGACACCATAATTTCAGTTTTTACTGAAATATTTTTTTTTCTCAAATTAACGTTCTTATACAAGCTACTCTCATCGGCCTACCGTATACAAACATGATGACACCATAATTTCAGTTTTTACTGGAATTTTGTTTTTTTAAAAGTAACGTTCTCATACAAGCTACACTTGTCGGCCTACCGTATACAAACATGATGACACCATAATTTCAGTTTTCACTGAAAATTTTTTTTTTTTAAAAGTAACGTTCTCATACAAGCTACACTTATCGGCCTACCGTATACAAACATGATGACACCATAAATTCAGTTTTTACTGATAATTTTTTTTTTCTCAAATTAACGTTCTCATACAAGTTACTCTTATCGGCCTACCGTATACAAACATGATGACACCATAATTTCAGTTTTTACTGAATTTTTTTTTCTCAAATTTACGTTCTTGTACAAGCTACTCTTATCGGCCTACCGTATACAAACATGATGACACCATAATTTCAGTTTTTACTGAAAACTTTTTTTTTGTCAAATTAACGTTCTCATACAGACTACTCTTATCGGCCTACCGTATACACACATGATGACACCATAATTTCAGTTTTTACTGGAATTTTTTTTTTTTCAAAAGTAACGTTCTCATACAAGCTACAGTTATCGGCCTACCGTATACATACATGATGACACCATAATTTTAGTTTTTACTGAAATATTTTTTTTTCTCAAATTAACGTTCTTATACAAGCTACTCTTATCGGCCTACCGTATACAAACATGATGACACCATAATTTCAGTTTTTACTGGAATTTTGTTTTCTTAAAAGTAACGTTCTCATACAAGCTACACTTATCGGCCTACCGTATACAAACATGATGACACCATAATTTCAGTTTTTACTGAAAATTTTTTTTTTCTCAAATTAACGTTCTCATACAAGCTACTCTTATCGGCCTACCGTATACAAACATGATGACACCATAATTTCAGTTTTTACTGAAAATTTTTTTTTTCTCAAATTAACGTTCTCATACAAGTTACTCTTATCGGCCTACCGTATACAAACATGATGACACCATAATTTCAGTTTTTACTGAATTTTTTTTTTCTCAAATTACCGTTCTCATACAGGCTACTCTTATCGGCCTACCGTATACAAACATGATGACACCATAATTTCAGTTTTTACTGAAAATTTTTTTTTTTCTCAAATTAACGTTCTCATACAAGCTACTCTTATCGGCCTACCGTATACAAACATGATGACACCATAATTTCAGTTTTTACTGAATATTTTTTTTTCTCAAATTAACGTTCTCATACAGGCTACTCTTATCGGCCTACCGTATACAAACATGATGACACCATAATTTCAGTTTTTACTGAATATTTTTTTTTCTCAATTTAACGTTCTCATACAGGCTACTCTTATCGGCCTACCGTATACAAACATGATGACACCATAATTTCTGTTTTTACTGAATTTTTTTTTTCTCAAATTAACGTTCTCATACAAGTTACTCTTATCGGCCTACCGTATACAAACATGATGACACCATAATTTCAGTTTTTACTGAATTTTTTTTTTCTCAAATTAACGTTCTTATACAAGCTACTCTTATCGGCCTACCGTATACAAACATGATGACACCATAATTTCAGTTTTTACTGAAATATTTTTTTTTCTCAAATTAACGTTCTTATACAAGCTACTCTTATCGGCCTACCGTATACAAACATGATGACACCATAATTTCAGTTTTTACTGGAATTTTGTTTTTTTAAAAGTAACGTTCTCATACAAGCTACACTTATCGGCCTACCGTATACAAACATGATGACACCATAATTTCAGTTTTTACTGAATATTTTTTTTTCTCAAATTAACGTTCTCATACAGGCTACTCTTATCGGCCTACCGTATACAAACATGATGACACCATAATTTCAGTTTTTACTGAAAATTTTTTTTTCTCAAATTAACGTTCTTATACAAGCTACTCTTATCGGTCTACCTTATACAAACACGATGACACCAAAATTTCAGTTTTTACTGAAATTTTTTTTTTTTAAAAGTAACGTTCTCATACAAGCTACACTTATCGGCCTACCGTATACAAACATGATGACACCATAATTTCAGTTTTTACTAAAAATTTTTTTTTTCTCAAATTAACGTTCTTATACAAGCTACTCTTATCGGCCTACCGTATACAAACATGATGACACCATAATTTCAGTTTTTACTGGAATTTTTTTTTTTTTTTAATGTAACGTTCTCATACAAGCTACACTTATCGGCCTACCGTATACAAACATGATGACACCATAATTTCAGTTTTTACTGAATATTTTTTTTTTCTCAAATTAACGTTCTCATACAGGCCACTCTTATCGGCCTACCGTATACAAACATGATGACACCATACTTTCTGTTTTTACTGAAAATTTATTTTTTCTCAAATTAACGTTCTTATACAAGCTACTCTTATCGGCCTACCATATACAAACATGATGACACCATAATTTCAGTTTTTACTGAAATATTTTTTTTTCTCAAATTAACGTTCTTATACAAGCTACTCTCATCGGCCTACCGTATACAAACATGATGACACCATAATTTCAGTTTTTACTGGAATTTTGTTTTTTTAAAAGTAACGTTCTCATACAAGCTACACTTGTCGGCCTACCGTATACAAACATGATGACACCATAATTTCAGTTTTCACTGAAAATTTTTTTTTTTTAAAAGTAACGTTCTCATACAAGCTACACTTATCGGCCTACCGTATACAAACATGATGACACCATAAATTCAGTTTTTACTGATAATTTTTTTTTTCTCAAATTAACGTTCTCATACAAGTTACTCTTATCGGCCTACCGTATACAAACATGATGACACCATAATTTCAGTTTTTACTGAATTTTTTTTTCTCAAATTTACGTTCTTGTACAAGCTACTCTTATCGGCCTACCGTATACAAACATGATGACACCATAATTTCAGTTTTTACTGAAAACTTTTTTTTTGTCAAATTAACGTTCTCATACAGACTACTCTTATCGGCCTACCGTATACACACATGATGACACCATAATTTCAGTTTTTACTGGAATTTTTTTTTTTTCAAAAGTAACGTTCTCATACAAGCTACAGTTATCGGCCTACCGTATACATACATGATGACACCATAATCTCGGTTTTTACTGAATTTTTTTTTTTCTCAAAGTAACGTTCTCATACAGGCTACTCTTATTGGCCTACCGTATACAAACTCGATGACACCATAATTTTTGTTTTTACTGAAAATTTTTTTTTTCTCAAATTAACGTTCTTATACAAGCTACTCTTATCGGCCTACCGTATACTAACATGGTGACACCATAATTTCAGTTTTTACTGAAATTTTTTTTTTTTTAAAAGTAACGTTCTCATACAAGCTACACTTATCGGCCTACCGTATACAAACATGATGACATAATAATTTCAGTTTTTACTGAATATTTTTTTTTCTCTAATTAACGTTCTCATACAGGCTACTCTTATCGGCCTACCGCATACAAACATGATGACACCATAATTTCAGTTTTTACTGAAAATTTATTTTTTCTCAAATTAACGTTCTTATACAAGCTACTCTTATCGGCCTACCGTATACAAACATGATGACACCATAATTTTAGTTTTTACTGAAATATTTTTTTTTCTCAAATTAACGTTCTTATACAAGCTACTCTTATCGGCCTACCGTATACAAACATGATGACACCATAATTTCAGTTTTTACTGGAATTTTGTTTTCTTAAAAGTAACGTTCTCATACAAGCTACACTTATCGGCCTACCGTATACAAACATGATGACACCATAATTTCAGTTTTTACTGAAAATTTTTTTTTTCTCAAATTAACGTTCTCATACAAGCTACTCTTATCGGCCTACCGTATACAAACATGATGACACCATAATTTCAGTTTTTACTGAAAATTTTTTTTTTCTCAAATTAACGTTCTCATACAAGTTACTCTTATCGGCCTACCGTATACAAACATGATGACACCATAATTTCAGTTTTTACTGAATTTTTTTTTTCTCAAATTACCGTTCTCATACAGGCTACTCTTATCGGCCTACCGTATACAAACATGATGACACCATAATTTCAGTTTTTACTGAAAATTTTTTTTTTTCTCAAATTAACGTTCTCATACAAGCTACTCTTATCGGCCTACCGTATACAAACATGATGACACCATAATTTCAGTTTTTACTGAATATTTTTTTTTCTCAAATTAACGTTCTCATACAGGCTACTCTTATCGGCCTACCGTATACAAACATGATGACACCATAATTTCAGTTTTTACTGAATATTTTTTTTTCTCAATTTAACGTTCTCATACAGGCTACTCTTATCGGCCTACCGTATACAAACATGATGACACCATAATTTCTGTTTTTACTGAATTTTTTTTTTCTCAAATTAACGTTCTCATACAAGTTACTCTTATCGGCCTACCGTATACAAACATGATGACACCATAATTTCAGTTTTTACTGAATTTTTTTTTTCTCAAATTAACGTTCTTATACAAGCTACTCTTATCGGCCTACCGTATACAAACATGATGACACCATAATTTCAGTTTTTACTGAAATATTTTTTTTTCTCAAATTAACGTTCTTATACAAGCTACTCTTATCGGCCTACCGTATACAAACATGATGACACCATAATTTCAGTTTTTACTGGAATTTTGTTTTTTTAAAAGTAACGTTCTCATACAAGCTACACTTATCGGCCTACCGTATACAAACATGATGACACCATAATTTCAGTTTTTACTGAATATTTTTTTTTCTCAAATTAACGTTCTCATACAGGCTACTCTTATCGGCCTACCGTATACAAACATGATGACACCATAATTTCAGTTTTTACTGAAAATTTTTTTTTCTCAAATTAACGTTCTTATACAAGCTACTCTTATCGGTCTACCTTATACAAACACGATGACACCAAAATTTCAGTTTTTACTGAAATTTTTTTTTTTTAAAAGTAACGTTCTCATACAAGCTACACTTATCGGCCTACCGTATACAAACATGATGACACCATAATTTCAGTTTTTACTAAAAATTTTTTTTTTCTCAAATTAACGTTCTTATACAAGCTACTCTTATCGGCCTACCGTATACAAACATGATGACACCATAATTTCAGTTTTTACTGGAATTTTTTTTTTTTTTTAATGTAACGTTCTCATACAAGCTACACTTATCGGCCTACCGTATACAAACATGATGACACCATAATTTCAGTTTTTACTGAATATTTTTTTTTTCTCAAATTAACGTTCTCATACAGGCCACTCTTATCGGCCTACCGTATACAAACATGATGACACCATACTTTCTGTTTTTACTGAAAATTTATTTTTTCTCAAATTAACGTTCTCATACAGGCTACTCTTATCGGCCTACCGTATACAAACTTGATGACACCATAATTTCTGTTTTTACTGAAAATTTTTTTTTCTCAAATTAACGTTCTTATACAAGCTACTCTTATCTGCCTACCGTATACAAACATGATGACACCATAATTTCAGTTTTTACTGGAATTTTTTTTTTTTAAAAGTAACGTTCTCATACAAGCTACACTTATCGGCCTACCGTATACAAACATGATGACACCATAATTTCAGTTTTCACTGAAAATTTTTTTTTTTAAAAAGTAACGTTCTCATACAAGCTACACTTATCGGCCTACCGTATACAAACATGATGACACCATAATTTCAGTTTTTACTGGAATTTTTTTTTTTTAAAAGTAAAGTTCTCATACAAGCTACACTTATCGGCCTACCGTATACAAACATGATGACACCATAATTTCAGTTTTTACTGAATATTTTTTTTTTCTCAAATTAACGTTCTCATACAGGCTACTCTTATCGGCCTACCGTATACAAACATGATGACACCATACTTTCTGTTTTTACTGAAAATTTATTTTTTCTCAAATTAACGTTCTCATACAGGCTACTCTTATCGGCCTACCGTATACAAACATGATGACACCATAATTTCTGTTTTTACTGAAAATTTTGTTTTTTCTCAAATTAACGTTCTTATACAAGCTACTCTTATCGGCCTACCGTATACAAACATGATGACACCATAATTTCAGTTTTCACTGAAAATTTTTTTTTCTCAAATTAACGTTCTTATACAAGCTACTCTTATCGGCCTACCGTATACAAACATGATGACACCATAATTTCAGTTTTTACTGAAATATTTTTTTTTCTCAAATTAACGTTCTTATACAAGCTACTCTTATCGGCCTACCGTATACAAACATGATGACACCATAATTTCAGTTTTCACTGGAATTTTGTTTTTTTAAAAGTAACGTTCTCATACAAGCTACACTTATCGGCCTACCGTATACAAACATGATGACACCATAATTTCAGTTTTTACTGAATATTTTTTTTTCTCAAATTAACGTTCTTATACAGGCTACTCTTATCGGCCTACCGTATACAAACATGATGACACCATAATTTCAGTTTTTACTGAAAATTTTTTTTTCTCAAATTAACGTTCTTATACAAGCTACTCTTATCGGTCTACCTTATACAAACACGATGACACCAAAATTTCAGTTTTTACTGAAATTTTTTTTTTTTAAAAGTAACGTTCTCATACAAGCTACACTTATCGGCCTACCGTATACAAACATGATGACACCATAATTTCAGTTTTTACTAAAAATTTTTTTTTTCTCAAATTAACGTTCTTACACAACCTACTCTTATCGGCCTACCGTATACAAACATGATGACACCATAATTTCAGTTTTTACTGGAATTTTTTTTTTTTTTTAATGTAACGTTCTCATACAAGCTACACTTATCGGCCTACCGTATACAAACATGATGACACCATAATTTCAGTTTTTACTGAATATTTTTTTTTTCTCAAATTAACGTTCTCATACAGGCCACTCTTATCGGCCTACCGTATACAAACATGATGACACCATACTTTCGGTTTTTACTGAAAATTTATTTTTTCTCAAATTAACGTTCTCATACAGGCTACTCTTATCGGCCTACCGTATACAAACATGATGACACCATAATTTCTGTTTTTACTGAAAATTTTTTTTTCTCAAATTAACGTTCTTATACAAGCTACTCTTTTCGGCCTACCGTATACAAACATGATGACACCATAATTTCAGTTTTTACTGGAATTTTTTTTTTTTAAAAGTAACGTTCTCATACAAGCTACACTTATCGGCCTACCGTATACAAACATGATGACACCATAATTTCAGTTTTCACTGAAAATTTTTTTTTTTAAAAAGTAACGTTCTCATACAAGCTACACTTATCGGCAAACCGTATACAAACATGATGACACCATAATTTCAGTTTTTACTGGAATTTTTTTTTTTTAAAAGTAACGTTCTCATACAAGCTACACTTATCGGCCTACCGTATACAAACATGATGACACCATAATTTCAGTTTTTACTGAATTTTTTTTTTTTCTCAAATTAACGTTCTCATACAGGCTACTCTTATCGGCCTACCGTATACAAACATGATGACACCATACTTTCTGTTTTTACTGAAAATTTATTTTTTCTCAAATTAACGTTCTCATACAGGCTACTCTTATCGGCCTACCGTATACAAACATGATGACACCATAATTTCTGTTTTTACTGAAAATTTTGTTTTTTCTCAAATTAACGTTCTTATACAAGCTACTCTTATCGGCCTACCGTATACAAACATGATGACACCATAATTTCAGTTTTTACTGAAATTTTTTTTTTTCTCAAATTAACGTTCTTATACAAGCTACTCTTATCGGCCTACCGTATACAAACATGATGACACCATAATTTCTGTTTTCACTGAAAATTTTTTTTTCTCAAATTAACGTTCTTATACAAGCTACTCTTATCGGCCTACCGTATACACACATGATGACACCATAATTTTAGTTTTTACTGAAATTTTTTTTTTCTAAAAGTAACGTTCTCATACAAGCTACACTTATCGGACTACCGTATACAAACATGATGACACCATAATTTCAGTTTTTACTGGAATTTTTTTTTTTTTTTTAATGTAACGTTCTCATACAAGCTACACTTATCGGCCTACCGTATACAAACATGATGAGACCATAATTTCAGTTTTTACTGAATATTTTTTTTTTCTCAAATTAACGTTCTCATACAGGCTACTCTTATCGGCCTACCGTATACAAACATGATGACACCATACTTTCTGTTTTTACTGAAAATTTATTTTTTCTCAAATTAACGTTCTCATACAGGCTACTCTTATCGGCCTACCGTATACAAACATGATGACACCATAATTTCTGTTTTTACTGAAAATTTTTTTTTCTCACATTAACGTTCTCATACGAGCTACTCTTATCGGCCTACCGTATACAAACATGATGACACCATAATTTCTGTTTTTACTGAAAATTTTTTTTTCTCAAATTAACGTTCTTATACAAGCTACTCTTATCGGCCTACCGTATACAAACATGATGACACCATAATTTCAGTTTTTACTGAAATATTTTTTTTTCTCAAATTAACGTTCTTATACAAGCTACTCTTATCGGCCTACCGTATACAAACATGATGACACCATAATTTCAGTTTTTACTGGAATTTTGTTTTTTTAAAAGTAACGTTCTCATACAAGCTACACTTGTCGGCCTACCGTATACAAACATGATGACACCATAATTTCAGTTTTCACTGAAAATTTTTTTTTTTTAATAGTAACGTTCTTATACAAGCTACACTTATCGGCCTACCGTATACAAACATGATGACACCATAATTTCAGTTTTTAGTGAAATTTTTTTTTTTCTCAAATTAACGTTCTGATAGAAGCTACTCTTATCGGCCTACCGTATACAAACATGATGACACCATAATTTCAGTTTTTACTGGAATTTTGTTTTTTTAAAAGTAACGTTCTCATACAAGCTACACTTGTCGGCCTACCGTATACAAACATGATGACACCATAATTTCAGTTTTCACTGAAAATTTTTTTTTTTAAAAAGTAACGTTCTCATACAAGCTACTCTTATCGGCCTACCGTATACAAACATGATGACACCATAATTTCTGTTTTTACTGAAAATTTTTTTTTCTCACATTAACGTTCTCATACGAGCTACTCTTATCGGCCTACCGTATACAAACATGATGACACCATAATTTCTGTTTTTACTGAAAATTTTTTTTTCTCAAATTAACGTTCTTATACAAGCTACTCTTATCGGCCTACCGTATACAAACATGATGACACCATAATTTCAGTTTTTACTGAAATATTTTTTTTTCAAATTAACGTTCTTATACAAGCTACTCTTATCGGCCTACCGTATACAAACATGATGACACCATAATTTCAGTTTTTACTGGAATTTTGTTTTTTTAAAAGTAACGTTCTCATACAAGCTACACTTGTCGGCCTACCGTATACAAACATGATGACACCATAATTTCAGTTTTCACTGAAAATTTTTTTTTTTTAATAGTAACGTTCTTATACAAGCTACACTTATCGGCCTACCGTATACAAACATGATGACACCATAATTTCAGTTTTTAGTGAAATTTTTTTTTTTCTCAAATTAACGTTCTGATAGAAGCTACTCTTATCGGCCTACCGTATACAAACATGATGACACCATAATTTCAGTTTTTACTGGAATTTTGTTTTTTTAAAAGTAACGTTCTCATACAAGCTACACTTGTCGGCCTACCGTATACAAACATGATGACACCATAATTTCAGTTTTCACTGAAAATTTTTTTTTTTAAAAAGTAACGTTCTCATACAAGCTACACTTATCGGCCTACCGTATACAAACATGATGACACCATAATTTCAGTTTTTACTGGAATTTTTTTTTTTTAAAAGTAACGTTCTCATACAAGCTACTCTTATCGGCCTACCGTATACAAACATGATGACACCATAATTTCAGTTTTCACTGGAATTTTTTTTTTTTTAAAAGTAACGTTCTCATACAGGCTACTCTTATCGGCCTACCGTAAACAAACATGATGACACCATAATTTCAGTTTTTACTGGAATTTTTTTTTTTTTTAATGTAACGTTCTCATACAAGCTACACTTATCGGCCTACCGTATACAAACATGATGACACCATAATTTCAGTTTTTACTGAATATTTTTTTTTTCTCAAATTAACGTTCTCATACAGGCCACTCTTATCGGCCTACCGTATACAAACATGATGACACCATACTTTCTGTTTTTACTGAAAATTTATTTTTTCTCAAATTAACGTTCTCATACAGGCTACTCTTATCGGCCTACCGTATACAAACATGATGACACCATAATTTCTGTTTTTACTGAAAATTTTTTTTTCTCAAATTAACGTTCTTATACAAGCTACTCTTATCGGTCTACCGTATACAAACATGATGACACCATAATTTCAGTTTTTACTGAAATTTTTTTTTTTTTTTTTTTGTCAAATTAACGTTCTTATACAAGCTACTCTTATCGGCCTACCGTATACAAACATGATGACACCATAATTTCAGTTTTTACTGGAATTTTTTTTTTTAAAAGTAACGTTCTCATACAAGCTACACTTATCGGCCTACCGTATACAAACATGATGACACCATAATTTCAGTTTTCACTGAAAATTTTTTTTTTTAAAAAGTAACGTTCTCATACAAGCTACACTTATCGGCCTACCGTATACAAACATGATGACACCATAATTTCAGTTTTTACTGGAATTTTTTTTTTTTAAAAGTAACGTTCTCATACAAGCTACACTTATCGGCCTACCGTATTCAAACATGATGACACCATAATTTCAGTTTTTACTGAATATTTTTTTTTTCTCAAATTAACGTTCTCATACAGGCTACTCTTATCGGCCTACCGTATACAAACATGATGACACCATACTTTCTGTTTTTACTGAAAATTTATTTTTTCTCAAATTAACGTTCTCATACAGGCTACTCTTATCGGCCTACCGTATACAAACATGATGACACCATAATTTCTGTTTTTACTGAAAATTTTGTTTTTTCTCAAATTAACGTTCTTATACAAGCTACTTTTATCGGCCTACCGTATACAAACATGATGACACCATAATTTCAGTTTTTACTGAAATTTTTTTTTTTCTCAAATTAACGTTCTTATACAAGCTACTCTTATCGGCCTACCGTATACAAACATGATGACACCATAATTTCTGTTTTCACTGAAAATTTTTTTTTCTCAAATTAACGTTCTTATACAAGCTACTCTTATCGGCCTACCGTATACAAACATGATGACACCATAATTTTAGTTTTTACTGGAATTTTTTTTTTTTAAAAGTAACGTTCTCATACAAGCTACACTTATCGGACTACCGTATACAAACATGATGACACCATAATTTCAGTTTTTACTGGAACTTTTTTTTTTTTTTTAATGTAACGTTCTAATACAAGCTACACTTATCGGCCTACCGTATACAAACATGATGACACCATAATTTCAGTTTTTACTGAATATTTTTTTTTTCTCAAATTAACGTTCTCATACAGGCTACTCTTATCGGCCTACCGTATACAAACATGATGACACCATACTTTCTGTTTTTACTGAAAATTTATTTTTTCTCAAATTAACGTTCTCATACAGGCTACTCTTATCGGCCTACCGTATACAAACATGATGACACCATAATTTCTGTTTTTACTGAAAATTTTTTTTTCTCACATTAACGTTCTCATACAGGCTACTCTTATCGGCCTACCGTATACAAACATGATGACACCATAATTTCTGTTTTTACTGAAAATTTTTTTTTCTCAAATTAACGTTCTTATACAAGCTACTCTTATCGGCCTACCGTATACAAACATGATGACACCATAATTTCAGTTTTTACTGAAATATTTTTTTTTCTCAAATTAACGTTCTTATACAAGCTACTCTTATCGGCCTACCGTATACAAACATGATGACACCATAATTTCAGTTTTTACTGGAATTTTGTTTTTTTAAAAGTAACGTTCTCATACAAGCTACACTTGTCGGCCTACCGTATACAAACATGATGACACCATAATTTCAGTTTTCACTGAAAATTTTTTTTTTTTAATAGTAACTTTCTTATACAAGCTACACTTATCGGCCTACCGTATACAAACATGATGACACCATAATTTCAGTTTTTAGTGAAATTTTTTTTTTTCTCAAATTAACGTTCTGATAGAAGCTACTCTTATCGGCCTACCGTATACAAACATGATGACACCATAATTTCAGTTTTTACTGGAATTTTGTTTTTTTAAAAGTAACGTTCTCATACAAGCTACACTTGTCGGCCTACCGTATACAAACATGATGACACCATAATTTCAGTTTTCACTGAAAATTTTTTTTTTTAAAAAGTAACGTTCTCATACAAGCTACACTTATCGGCCTACCGTATACAAACATGATGACACCATAATTTCAGTTTTTACTGGAATTTTTTTTTTTTAAAAGTAACGTTCTCATACAAGCTACTCTTATCGGCCTACCGTATACAAACATGATGACACCATAATTTCAGTTTTCACTGGAATTTTTTTTTTTTAAAAGTAACGTTCTCATACAGGCTACTCTTATCGGCCTACCGTAAACAAACATGATGACACCATAATGTCTGTATTCACTGAAAATTTTTTTTTCTCAAATTAACGTTCTTATACAAGCTACTCTTATCGGCCTACCGTATACAAACATGATGACACCATAATTTCAGTTTTTACTGAAATTTTTTTTTTCTCAAATTAACGTTCTTATACAAGCTACTCTTATCGGCCTACCGTATACAAACATGATGACACCATAATTTCTGTTTTCACTGAAAATTTTTTTTTCTCAAATTAACGTTCTTATACAAGCTACTCTTATCGGCCTACCGTATACAAACATGATGACACCATAATTTTAGTTTTTACTGGAATTTTTTTTTTTTAAAAGTAACGTTCTCATACAAGCTACACTTATCGGACTACCGTATACAAACATGATGACACCATAATTTCAGTTTCTACTGGAATTTTTTTTTTTTTTTTTAATGTAACGTTCTCATACAAGCTACACTTATCGGCCTACCGTATACAAACATGATGACACCATAATTTCAGTTTTTACTGAATATTTTTTTTCTCAAATTAACGTTCTCATACAGGCTACTCTTATCGGCCTACCGTATACAAACATGATGACACCATACTTTCTGTTCTTACTGAAAATTTATTTTTTCTCAAATTAACGTTCTCATACAGCCTACTCTTATCGGCCTACCGTATACAAACATGATGACACCATAATTTCTGTTTTTACTGAAAATTTTTTTTTCTCAAATTAACGTTCTCATACAGGCTACTCTTATCGGCCTACCGTATACAAACATGATGACACCATAATTTCTGTTTTTACTGAAAATTTTTTTTTCTCAAATTAATGTTCTTATACAAGCTACTCTTATCGGCCTACCGTATACAAACATGATGACACCATAATTTTAGTTTTTACTGAAATATTTTTTTTTCTCAAATTAACGTTCTTATACAAGCTACTCTTATCGGCCTACCGTATACAAACATGATGACACCATAATTTCAGTTTTTACTGGAATTTTGTTTTTTTAAAATTAACGTTCTCATACAAGCTACACTTGTCGGCCTACCGTATACAAACATGATGACACCATAATTTCAGTTTTCACTGAAAATTTTTTTTTTTAAAAGTAACGTTCTCATACAAGCTACACTTATCGGCCTACCGTATACAAACATGATGACACCATAATTTCAGTTTTTAGTGAAATTTTTTTTTTTCTCAAATTAACGTTTTGATAGAAGCTACTCTTATCGGCCTACCGTATACAAACATGATGACACCATAATTTCAGTTTTTACTGAATATTTTTTTTTATCAAATTAACGTTCTCATACAGGCTACTCTTATCGGCCTACCGTATACAAACATGATGACACCATAATTTCAGTTTTTACTGAAAATTTTTTTTTTCTCAAATTAACGTTCTCATACAAGTTACTCTTATCGGCCCACCGTATACAAACATGATGACACCATAATTTCAGTTTTTACTGAATTTTTTTTTTTTTAAAGTAACGTTCTCATACAAGCTACTCTTATCGGCCTACCGTATACAAACATGATGACACCATAATTTCAGTTTTTACTGAAATATTTTTTTTTCTCAAATTAACGTTCTTATACAAGCTACTCTTATCGGCCTACCGTATACAAACATGATGACACCATAATTTCAGTTTTTACTGGAATTTTGTTTTTTTAAAAGTAACGTTCTCATACAAGCTACATTTGTCGGCCTACCGTATACAAACATGATGACACCATAATTTCAGTTTTCACTGAAAATTTTTTTTTTTTAAAAGTAACGTTCTCATACAAGCTACTCTTATCGGCCTACCGTATACAAACATGATGACACCATAATTTCAGTTTTTACTTTTTTTTTTTTTTCTCAAATTAACGTTCTCATACAGGCTACGCTTATCGGCCTACCGTATACAAACATGATGACACCATAATTTCAGTTTTTACTGAAAATTTTTTTTTCTCAAATTAACGTTCTTATACAAGCTACACTTATCGGCCTACCGTATACAAACATGATGACACCAAAATTTCAGTTTTTACTGAAATTTTTTTTTTTTTAAAAGTAACGTTCTCATACAAGCTACACTTATCGGCCTACCGTATACAAACATGATGACACCATAATTTCAGTTTTTACTAAAAATTTTTTTTTTCTCAAATTAACGTTCTTATACAACCTACTCTTATCGGCCTACCGTATACAAACATGATGACACCATTATTTCAGTTTTTACTGGAATTTTTTTTTTTTTTTTAATGTAACGTTCTCATACAAGCTACACTTATCGGCCTACCGTATACAAACATGATGACACCACAATTTCAGTTTTTACTGAATATTTTTTTTTTCTCAAATTAACGTTCTCATACAGGCTAATCTTATCGGCCTACCGTATACAAACGTGATGACACCATACTTTCTGTTTTTACTGAAAATTTATTTTTTCTCAAATTAACGTTCTCATACAGGCTTCTCTTATCGGCCTACCGTATACAAACATGATGACACCATAATTTCTGTTTTTACTGAAAATTTTTTTTTCTCAAATTAACGTTCTTATACAAGCTACTCTTATCGGCCTACCGTATACAAACATGATGACACCATAATTTCAGTTTTTACTGAAATTTTTTTTTTTTTTTTTTGTCAAATTAACGTTCTTATACAAGCTACTCTTATCGGCCTACCGTATACAAACATGATGACACCATAATTTCAGTTTTTACTGGGATTTTTTTTTTTTTAAAGTAACGTTCTCATACAAGCTACACTTATCGGCCTACCGTATACAAACATGATGACACCATAATTTCAGATTTCACTGAAAATTTTTTTTTTTAAAAAGTAACGTTTTCATACAAGCTACACTTATCGGCCTACCGTATACAAACATGATGACACCATAATTTCAGTTTTTACTGGAATTTTTTTTTTTTAAAAGTAACGTTCTCATACAAGCTACTCTTATCGGCCTACCGTATACAAACATGATGACACCATAATTTCAGTTTTCACTGGAATTTTTTTTTTTTTAAAAGAAACGTTCTCATACAGGCTACTCTTATCGGCCTACCGTGAACAAACATGATGACACCATAATTTCTGTTTTCACTGAAAATTTTTTTTTCTCAAATTAACGTTCTTATACAAGCTACTCTTATCGGCCTACCGTATACAAACATGATGACACCATAATTTCAGTTTTCACTGAAAATTTTTTTTTTTTAAAAGTAACGTTCTCATACAAGCTACTCTTATCGGCCTACCGTATACAAACATGATGACACCATAATTTCAGTTTTTACTTTTTTTTTTTTTTCTCAAATTAACGTTCTCATACAGGCTACTCTTATCGGCCTACCGTATACAAACATGATGACACCATAATTTCAGTTTTTACTGAAAATTTTTTTTTCTCAAATTAACGTTCTTATACAAGCTACTCTTATCGGCCTACCGTATACAAACATGATGACACCAAAATTTCAGTTTTTACTGAAATTTTTTTTTTTTTAAAAGTAACGTTCTCATACAAGCTACACTTATCGGCCTACCGTATACAAACATGATGACACCTAAATTTCAGTTTTTACTAAAAATTTTTTTTTTCTCAAATTAACGTTCTTATACAACCTACTCTTATCGGCCTACCGTATACAAACATGATGACACCATAATTTCAGTTTTTACTGGAATTTTTTTTTTTTTTTTAATGTAACGTTCTCATACAAGCTACACTTATCGGCCTACCGTATACAAACATGATGACACCACAATTTCAGTTTTTACTGAATATTTTTTTTTTCTCAAATTAACGTTCTCATACAGGCTAATCTTATCGGCCTACCGTATACAAACATGATGACACCATACTTTCTGTTTTTACTGAAAATTTATTTTTTCTCAAATTAACGTTCTCATACAGGCTACTCTTATCGGCCTACCGTATACAAACATGATGACACCATAATTTCTGTTTTTACTGAAAATTTTTTTTTCTCAAATTAACGTTCTTATACAAGCTACTCTTATCGGCCTACCGTATACAAACATGATGACACCATAATTTCAGTTTTTACTGAAATTTTTTTTTTTTTTTTTTGTCAAATTAACGTTCTTATACAAGCTACTCTTATCGGCCTACCGTATACAAACATGATGACACCATAATTTCAGTTTTTACTGGTATTTTTTTTTTTTAAAAGTAACGTTCTCATACAAGCTACACTTATCGGCCTACCGTATACAAACATGATGACACCATAATTTCAGATTTCACTGAAAATTTTTTTTTTTAAAAAGTAACGTTCTCATACAAGCTACACTTTTTCGGCCTACCGTATACAAACATGATGACACCATAATTTCAGTTTTTACTGGAATTTTTTTTTTTTTAAAGTAACGTTCTCATACAAGCTACTCTTATCGGCCTACCGTATACAAACATGATGACACCATAATTTCAGTTTTCACTGTAATTTTTTTTTTTTTTTTTTTGTCAAATTAACGTTCTTATACAAGCTACTCTTATCGGCCTACCGTATACAAACATGATGACACCATAATTTCAGTTTTTACTGGGTTTTTTTTTTTTTAAAAGTAACGTTCTCATACAAGCTACTCTTATCGGCCTACTGTATACAAACATGATGACACCATAATTTCAGTTTTTACTGGAATTTTTTTTTTTTAAAAGTAACGTTCTCATACAAGCTACACTTATCGGCCTACCGTATACAAACATGATGACACCATAATTTCAGTTTTTACTGGGATTTTTTTTTTTTAAAAGTAACGTTCTCATACAAGCTACACTTATCGGCCTACCGTATACAAACATGATGACACCATAATTTCAGTTTTTACTGAAAATTTTTTTTTCTCAAATTAACGTTCTTATACAAGCTACTCTTATCGGCCTACCGTATACAAACATGATGACACCAAAATTTCAGTTTTTACTGAAATTTTTTTTTTTTTAAAAGTAACGTTCTCATACAAGCTACACTTATCGGCCTACCGTATACAAACATGATGACACCTAAATTTCAGTTTTTACTAAAAATTTTTTTTTTCTCAAATTAACGTTCTTATACAACCTACTCTTATCGGCCTACCGTATACAAACATGATGACACCATAATTTCAGTTTTTACTGGAATTTTTTTTTTTTTTTTTAATGTAACGTTCTCATACAAGCTACACTTATCGGCCTACCGTATACAAACATGATGACACCACAATTTCAGTTTTTACTGAATATTTTTTTTTTCTCAAATTAACGTTCTCATACAGGCTAATCTTATCGGCCTACCGTATACAAACATGATGACACCATACTTTCTGTTTTTACTGAAAATTTATTTTTTCTCAAATTAACGTTCTCATACAGGCTACTCTTATCGGCCTACCGTATACAAACATGATGACACCATAATTTCTGTTTTTACTGAAAATTTTTTTTTCTCAAATTAACGTTCTTATACAAGCTACTCTTATCGGCCTACCGTATACAAACATGATGACACCATAATTTCAGTTTTTACTGAAATTTTTTTTTTTTTTTTTTGTCAAATTAACGTTCTTATACAAGCTACTCTTATCGGCCTACCGTATACAAACATGATGACACCATAATTTCAGTTTTTACTGGGATTTTTTTTTTTTAAAAGTAACGTTCTCATACAAGCTACACTTATCGGCCTACCGTATACAAACATGATGACACCATAATTTCAGATTTCACTGAAAATTTTTTTTTTTAAAAAGTAACGTTCTCATACAAGCTACACTTATCGGCCTACCGTATACAAACATGATGACACCATAATTTCAGTTTTTACTGGAATTTTTTTTTTTTTAAAGTAACGTTCTCATACAAGCTACTCTTATCGGCCTACCGTATACAAACATGATGACACCATAATTTCAGTTTTCACTGCAATTTTTTTTTTTTTAAAAGAAACGTTCTCATACAGGCTACTCTTATCGGCCTACCGTATACAAACATGATGACACCATAATTTCTGTTTTCACTGAAAATTTTTTTTCTCAAATTAACGTTCTTATACAAGCTACTCTTATCGGCCTACTGTATACAAACATGATGACACCATAATTTCAGTTTTTACTGGAATTTTTTTTTTTTAAAAGTAACGTTCTCATACAAGCTACACTTATCGGCCTACCGTATACAAACATGATGACACCATAATTTCAGTTTTTACTGGAATTTTTTTTTTTTTTTTAATGTAACGTTCTCATACAAGCTACACTTATCGGCCTACCGTATACAAACATGATGACACCATAATTTCAGTTTTTACTGAATATTTATTTTTTCTCAAATTAACGTTCTCATACAGGCTACTCTTATCGGCCTACCGTATACAAACATGATGACACCATACTTTCTGTTTTTACTGAAAATTTTATTTTCTCAAATTAACGTTCTCATACAGGCTACTCTTATCGGCCTACCGTATACAAACATGATGACACCATAATTTCAGTTTTTACTGAAAATTTTTTTTTTTCAAATTAACGTTCTTATACAAGCTACTCTTATCGGCCTACTGTATACAAACATGATGACACCATAATTTCAGTTTTTACTGAAATATTTTTTTTTCTCAAATTAACGTTCTTATACAAGCTACTCTTATCGGCCTACCGTATACAAACATGATGACACCATAATTTTAGTTTTTACTGGAATTTTGTTTTTTTAAAAGTAACGTTCTCATACAAGCTACACTTGTCGGCCTACCGTATACAAACATGATGACACCATAATTTCAGTTTTCACTGAAAATTTTTTTTTTTTAAAAGTAACGTTCTCATACAAGCTACACTTATCGGCCTACCGTATACAAACATGATGACACCATAATCTCAGTTTTTACTGAAATTTTTTTTTTTCTCAAATTAACGTTCTGATAGAAGCTTCTCTTATCGGCCTACCGTATACAAACATGATGACACCATAATTTCAGTTTGTACTGAATATTTTTTTTCTCAAATTAACGTTCTCATACAGGCTACTCTTATCGGCCTACCGTATACAAACATGATGACACCATAATTTCAGTTTTTACTGAAAATTTTTTTTTTCTCAAATTAACGTTCTCATACAAGTTACTCTTATCGGCCTACCGTATACAAACATGATGACACCATAATTTCAGTTTTTACTGAATTTTTTTTTTCTCAAATTAACGTTCTCATACAGGCTACTCTTATCGGCCTACCGTATAAAAACATGGTGACACCATAATTTCAGTTTTTACTGAAATTTTTTTTTTTTTTAAAATAACGTTCTCATACAAGCTACACTTATCGGCCTACCGTATACAAACATGATGACACCATAATTTCAGTTTTTACTGAAATTTTTTTTTTTCTCAAATTAACGTTCTTATACAAGCTATACTTATCGGCCTACCGTATACAAACATGATGACACCATAATTTCAGTTTGTACTGAATATTTTTTTTCTCAAATTAACGTTCTCATACAGGCTACTCTTATCGGCCTACCGTATACAAACATGATGACACCATAATTTCAGTTTTTACTGAAAATTTTTTTTTTCTCAAATTAACGTTCTCATACAAGTTACTCTTATCGGCCTACCGTATACAAACATGATAACACCATAATTTCAGTTTTTACTGAATTTTTTTTTTCTCAAATTAACGTTCTCATACAGGCTACTCTTATCGGCCTACCGTGTACAAACATGGTGACACCATAATTTCAGTTTTTACTGAAATTTTTTTTTTTCTCAAATTAACGTTGTTATACAAGCTACTCTTATCGGCCTACCGTATACAAACATGATGACACCATAATTTCAGTTTTTACTGAATATTTTTTTTTCTCAAATTAACGTTCTCATACAGGCTACTCTTATCGGCCTACCGTATACAAACATGATGACACCATAATTTCTGTTTTTACTGAAAATTTTTTTTTCTCAAATTAACGTTCTTATACAAGCTACTCTTATCGGCCTACTGTATACAAACATGATGACACCATAATTTCAGTTTTTACTGAAATTTTTTTTTTCTCAAATTAACGTTCTCATACAAGCTACACTTATCGGCCTACCGTATACAAACATGATGACACCATAATTTCAGTTTTCACTGAAAATTTTTTTTTTTAAAAAGTAACGTTCTCATACAAGCTACTCTTATCGGCCTACCGTATACAAACATGATGACACCATAATTGCAGTTTTCACTGGAATTTTTTTTTTTTTAAAAGAAACGTTCTCATACAGGCGACTCTTATCGGCCTACCGTAAACAAACATGATGACACCATAATTTCTGTTTTCACTGAAAATTTTTTTTTCTCAAATTAACGTTCTTATACAAGCTACTCTTATCGGCCTACTGTATACAAACATGATGACACCATAATTTCAGTTTTTACTGGAATTTTTTTTTTTTAAAAGTAACGTTCTCATACAAGCTACACTTATCGGCCTACCGTATACAAACATGATGACACCATAATTTCAGTTTTTACTGGAATTTTTTTTTTTTTTTTTAATGTAACGTTCTCATACAAACTACTCTTATCGGCCTACCGTATACAAACATGATGACACCATAATTGCAGTTTTCACTGGAATTTTTTTTTTTTTAAAAGAAACGTTCTCATACAGGCTACTCTTATCGGCCTACCGTAAACAAACATGATGACACCATAATTTCTGTTTTCACTGAAAATTTTTTTTTCTCAAATTAACGTTCTTATACAAGCTACTCTTATCGGCCTACTGTATACAAACATGATGACACCATAATTTCAGTTTTTACTGGAATTTTTTTTTTTTAAAAGTAACGTTCTCATACAAGCTACACTTATCGGCCTACCGTATACAAACATGATGACACCATAGTTTCAGTTTTTACTGAATATTTTTTTTTTCTCAAATTAACGTTCTCATACAGGCTACTCTTATCGGCCTACCGTATACAAACATGATGACACCATACTTTCTGTTTTTACTGAAAATTTATTTTTTCTCAAATTAACGTTCTCATACAGGCTACTCTTATCGGCCTACCGTATACAAACATGATGACACCATAATTTCAGTTTTTACTGAAATTTTTTTTTTCTCAAATTAACGTTCTCATACAAGCTACACTTATCGGCCTACCGTATACAAACATGATGACACCATAATTTCAGTTTTCACTGAAAATTTTTTTTTTTAAAAAGTAACGTTCTCATACAAGCTACACTTATAGGCCAACCGTATACAAACATGATGACACCATACTTTCTGTTTTTACTGAAAATTTATTTTTTCTCAAATTAACGTTCTCATACAGGCTACTCTTATCGGCCTACCGTATACAAACATAATGACACCATAATTTCAGTTTTCACTGAAAATTTTTTTTTTTTAAAAGTAACGTTCTCATACAAGCTACACTTATCGGCCTACCGTATACAAACATGATGACACCATAATCTCAGTTTTTACTGAAATTTTTTTTTTTCTCAAATTAACGTTCTGATAGAAGCTTCTCTTATCGGCCTACCGTATACAAACATGATGACACCATAATTTCAGTTTGTACTGAATATTTTTTTTCTCAAATTAACGTTCTCATACAGGCTACTCTTATCGGCCTACCGTATACAAACATGATGACACCATAATTTCAGTTTTTACTGAAAATTTTTTTTTTCTCAAATTAACGTTCTCATACAAGTTACTCTTATCGGCCTACCGTATACAAACATGATAACACCATAATTTCAGTTTTTACTGAATTTTTTTTTTCTCAAATTAACGTTCTCATACAGGCTACTCTTATCGGCCTACCGTGTACAAACATGGTGACACCATTAATTTCAGTTTTTACTGAAATTTTTTTTTTTCTCAAATTAACGTTGTTATACAAGCTACACTTATCGGCCTACCGTATACAAACATGATGACACCATAATTTCAGTTTTTACTGAAATTTTTTTTTTCTCAAATTAACGTTCTTATACAAGCTACACTTATCGGCCTACCGTATACAAACATGATGACACCATAATTTCAGTTTTTACTGGAATTTTGTTTTTTCTCAAATTAACGTTGTTATACAAGCTACACTTATCGGCCTACCGTATACAAACATGATGACACCATAATTTCAGTTTTTACTGGAATTTTGTTTTTTTAAAAGTAACGTTCTCATACAAGCTACACTTATCGGCCTACCGTATACAAACATGATGACACCATAATTTCAGTTTTTACTGAAATTTTTTGTTTTTAAAAGTAACGTTCTTATACAAGCTACTCTTATCGGCCTATCGTATACAAACATGATGACACCATAATTTCAGTTTTTACTGGAATTTTGTTTTTTTAAAAGTAACGTTCTCATACAAGCTACATTTGTCGGCCTACCGTATACAAACATGATGACACCATAATTTCAGTTTTCACTGAAAATTTTTTTTTTTTAAAAGTAACGTTCTCATACAAGCTACTCTTATCGGCCTACCGTATACAAACATGATGACACCATAATTTCAGTTTTTACTTTTTTTTTTTTTTCTCAAATTAACGTTCTTATACAGGCTACTCTTATCGGCCTACCGTATACAAACATGATGACACCATAATTTCAGTTTTTACTGAAAATTTTTTCTTCTCAAATTAACGTTCTTATACAAGCTACTCTTATCGGCCTACCGTATACAAACATGATGACACCATAATTTCAGTTTTTAATAAAAATTTTTTTTTTCTCATATTAACGTTCTTATACAACCTACTCTTATCGGCCTACCGTATACAAACATGATGACACCATAATTTCAGTTTTTACTGGAATTTTTTTTTTTTTTAATGTAACGTTCTCATACAAGCTACACTTATCGGCCTACCGTATACAAACATGATGACACCACAATTTCAGTTTTTACTGAATATTTTTTTTTTCTCAAATTAACGTTCTCATACAGGCTAATCTTATCGGCCTACCGTATACAAACATGATGACACCATACTTTCTGTTTTTACTGAAAATTTATTTTTTCTCAAATTAACGTTCTCATACAGGCTACTCTTATCGGCCTACCGTATACAAACATGATGACACCATAATTTCTGTTTTTACTGAAAATTTTTTTTTTGTCAAATTAACGTTCTTATACAAGCTACTCTTATCGGCCTACCGTATACAAACATGATGACACCATAATTTCAGTTTTTACTGAAATTTTTTTTTTTTTTTTTTTTGTCAAATTAACGTTCTTATACAAGCTACTCTTATCGGCCTACCGTATACAAACATGATGACACCATAATTTCAGTTTTTAATAAAAATTTTTTTTTTCTCATATTAACGTTCTTATACAACCTACTCTTATCGGCCTACCGTATACAAACATGATGACACCATAATTTCAGTTTTTACTGGAATTTTTTTTTTTTTTAATGTAACGTTCTCATACAAGCTACACTTATCGGCCTACCGTATACAAACATGATGACACCACAATTTCAGTTTTTACTGAATATTTTTTTTTTCTCAAATTAACGTTCTCATACAGGCTAATCTTATCGGCCTACCGTATACAAACATGATGACACCATACTTTCTGTTTTTACTGAAAATTTATTTTTTCTCAAATTAACGTTCTCATACAGGCTACTCTTATCGGCCTACCGTATACAAACATGATGACACCATAATTTCTGTTTTTACTGAAAATTTTTTTTTTGTCAAATTAACGTTCTTATACAAGCTACTCTTATCGGCCTACCGTATACAAACATGATGACACCATAATTTCAGTTTTTACTGAAATTTTTTTTTTTTTTTTTTTTGTCAAATTAACGTTCTTATACAAGCTACTCTTATCGGCCTACCGTATACAAACATGATGACACCATAATTTCAGTTTTTACTGGGATTTTTGTTTTTTAAAAGTAACGTTCTCATACAAGCTACACTTATCGGCCTACCGTATACAAACATGATGACACCATAATTTCAGATTTCACTGAAAATTTTTTTTTTTAAAAAGTAACGTTCTCATACAAGCTACACTTATCGGCCTACCGTATACAAACATGATGACACCATAATTTCAGTTTTTACTGGAATTTTTTTTTTTTTTTTAATGTAACGTTCTCATACAAGCTACACTTATCGGCCTACCGTATACAAACATGATGACACCATAATTTTAGTTTTTACTGAATATTTTTTTTTTCTCAAATTAACGTTCTCATACAGGCTACTCTTATCGGCCTACCGTATACAAACATGATGACACCATAATTTCAGTTTTTACTGGAATTTTGTTTTTTCTCAAATTAACGTTGTTATACAAGCTACACTTATCGGCCTACCGTATACAAACATGATGACACCATAATTTCAGTTTTTACTGGAATTTTGTTTTTTTAAAAGTAACGTTCTCATACAAGCTACACTTATCGGCCTACCGTATACAAACATGATGACACCATAATTTCAGTTTTTACTGAAATTTTGTTTTTTTAAAAGTAACGTTCTCATACAAGCTACATTTGTCGGCCTACCGTATACAAACATGATGACACCATAATTTCAGTTTTCACTGAAAATTTTTTTTTTTTAAAAGTAACGTTCTCATACAAGCTACTCTTATCGGCCTACCGTATACAAACATGATGACACCATAATTTCAGTTTTTACTTTTTTTTTTTTTTTCTCAAATTAACGTTCTTATACAGGCTACTCTTATCGGCCTACCGTATACAAACATGATGACACCATAATTTCAGTTTTTACTGAAAATTTTTTCTTCTCAAATTAACGTTCTTATACAAGCTACTCTTATCGGCCTACCGTATACAAACATGATGACACCAAAATTTCAGTTTTTACTAAAATTTTTTTTTTTTAAAAGTAACGTTCTCATACAAGCTACACTTATCGACCTACCGTATACAAACATGATGACACCATAATTTCAGTTTTTAATAAAAATTTTTTTTTTCTCATATTAACGTTCTTATACAACCTACTCTTATCGGCCTACCGTATACAAACATGATGACACCATAATTTCAGTTTTTACTGGATTTTTTTTTTTTTTTAATGTAACGTTCTCATACAAGCTACACTTATCGGCCTACCGTATACAAACATGATGACACCACACTTTCAGTTTTTACTGAATATTTTTTTTTTCTCAAATTAACGTTCTCATACAGGCTAATCTTATCGGCCTACCGTATACAAACATGATGACACCATACTTTCTGTTTTCACTGAAAATTTATTTTTTCTCAAATTAACGTTCTCATACAGGCTACTCTTATCGGCCTACCGTATACAAACATGATGACACCATAATTTCTGTTTTTACTGAAAATTTTTTTTTTGTCAAATTAACGTTCTTATACAAGCTACTCTTATCGGCCTACCGTATACAAACATGATGACACCATAATTTCTGTTTTTACTGAAAATTTTTTTTTTGTCAAATTAACGTTCTTATACAAGCTACTCTTATCGGCCTACCGTATACAAACATGATGACACCATAATTTCAGTTTTTACTGGGATTTTTTTTTTTTAAAAGTAACGTTCTCATACAAGCTACACTTATCGGCCTACCGTATACAAACATGATGACACCATAATTTCAGATTTCACTGAAAATTTTTTTTTTTAAAAAGTAACGTTCTCATACAAGCTACACTTATCGGCCTACCGTATACAAACATGATGACACCATAATTTCAGTTTTTACTGGAATTTTTTTTTTTTAAAAGTAACGTTCTCATACAAGCTACTCTTATCGGCCTACCGTATACAAACATGATGACACCATAATTTCAGTTTTCACTGGAATTTTTTTTTTTTTTAAAAGAAACGTTCTCATACAGGCTACTCTTATCGGCCTACCGTAAACAAACATGATGACACCATAATTTCTGTTTTCACTGAAAATTTTTTTTTCTCAAATTAACGTTCTTATACAAGCTACTCTTATCGGCCTACTGTATACAAACATGATGACACCATAATTTCAGTTTTTACTGGAATTTTTTTTTTTTAAAAGTAACGTTCTCATACAAGCTACACTTATCGGCCTACCGTATACAAACATGATGACACCATAATTTCAGTTTTTACTGGAATTTTTTTTTTTTTTTTAATGTAACGTTCTCATACAAGCTACACTTATCGGCCTACCGTATACAAACATGATGACACCATAATTTCAGTTTTTACTGAATATTTTTTTTTTCTCAAATTAACGTTCTCATACAGGCTACTCTTATCGGCCTACCGTATACAAACATGATGACACCATACTTTCTGTTTTTACTTAAAATTTTTTTTTCTCAAATTAACGTTCTCATACAGGCTACTCTTATCGGCCTACCGTATACAAACATGATGACACCATAATTTCTGTTTTTACTGAAAATTTTTTTTTCTCAAATTAACGTTCTTATACAAGCTACTCTTATCGGCCTACTGTATACAAACATGATGACACCATAATTTCAGTTTTTACTGAAATATTTTTTTTTCTCAAATTAACGTTCTTATACAAGCTACTCTTATCGGCCTACCGTATACAAACATGATGACACCATAATTTCAGTTTTTACTGGAATTTTGTTTTTTTAAAAGTAACGTTCTCATACAAGCTACACTTGTCGGCCTACCGTATACAAACATGATGACACCATAATTTCAGTTTTCACTGAAAATTTTTTTTTTTTAAAAGTAACGTTCTCATACAAGCTACACTTATCGGCCTACCGTATACAAACATGATGACACCATAATCTCAGTTTTTACTGAAATTTTTTTTTTTCTCAAATTAACGTTCTCATACAAGTTACTCTTATCGGCCTACCGTATACAAACATGATGACACCATAATTTCAGTTTGTACTGAATATTTTTTTTCTCAAATTAACGTTCTTATACAGGCTACTCTTATCGGCCTACCGTATACAAACATGATGACAACATAATTTCAGTTTTTACTGAAAATTTTTTTTTTCTCAAATTACGGTCTCATACAAGTTACTCTTATCGGCCTACCGTATACAAACATGATAACACCATAATTTCAGTTTTTACTGAATTTTTTTTTTCTCAAATTAACGTTCTCATACAGGCTACTCTTATCGGCCTACCGTATACAAACATGGTGACACCATAATTTCAGTTTTTACTGAAATTTTTTTTTTTTTTTAAATAACGTTCTCATACAAGCTACACTTATCGGCCTACCGTATACAAACATGATGACACCATAATTTCAGTTTTTACTGAAATTTTTTTTTTTCTCAAATTAACGTTCTTATACAAGCTACACATATCGGCCTACCGTATACAAACATGATGACACCATAATTTCAGTTTTTACTGAAATTTTTTTTTTTCTCAAATTAACGTTGTTATACAAGCTACTCTTATCGGCCTACCGTATACAAACATGATGACACCATAATTTCAGTTTTTACTGAATATTTTTTTTTCTCAAATTAACGTTCTTATACAAGCTACTCTTATCGGCCTACCGTATACAAACATGATGACACCATAATTTCAGTTTTTACTGAAATTTTTTTTTTCTCAAATTAACGTTCTCATACAAGCTACACTTATCGGCCTACCGTATACAAACATGATGACACCATAATTTCAGTTTTCACTGAAAATTTTTTTTTTTAAAAAGTAACGTTCTCATACAAGCTACACTTATAGGCCTACCGTATACAAACATGATGACACCATATTTTCAGTTATTACTGGAATTTTTTTTTTTTAACAGTAACGTTCTCATACAAGCTACTCTTATCGGCCTACCGTATACAAACATGATGACACCATAATTGCAGTTTTCACTGGAATTTTTTTTTTTTAAAAGAAACGTTCTCATACAGGCTACTCTTATCGGCCTACCGTAAACAAACATGATGACACCATAATTTCTGTTTTCACTGAAAATTTTTTTTTCTCAAATTAACGTTCTTATACAAGCTACTCTTATCAGCTTCTGTATACAAACATGATGACAATATAATTTCAGTTTTTACTGGAATTTTTTTTTTTAAAAGTAACGTTCTCATACAAGCTACACTTATCGGCCTACCGTATACAAACATGATGACACCATAATTTCAGTTTTTACTGGAATTTTTTTTTTTTTTTTAATGTAACGTTCTCATACAAGCTACACTTATCGGCCTACCGTATACAAACATGATGACACCATAGTTTCAGTTTTTACTGAATATTTTTTTTTTCTCAAATTAACGTTCTCATACAGGCTACTCTTATCGGCCTACCGTATACAAACATGATGACACCATACTTTCTGTTTTTACTGAAAATTTATTTTTTCTCAAATTAACGTTCTCATACAGGCTACTCTTATCGGCCTACCGTATACAAACATGATGACACCATAATTTCTGTTTTTACTGAAAATTTTTTTTTCTCAAATAAACGTTCTTATACAAGCTTCTCTTATCGGCCTACCGTATACAAACATGATGACACCATAATTTCAGTTTTTACTGAAATATTTTTTTTTCTCAAATTAACGTTCTTATACAAGCTACTCTTATCGGCCTACCGTATACAAACATGATGACACCATAATTTCAGTTTTTACTGGAATTTTGTTTTTTTAAAAGTAACGTTCTCATACAAGCTACACTTGTCGGCCTACCGTATACAAACATGATTACACCATAATTTCAGTTTTCACTGAAAATTTTTTTTTTTTAAAAGTAACGTTCTCATACAAGCTACACTTATCGGCCTACCGTATACAAACATGATGACACCATAATTTCAGTTTTTACTGAAAATTTTTTTTTTCTCAAATTAACGTTCTCATACAAGTTACTCTTATCGGCCCACCGTATACAAACATGATGACACCATAATTTCAGTTTTTACTG
Organism: Bombylius discolor; assembly: GCA_939192795.1. Classification (NCBI taxonomy): domain Eukaryota; kingdom Metazoa; phylum Arthropoda; class Insecta; order Diptera; family Bombyliidae; genus Bombylius; species Bombylius discolor. Next base: position 29,711,823 of record OW584239.1, read on the forward strand.
AAAACTTTTTTTTTTGTCAAATTAACGTTCTTATACAACCTACTCTTATCGGCCTACCGTATACAAACATGATGACACCATAATTTCAGTTTTTAATGGAATTTTTTTTTTTTTTCTCAAATTACCGTTCTCATACAGACTACTCTTATCGGCCTACCGTATACAAACATGATGACACCATAATTTCAGTTTTTACTGAATTTTTTTTTTCTCAAATTAACGTTCTTATACAAGCTACTCTTATCGGCCTACCGTATACAAACATGATGACACCATAATTTCAGTTTTTACTGAAATATTTTTTTTTCTCAAATTAACGTTCTCATACAGGCTACTCTTATCGGCCTACCGTATACAAACATGATGACACCATAATTTCAGTTTTTACTGAAAATTTTTTTTTTTTAAAAGTAACGTTCTCATACAAGCTACACTTATCGGCCTACCGTATACAAACATGATGACACCATAATTTCAGTTTTTACTGAAAATTTTTTTTTTCTCAAATTAACGTTCTCATACAAGTTACTCTTATCGGCCCACCGTATACAAACATGATGACACCATAATTTCAGTTTTTACTGAAATATTTTTTTTTTTTAAAAGTAACGTTCTCATTCAAGCTACACTTATCGGCCTACCGTATACAAACATGATGACACCATAATTTCAGTTTTTACTGAAAATTTTTTTTTTCTCAAATTAACGTTCTCATACAAGTTACTCTTATCGGCCCACCGTATACAAACATGATGACACCATAATTTCAGTTTTTACTGAAATATTTTTTTTTCTCAAATTAACGTTCTTATACAAGCTACTCTTATCGGCCTACCGTATACAAACATGATGACACCATAATTTCAGTTTTTACTGGAATTTTGTTTTTTTAAAAGTAACGTTCTCATACAAGCTACACTTGTCGGCCTACCGTATACAAACATGATTACACCATAATTTCAGTTTTCACTGAAAATTTTTTTTTTTTAAAAGTAACGTTCTTATACAAGCTACTCTTATCGGCCTACCGTATACAAACATGATGACACCATAATTTCAGTTTTTACTGAAATATTTTTTTTTCTCAAATTAACGTTCTCATACAGGCTACTCTTATCGGCCTACCGTATACAAACATGATGACACCATAATTTCAGTTTTTACTGGAATTTTGTTTTTTTAAAAGTAACGTTCTCAAACAAGCTACACTTATCGGCCTACCGTATACAAACATGATGACACCATAATTTCAGTTTTTACTGGAATTTTGTTTTTTTAAAAGTAACGTTCTCATACAAGCTACACTTATCGGCCTACCGTATACAAACATGATGACACCATAATTTCAGTTTTTACTGAAAATTTTTTTTTTCTCAAATTAACGTTCTCATACAAGTTACTTTTATCGGCCTACCGTATACAAACATGATGACACCATAATTTCAGTTTTTACTGAATTTTTTTTTTCTCAAATTAACGTTCTCATACAAGTTACTCTTATCGGCCTACCGTATACAAACATGATGACACCATAATTTCAGTTTTTACTGAATTTTTTTTTTCTCAAATTAACGTTCTTATACAAGCTACTCTTATCGGCCTACCGTATACAAACATGATGACACCATAATTTCAGTTTTTACTGAAATATTTTTTTTTCTCAAATTAACGTTCTTATACAAGCTACTCTTATCGGCCTACCGTATACAAACATGATGACACCATAATTTCAGTTTTTACTGGAATTTTGTTTTTTTAAAAGTAACGTTCTCAAACAAGCTACACTTATCGGCCTACCGTATACAAACATGATGACACCATAATTTCAGTTTTTACTGGAATTTTGTTTTTTTAAAAGTAACGTTCTCATACAAGCTACACTTATCGGCCTACCGTATACAAACATGATGACACCATAATTTCAGTTTTTACTGGAATTTTTTTTTTTCTCAAATTAACGTTCTCATACAAGCTACTCTTATCGGCCTACCGTATACAAACATGATGACACCATAATTTCAGTTTTTACTGAAAATTTTTTTTTTCTCAAATTAACGTTCTCAAACAAGTTACTCTTATCGGCCTACCGTATACAAACATGATGACACCATAATTTCAGTTTGTACTGAATTTTTTTTTTCTCAAATTAACGTTCTCATACAGGCTACTCTTATCGGCCTACCGTATACAAACATGATGACACCATAATTTCAGTTTTTACTGAAAATTTTTTTTTTTCTCAAATTAACGTTCTCATACAAGCTACTCTTATCGGCCTACCGTATACAAACATGATGACACCATAATTTCAGTTTTTACTGAATATTTTTTTTTCTCAAATTAACGTTCTCATACAGGCTACTCTTATCGGCCTACCGTATACAAACATGATGACACCATAATTTCAGTTTTTACTGAAAATTTTTTTTTTCTCAAATTAACGTTCTCATACAAGTTACTCTTATCGGCCTACCGTATACAAACATGATGACACCATAATTTCAGTTTTTACTGAAAATTTTTTTTTTCTCAAATTAACGTTCTCATACAAGCTACTCTTATCGGCCTACCGTATACAAACATGATGACACCATAATTTCAGTTTTTACTGAAAATTTTTTTTTTCTCAAATTAACGTTCTCATACAAGCTACTCTTATCGGCCTACCGTATACAAACATGATGACACCATAATTTCAGTTTTTACTGAAAATTTATTTTTTCTCAAATTAACGTTCTCATACAGGCTACTCTTATCGGCCTACCGTATACAAACATGATGACACCATAATTTCTGTTTTTACTGAAAGTTTTTTTTTCTCAAATTAACGTTCTTATACAAGCTACTCTTATCGGCCTACCGTATACAAACATGATGACACCATAATTTCAGTTTTTACTGAAATATTTTTTTTTCTCAAATTAACGTTCTTATACAAGCTACTCTTATCGGCCTACCGTATACAAACATGATGACACCATAATTTCAGTTTTTACTGGAATTTGGTTTTTTTACAAGTAACGTTCTCATACAAGCTACACTTATCGGCCTACCGTATACAAACATGATGACACCATAATTTCAGTTTTTACTGAATATTTTTTTTTCTCAAATTAACGTTCTCATACAGGCTACTCTTATCGGCCTACCGTATACAAACATGATGACACCATAATTTTAGTTTTTACTGAATATTTTTTTTTCTCAAATTAACGTTCTCATACAGGCTACTCTTATCGGCCTACCGTATACAAACATGATGACACCATAATTTTAGTTTTTACTGAAAATTTTTTTTTTCTCAAATTAACGTTCTCATACAGGCTACTTTTATCGGCTTACCGTATACAAACATGGTGACACCATACTTTCTGTTTTTACTGAATTTTTTTTTTCTCAAATTAACGTTCTCATACAGGCTACTCTTATCGGCCTACCGTATACAAACATGGTGACACCATAATTTCAGCTTTTACTGAAATTTTTGTTTTTTTAAAGTAACGTTCTCATACAAGCTACACTTATCGGCCTACCGTATACAAACATGATGACACCATAATTTCAGTTTTTACTGAAATTTTTTTTTTTTCTCAAATTAACGTTCTGATAGAAGCTACTCTTATCGGCCTACCGTATACAAACATGATGACACCATAATTTCAGTTTGTACTGAATATTTTTTTTCTCAAATTAACGTTCTCATACAGGCTACTATTATCGGCCTACCGTATACAAACATGATGACACCATAATTTCAGTTTTTACTGAAAATTTTTTTTTTCTCAAATTAACGTTCTCATACAAGTTACTCTTATCGGCCTACCGTATACAAACATGATGACACCATAATTTCAGTTTTTACTGAATTTTTTTTTTCTCAAATTAACGTTCTCATACAGGCTACTCTTATCGGCCTACCGTATACAAACATGGTGACACCATAATTTCAGTTTTTACTGAAATTTTTTTTTTTTTTAAAGTAACGTTCTCATACAAGCTACACTTATCGGCCTACCGTATACAAACATGATGACACCATAATTTCAGTTTTTACTGAAATTCTTTTTTTTCAAATTAACGTTCTTATACAAGCTACACTTATCGGCCTACCGTATAGTAACATGATGACACCATAATTTCAGTTTTTACTGAAACTTTTTTTTTTCTCAAATTAACGTTGTTATACAAGCTACTCTTATCGGCCTACCGTATACAAACATGATGACACCATAATTTCAGTTTTTACTGAATATTTTTTTTTCCCAAATTAACGTTTTCATACAGGCTACTCTTATCAGCCTACCGTATACAAACATGATGACACCATAATTTCAGTTTTTACTGATAATTTTTTTTTTCTCAAATTAACGTTCTCATACAAGTTACTCTTATCGGCCTACCATATACAAACATGATGACACCATACTTTCAGTTTTTACTGAATTTTTTTTTTCTCAAATTAACGTTCTCATACAGGCTACTCTTATCGGCCTACCGTATACAAACATGATGACACCATAATTTCAGTTTTTACTGAAAATTTTTTTTTTCTCAAATTAACGTTCTCATATAAGTTACACTTATCGGCCTACCGTATACAAACATGATGACACCATAATTTCAGTTTTTACTGGAATTTTTTTTTTCTCAAATTAACGTTCTCATACAGGCTACTCTTATCGGCCTACCGTATACAAACATGATGACACCATAATTTCAGTTTTTACTGAAAATTTTTTTTTTCTCAAATTAACGTTCTCATACAAGTTACTCTTATCGGCCTACCGTATACAAACATGATGACACCATAATTTCAGTTTTTACTGAATTTTTTTTTTCTCAAATTAACGTTCTCATACAAGTTACTCTTATCGGCCTACCGTATACAAACATGATGACACCATAATTTCAGTTTTTACTGAATTTTTTTTTTCTCAAATTAACGTTCTTATACAAGCTACTCTTATCGGCCTACCGTATACAAACATGATGACACCATAATTTCAGTTTTTACTGAAATATTTTTTTTTCTCAAATTAACGTTCTTATACAAGCTACTCTTATCGGCCTACCGTATACAAACATGATGACACCATAATTTCAGTTTTTACTGGAATTTTGTTTTTTTAAAAGTAACGTTCTCATACAAGCTACACTTATCGGCCTACCGTATACAAACATGATGACACCATAATTTCAGTTTTTACTGGAATTTTGTTTTTTTAAAAGTAACGTTCTCATACAAGCTACACTTATCGGCCTACCGTATACAAACATGATGACACCATAATTTCAGTTTTTACTGGAATTTTTTTTTTCTCAAATTAACGTTCTCATACAAGCTACTCTTATCGGCCTACCGTATACAAACATGATGACACCATAATTTCAGTTTTTACTGAAAATTTTTTTTTTCTCAAATTAACGTTCTCATACAAATTACTCTTATCGGCCTACCGTATACAAACATGATGACACCATAATTTCAGTTTTTACTGAATTTTTTTTTTCTCAAATTAACGTTCTCATACAGGCTACTCTTATCGGCCTACCGTATACAAACATGATGACACCATAATTTCAGTTTTTACTGAAAATTTTTTTTTTCTCAAATTTACGTTCTCATACAAGCTACTCTTATCGGCCTACCGTATACAAACATGATGACACCATAATTTCAGTTTTTACTGAATATTTTTTTTTCTCAAATTAACGTTCTCATACAGGCTACTCTTATCGGCCTACCGTATACAAACATGATGACACCATAATTTCAGTTTTTACTGAAAATTTTTTTTTTCTCAAATTAACGTTCTCATACAAGTTACTCTTATCGGCCTACCGTATACAAACATGATGACACCATAATTTCAGTTTTTACTGAAAATTTTTTTTTTCTCAAATTAACGTTCTCATACAAGCTACTCTTATCGGCCTACCGTATACAAACATGATGACACCATAATTTCAGTTTTTACTGAATATTTTTTTTTCTCAAATTAACGTTCTCATACAGGCTACTCTTATCGGCCTACCGTATACAAACATGATGACACCATAATTTCAGTTTTTACTGAAAATTTATTTTTTCTCAAATTAACGTTCTCATACAGGCTACTCTTATCGGCCTACCGTATACAAACATGATGACACCATAATTTCAGTTTTTACTGAAATATTTTTTTTTCTCAAATTAACGTTCTTATACAAGCTACTCTTATCGGCCTACCGTATACAAACATGATGACACCATAATTTCAGTTTTTACTGGAATTTTGTTTTTTTAAAAGTAACGTTCTCATACAAGCTACACTTATCGGCCTACCGTATACAAACATGATGACACCATAATTTCAGTTTTTACTGAATATTTTTTTTTCTCAAATTAACGTTCTCATACAGGCTACTCTTATCGGCCTACCGTATACAAACATGATGACACCATAATTTTAGTTTTTACTGAAAATTTTTTTTTTCTCAAATTAACGTTCTCATACAGGCCACTTTTATCGGCCTACCGTATACAAACATGATGACACCATAATTTCAGTTTTTACTGAAATATTTTTTTTTCTCAAATTAACGTTCTTATACAAGCTACTCTTATCGGCCTACCGTATACAAACATGATGACACCATAATTTCAGTTTTTACTGGAATTTTGTTTTTTTAAAAGTAACGTTCTCATACAAGCTACACTTATCGGCCTACCGTATACAAACATGATGACACCATAATTTCAGTTTTTACTGAATATTTTTTTTTCTCAAATTAACGTTCTCATACAGGCTACTCTTATCGGCCTACCGTATACAAACATGATGACACCATAATTTCAGTTTTTACTGAAAATTTTTTTTTTTCTCAAATTTACGTTCTCATACAAGCTACTCTTATCGGCCTACCGTATACAAACATGATGACACCATAATTTCAGTTTTTACTGAATATTTTTTTTTCTCAAATTAACGTTCTCATACAGGCTACTCTTATCGGCCTACCGTATACAAACATGATGACACCATAATTTTAGTTTTTACTGAAAATTTTTTTTTTCTCAAATTAACGTTCTCATACAGGCTACTTTTATCGGCCTACCGTATACAAACATGGTGACACCATAATTTCAGTTTTTACTGAAATTTTTTTTTTTTTTAAAGTAACGTTTCATACAAGCTACACTTATCGGCCTACCGTATACAAACATGATGACACCATAATTTCAGTTTTTACTGAAATTTTTTTTTTTCAAATTAACGTTCTTATACAAGCTACACTTATCGGCCTACCGTATACAAACATGATGACACCATAATTTCAGTTTTTACTGAATTTTTTTATTCTCAAATTAACGTTCTCATACAAGTTACTCTTATCGGCCTACCGTATACAAACATGATGACACCATAATTTCAGTTTTTACTGAATTTTTTTTTTCTCAAATTAACGTTCTTATACAAGCTACTCTTATCGGCCTACCGTATACAAACATGATGACACCATAATTTCAGTTTTTACTGAAATATTTTTTTTTCTCAAATTAACGTTCTTATACAAGCTACTCTTATCGGCCTACCGTATACAAACATGATGACACCATAATTTCAGTTTTTACTGGAATTTTGTTTTTTTAAAAGTAACGTTCTCATACAAGCTACACTTATCGGCCTACCGTATACAAACATGATGACACCATAATTTCAGTTTTTACTGGAATTTTGTTTTTTTAAAAGTAACGTTCTCATACAAGCTACACTTATCGGCCTACCGTATACAAACATGATGACACCATAATTTCAGTTTTTACTGGAATTTTTTTTTTTCTCAAATTAACGTTCTCATACAAGCTACTCTTATCGGCCTACCGTATACAAACATGATGACACCATAATTTCAGTTTTTACTGAAAATTTTTTTTTTCTCAAATTAACGTTCTCATACAAGTTACTCTTATCGGCCTACCGTATACAAACATGATGACACCATAATTTCAGTTTTTACTGAATTTTTTTTTTCTCAAATTAACGTTCTCATACAGGCTACTCTTATCGGCCTACCGTATACAAACATGATGACACCATAATTTCAGTTTTTACTGAAAATTTTTTTTTTTCTCAAATTTACGTTCTCATACAAGCTACTCTTATCGGCCTACCGTATACAAACATGATGACACCATAATTTCAGTTTTTACTGAATATTTTTTTTTCTCAAATTAACGTTCTCATACAGGCTACTCTTATCGGCCTACCGTATACAAACATGATGACACCATAATTTCAGTTTTTACTGAAAATTTTTTTTTTCTCAAATTAACGTTCTCATACAAGTTACTCTTATCGGCCTACCGTATACAAACATGATGACACCATAATTTCAGTTTTTACTGAAAATTTTTTTTTTCTCAAATTAACGTTCTCATACAAGCTACTCTTATCGGCCTACCGTATACAAACATGATGACACCATAATTTCAGTTTTTACTGAATATTTTTTTTTCTCAAATTAACGTTCTCATACAGGCTACTCTTATCGGCCTACCGTATACAAACATGATGACACCATAATTTCAGTTTTTACTGAAAATTTATTTTTTCTCAAATTAACGTTCTCATACAGGCTACTCTTATCGGCCTACCGTATACAAACATGATGACACCATAATTTCAGTTTTTACTGAAATATTTTTTTTTCTCAAATTAACGTTCTTATACAAGCTACTCTTATCGGCCTACCGTATACAAACATGATGACACCATAATTTCAGTTTTTACTGGAATTTTGTTTTTTTAAAAGTAACGTTCTCATACAAGCTACACTTATCGGCCTACCGTATACAAACATGATGACACCATAATTTCAGTTTTTACTGAATATTTTTTTTTCTCAAATTAACGTTCTCATACAGGCTACTCTTATCGGCCTACCGTATACAAACATGATGACACCATAATTTTAGTTTTTACTGAAAATTTTTTTTTTCTCAAATTAACGTTTTCATACAGGCCACTTTTATCGGCCTACCGTATACAAACATGATGACACCATAATTTCAGTTTTTACTGAAATATTTTTTTTTCTCAAATTAACGTTCTTATACAAGCTACTCTTATCGGCCTACCGTATACAAACATGATGACACCATAATTTCAGTTTTTACTGGAATTTTGTTTTTTTAAAAGTAACGTTCTCATACAAGCTACACTTATCGGCCTACCGTATACAAACATGATGACACCATAATTTCAGTTTTTACTGAATATTTTTTTTTCTCAAATTAACGTTCTCATACAGGCTACTCTTATCGGCCTACCGTATACAAACATGATGACACCATAATTTCAGTTTTTACTGAAAATTTTTTTTTTTCTCAAATTTACGTTCTCATACAAGCTACTCTTATCGGCCTACCGTATACAAACATGATGACACCATAATTTCAGTTTTTACTGAATATTTTTTTTTCTCAAATTAACGTTCTCATACAGGCTACTCTTATCGGCCTACCGTATACAAACATGATGACACCATAATTTTAGTTTTTACTGAAAATTTTTTTTTTCTCAAATTAACGTTCTCATACAGGCTACTTTTATCGGCCTACCGTATACAAACATGGTGACACCATAATTTCAGTTTTTACTGAAATTTTTTTTTTTTTTAAAGTAACGTTTCATACAAGCTACACTTATCGGCCTACCGTATACAAACATGATGACACCATAATTTCAGTTTTTACTGAATATTTTTTTTTCTCAAATTAACGTTCTCATACAGGCTACTCTTATCGGCCTACCGCATACAAACATGATGACACCATAATTTCAGTTTTTACTGAATTTTTTTTTTTTTTTTTAAAGTAACGTTCTCATACAAGCTACACTTATCGGCCTACCGTATACAAACATGATGACACCATAATTTCAGTTTTTACTGAATATTTTTTTTTCTCAAATTAACGTTTTCATACAGGCTACTCTTATCGGCCTACCGTATACAAACATGATGACACCATAATTTCAGTTTTTACTGAAAATTTTTTTTTTTCTCAAATTTACGTTCTCATACAAGCTACTCTTATCGGCCTACCGTATACAAACATGATGACACCATAATTTCAGTTTTTACTGAATATTTTTTATTCTCAAATTAACGTTCTCATACAGGCTACTCTTATCGGCCTACCGTATACAAACATGATGACACCATAATTTTAGTTTTTACTGAAAATTTTTTTTTTCTCAAATTAACGTTCTCATACAGGCTAATTTTATCGGCCTACCGTATACAAACATGGTGACACCATAATTTCAGTTTTTACTGAAATTTTTTTTTTTTTAAAGTAACGTTTCATACAAGCTACACTTATCGGCCTACCGTATACAAACATGATGACACCATAATTTCTGTTGTTACTGAAAGTTTTTTTTTCTCAAATTTACGTTCTCATACAAGCTACTCTTATCGGCCTACCGTATACAAACATGATGACACCATAATTTCAGTTTTTACTGAAATATTTTTTTTTTCTCAAATTAACGTTCTTATACAAGCTACTCTTATCGGCCTACCGTATACAAACATGATGACACCATAATTTCTGTTGTTACTGAAAGTTTTTTTTTCTCAAATTTACGTTCTCATACAAGCTACTCTTATCGGCCTACCGTATACAAACATGATGACACCATAATTTCAGTTTTTACTGAATATTTTTTTTTCTCAAATTAACGTTCTCATACAGGCTACTCTTATCGGCCTACCGCATACAAACATGATGACACCATAATTTCAGTTTTTACTGAATTTTTTTTTTTTTTTTTTTAAAGTAACGTTCTTATACTAGCTACACTTATCGGCCTACCGTATACAAACATGATGACACCATAATTTCAGTTTTTACTGAAAATTTTTTTTTTCTCAAATTAACGTTCTCATACAAGCTAGTCTTATCGGCCTACCGTATACAAACATGATGACACCATAATTTCAGATTTCACTGAAAATTTTTTTTTTTAAAGTAACGTTCTCATACAAGCTACTCTTATCGGCCTACCGTATACAAACATAATGACACCATAATTTCAGTTTTTACTGAAAATTTTTTTTCTCAAATTAACGTTCTCATACAAGCTACTCTTATCGGCCTACCGTATACAAACATGATGACAACATAATTTCAGTTTTCACTGAAAATTTTTTTTTTTTTTTAAAAGTAACGTTCTCATACAACCTACTCTTATCGGCCTACCGTATACAAACATGATGACACCATAACTTCAGTTTTTACTGAAAACTTTTTTTTTTGTCAAATTAACGTTCTCATGCAGACTACTCGTATCGGCCTACCGTATACAAACATGATGAAACCATAATTTCAGTTTTCACTGAAAATTTTTATTTTCTCAAATTAACGTTCTCATACAGGCTACTCTTATCGGCCTACCGTATACCAACATGATGACACCATAATTTCTGTTTTTACTGAAAATTTTGTTTTTTCTCAAATTAACGTTCTCATACAGGCTACTCTTATCGGCCTACCGTATACAAACATGATGACACCATAATTTCAGTTTTTACTGAATTTTTTTTTTCTCAAATTAACGTTCTCATACAAGTTACTCTTATCGGCCTACCGTATACAAACATGATGACACCATAATTTCAGTTTTTACTGAATTTTTTTTTTCTCAAATTAACGTTCTTATACAAGCTACTCTTATCGGCCTACCGTATACAAACATGATGACACCATAATTTTGAGTTTTTACTGAAATATTTTTTTTTCTCAAATTAACGTTCTTATACAAGCTACTCTTATCGGCCTACCGTATACAAACATGGTGACACCATAATTTCAGTTTTTACTGGAATTTTGTTTTTTTAAAAGTAACGTTCTCATACAAGCTACACTTATCGGCCTACCGTATACAAACATGATGACACCATAATTCCAGTTTTTACTGGAATTTTGTTTTTTTAAAAGTAACGTTCTCATACAAGTTACTTTTATCGGCCTACCGTATACAAACATGATGACACCATAATTTCAGTTTTTACTGAATTTTTTTTTTCTCAAATTAACGTTCTCATACAAGCTACTCTTATCGGCCTACCGTATACAAACATGATGACACCAAAATTTCAGTTTTTACTGAAAATTTTTTTTTTCTCAAATTAACGTTCTCATACAAGCTACTCTTATCGGCCTACCGTATACAAACATGATGACACCATAATTTCAGTTTTTACTGAATATTTTTTTTTCTCAAATTAACGTTCTCATACAGACTACTCTTATCGGCCTACCGTATACAAACATGATGACACCATAACTTCAGTTTTTACTGAAAATTTATTTTTTCTCAAATTAACGTTCTCATACAAGTTACTCTTATCTGCCTACCGTATACAAACATGATGACACCATAATTTCAGTTTTTACTGAATTTTTTTTTCCTCAAATTAACGTTCCCATACAAGCTACTCTTATCGGCCTACCGTATACAAACATGATGACACCATCATTTCAGTTTTTACTGAATATTTTTTTTTCTCAAATTAACGTTCTCATACAGGCTACTCTTATCGGCCTACCGTATACAAACATGATGACACCATAATTTTAGTTTTTACTGAAAATTTTTTTTTTCTCAAATTAACGTTCTCATACAGGCTACTTTTATCGGCCTACCGTATACAAACATGGTGACACCATAATTTCAGTTTTTACTGAAATTTTTTTTTTTTTAAAGTAACGTTTCATACAAGCTACACTTATCGGCCTACCGTATACAAACATGATGACACCATAATTTCAGTTTTTACTGAATATTTTTTTTTCTCAAATTAACGTTCTCATACAGGCTACTCTTATCGGCCTACCGCATACAAACATGATGACACCATAATTTCAGTTTTTACTGAATTTTTTTTTTTTTTTTTAAAGTAACGTTCTCATACAAGCTACTCTTATCGGCCTACCGTATACAAACATGATGACACCATAATTTCAGTTTTTACTGAAAATTTTTTTTTTCTCAAATTAACGTTCTCATACAAGCTAGTCTTATCGGCCTACCGTATACAAACATGATGACACCATAATTTCAGATTTCACTGAAAATTTTTTTTTTTAAAGTAACGTTCTCATACAAGCTACTCTTATCGGCCTACCGTATACAAACATGATGACACCATAATTTCAGTTTTTACTGAAAATTTTTTTTCTCAAATTAACGTTCTCATACAAGCTACTCTTATCGGCCTACCGTATACAAACATGATGACAACATAATTTCAGTTTTCACTGAAAATTTTTTTTTTCTCAAATTAACGTTCTCATACAAGCTACTCTTATCGGCCTACCGTATACAAACATGATGACACCATAATTTCAGTTTTTACTGAAAACTTTTTTTTTTGTCAAATTAACGTTCTCATGCAGACTACTCGTATCGGCCTACCGTATACAAACATGATGAAACCATAATTTCAGTTTTCACTGAAAATTTTTATTTTCTCAAATTAACGTTCTCATACAGGCTACTCTTATCGGCCTACCGTATACCAACATGATGACACCATAATTTCTGTTTTTACTGAAAATTTTGTTTTTTCTCAAATTAACGTTCTCATACAGGCTACTCTTATCGGCCTACCGTATACAAACATGATGACACCATAATTTCAGTTTTTACTGAAAATTTTTTTTTCTCAAATTAACGTTCTTATACAAGCTACTCTTATCGGCCTACCGTATACAAACATGATGACACCATAATTTCAGTTTTTACTGGAATTTTGTTTTTTTAAAAGTAACGTTCTCATACAAGCTACACTTATCGGCCTACCGTATACAAACATGATGACACCATAATTCCAGTTTTTACTGGAATTTTGTTTTTTTAAAAGTAACGTTCTCATACAAGCTACACTTATCGGCCTACCGTATACAAACATGATGACACCATAATTTCAGTTTTTACTTAAAATTTTTTTTTTCTCAAATTAACGTTCTCATACAAGTTACTCTTATCGGCCTACCGTATACAAACATGATGACACCATAATTTTAGTTTTTACTGAAAATTTTTTTTTTCTCAAATTAACGTTCTCATACAGGCTACTTTTATCGGCCTACCGTATACAAACATGGTGACACCATAATTTCAGTTTTTACTGAATTTTTTTTTTTTTTAAAGTAACGTTTCATACAAGCTACACTTATCGGCCTACCGTATACAAACATGATGACACCATAATTTCAGTTTTTACTTAAAATTTTTTTTTTCTCAAATTAACGTTCTCATACAAGTTACTCTTATCGGCCTACCGTATACAAACATGATGACACCATAATTTCAGTTTCTACTGAATTTTTTTTTTCTCAAATTAACGTTCTTATACAAGCTACTCTTATCGGCCTACCGTATACAAACATGATGACACCATAATTTCAGTTTTTACTGAAATATTTTTTTTTCTCAAATTAACGTTCTTATACAAGCTACTCTTATCGGCCTACCGTATACAAACATGATGACACCATAATTTCAGTTTTTACTGGAATTTTGATTTTTTAAAAGTAACGTTCTCATACAAGCTACACTTATCGGCCTACCGTATACAAACATGATGACACCATAATTCCAGTTTTTACTGGAATTTTGTTTTTTTAAAAGTAACGTTCTCATACAAGCTACACTTATCGGCCTACCGTATACAAACATGATGACACCATAATTTCAGTTTTTACTGAAATTTTTTTTTTTCTCAAACTAACGTTCTCATACAAGCTACTCTTATCGGCCTACCGTATACAAACATGATCACACCATAATTTCAGTTTTTACTGAAAATTTTTTTTTTCTCAAATTAACGTTCTCATACAAGTTACTTTTATCGGCCTACCGTATACAAACATGATGACACCATAATTTCAGTTTTTACTGAATTTTTTTTTTCTCAAATTAACGTTCTCATACAAGCTACTCTTATCGGCCTACCGTATACAAACATGATGACACCAAAATTTCAGTTTTTACTGAAAATTTTTTTTTCTCAAATTAACGTTCTCATACAAGCTACTCTTATCGGCCTACCGTATACAAACATGATGACACCATAATTTCAGTTTTTACTGAATATTTTTTTTTCTCAAATTAACGTTCTCATACAGACTACTCTTATCGGCCTACCGTATACAAACATGATGACTCCATAACTTCAGTTTTTACTGAAAATTTATTTTTTCTCAAATTAACGTTCTCATACAAGTTACTCTTATCTGCCTACCGTATACAAACATGATGACACCATAATTTCAGTTTTTACTGAATTTTTTTTTCCTCAAATTAACGTTCTCATACAGGCTACTCTTATCGGCCTACCGTATACAAACATGGTGACACCATAATTTCAGTTTTTATTGAAAATTTATTTTTTCTCAAATTAACGTTCTCATACAAGCTACTCTTATCGGCCTACCGTATACAAACATGATGACACCAAAATTTCAGTTTTTACTGAAAATTTTTTTTTTCTCAAATTAACGTTCTCATACAAGCTACTCTTATCGGCCTACCGTATACAAACATGATGACACCATAATTTCAGTTTTTACTGAATATTTTTTTTTCTCAAATTAACGTTCTCATACAGACTACTCTTATCGGCCTACCGTATACAAACATGATGACACCATAACTTCAGTTTTTACTGAAAATTTATTTTTTCTCAAATTAACGTTCTCATACAGGCTACTCTTATCGGCCTACCGTATACAAACATGATGACACCATAATTTCTGTTTTTACTGAAAGTTTTTTTTTCTCAAATTAACGTTCTTATACAAGCTACTCTTATCGGCCTACCGTATACAAACATGATGACACCATAATTTCAGTTTTTACTGAAATATTTTTTTTTCTCAAATTAACGTTCTCATACAGGCTACTCTTATCGGCCTACCGTATACAAACATGATGACACCATAATTTCAGTTTTTACTGGAATTTTGTTTTTTTAAAAGTAACGTTCTCATACAAGCTACACTTATCGGCCTACCGTATACAAACATGATGACACCATAATTTCAGTTTTTACTGAATATTTTTTTTTCTCCAATTAACGTTCTCATACAGGCTACTCTTATCGCCCTACCGTATACAAACATGATGACACCATAATTTTAGTTTTTACTGAAAATTTTTTTTTTCTCAAATTAACGTTCTCATACAAGTTACTCTTATCGGCCTACCGTATACAAACATGATGACACCATAATTTCAGTTTTTACTGAATTTTTTTTTTCTCAAATTAACGTTCTCATACAGGCTACTTTTATCGGCCTACCGTATACAAACATGGTGACACCATAATTTCAGTTTTTACTGAAATTTTTTTTTTTTTAAAGTAACGTTCTCATACAAGCTACACTTATCGGCCTACCGTATACAAACATGATGACACCATAATTTCAGTTTTTACTGAATATTTTTTTTTCTCAAATTAACGTTCTCATACAGGCTACTCTTATCGGCCTACCGCATAATAACATGATGACACCATAATTTCAGTTTTTACTGAATTTTTTTTTTTTTTTTTTTAAAGTAACGTTCTCATACAAGCTACACTTATCGGCCTACCGTATACAAACATGATGACACCATAATTTCAGTTTTTACTGAAATTTTTTTTTTTCTCAAATTAACGTTCTCATACAAGCTACTCTTATCGGCCTACCGTATACAAACATGATGACACCATAATTTCAGATTTCACTGAAAATTTTTTTTTTTAAAGTAACGTTCTCATACAAGCTACTCTTATCGGCCTACCGTATACAAACATGATGACACCATAATTTCAGTTTTTACTGAAAATTTTTTTTCTCAAATTAACGTTCTCATACAAGCTACTCTTATCGGCCTACCGTATACAAACATGATGACACCATAATTTCAGTTTTCACTGAAAATTTTTTTTTTTTTTTAAAAGTAACGTTCTCATACAACCTACTCTTATCGGCCTACCGTATACAAACATGATGACACCATAATTTCAGTTTTTACTGAAAACTTTTTTTTTTGTCAAATTAACGTTCTCATGCAGACTACTCGTATCGGCCTACCGTATACAAACATGATGAAACCATAATTTCAGTTTTCACTGAAAATTTTTATTTTCTCAAATTAACGTTCTCATACAGGCTACTCTTATCGGCCTACTGTATACCAACATGATGACACCATAATTTCTGTTTTTACTGAAAATTTTGTTTTTTCTCAAATTAACGTTCTCATACAGGCTACTCTTATCGGCTTACCGTATACAAACATGATGACACCATAATTTCAGTTTTTACTGAAAATTTTTTTTTCTCAAATTAACGTTCTCATACAAGCTACTCTTATCGGCCTACCGTATACAAACATGATGACACCAAATTTCAGTTTTTACTGAAATATTTTTTTTTCTCAAATTAACGTTCTTATACAAGCTACTCTTATCGGCCTTACGTATACAAACATGATGACACCATAATTTCAGTTTTTACTGGAATTTTGTTTTTTTAAAAGTAACGTTCTCATACAAGCTACACTTATCGGCCTACCGTATACAAACATGATGACACCATAATTTCAGTTTTTACTGAAAATTTTTTTTTTCTCAAATTAACGTTCCCATACAAGCTACTCTTATCGGCCTACCGTATACAAACATGATGACACCATAATTTCAGTTTTTACTGAAAATTTTTTTTTTCTCAAATTAACGTTCTCATACAAGCTACTCTTATCGGCCTACCGTATACAAACATGATGACACCATAATTTCAGTTTTTACTGAATTTTTTTTTTCTCAAATTAACGTTCTCATACAGGCTACTCTTATCGGCCTACCGTATACAAACATGATGACACCATAATTTCAGTTTTTACTGAAAATTTTTTTTTTCTCAAATTAACGTTCTCATACAAGCTACTCTAATCGGCCTACCGTATACAAACATGATGACACCATAATTTCAGTTTTTACTGAAAATTTTTTTTTCTCAAATTAACGTTCTCATACAGGCTACACTTATCGGCCTACCGTATACAAACATGATGACACCATAATTTCAGTTTTTACTGAAAATTTTTTTTTTCTCAAATTAACGTTCTCATACAAGTTACTCTTATCGGCCTACAGTATACAAACATGATGACACCATAATTTCAGTTTTTACTGAAAATTTTTTTTTTCTCAAATTAACGTTCTCATACAAGCTACTCTTATCGGCCTACCGTATACAAACATGATGACACCATAATTTCAGTTTTTACTGAATATTTTTTTTTCTCAAATTAACGTTCTCATACAGGCTACTCTTATCGGCCTACCGCATACAAACATGATGACACCATAATTTCTGTTTTTACTGAAAGTTTTTTTTTCTCAAATTAACGTTCTCATACAGGCTACTCTTATCGGCCTACCGTATACAAACATGATGACACCATAATTTCAGTTTTTACTGAAAATTTTTTTTTTCACAAATTAACGTTCTCATACAAGTTACTCTTATCTGCCTACCGTATACAAACATGATGACACCATAATTTCAGTTTTCACTGAAAATTTTTTTTTTTTTTTAAAAGTAACGTTCTCATACAACCTACTCTTATCGGCCTACCGTATACAAACATGATGACACCATAACTTCAGTTTTTACTGAAAACTTTTTTTTTTGTCAAATTAACGTTCTCATGCAGACTACTCGTATCGGCCTACCGTATACAAACATGATGACACCATAATTTCAGTTTTTACTGAATATTTTTTTTTCTCAAATTAACGTTCTCATACAGGCTACTCTTATCGGCCTACCGTATACAAACATGATGACACCATAATTTCAGTTTTTACTTAAAATTTTTTTTTTCTCAAATTAACGTTCTCATACAAGTTACTCTTATCGGCCTACCGTATACAAACATGATGACACCATAATTTCAGTTTTTACTGAATTTTTTTTTTCTCAAATTAACGTTCTCATACAAGTTACTCTTATCGGCCTACCGTATACAAACATGATGACACCATAATTTCAGTTTTTACTGAATTTTTTTTTTTCTCAAATTAACGTTCTTATACAAGCTACTCTTATCGGCCTACCGTATACAAACATGATGACACCATAATTTCAGTTTTTACTGAAATATTTTTTTTTCTCAAATTAACGTTCTTATACAAGCTACTCTTATCGGCCTACCGTATACAAACATGATGACACCATAATTTCAGTTTTTACTGGAATTTTGTTTTTTTAAAAGTAACGTTCTCATACAAGCTACACTTATCGGCCTACCGTATACAAACATGATGACACCATAATTCCAGTTTTTACTGGAATTTTGTTTTTTTAAAAGTAACGTTCTCATACAAGCTACACTTATCGGCCTACCGTATACAAACATGATGACACCATAATTTCAGTTTTTACTGAAATTTTTTTTTTTCTCAAACTAACGTTCTCATACAAGCTACTCTTATCGGCCTACCGTATACAAACATGATCACACCATAATTTCAGTTTTTACTGAAAATTTTTTTTTTCTCAAATTAACGTTCTCATACAAGTTACTTTTATCGGCCTACCGTATACAAACATGATGACACCATAATTTCAGTTTTTACTGAATTTTTTTTTTCTCAAATTAACGTTCTCATACAAGCTACTCTTATCGGCCTACCGTATACAAACATGATGACACCAAAATTTCAGTTTTTACTGGAATTTTGTTTTTTTAAAAGTAACGTTCTCATACAAGCTACACTTATCGGCCTACCGTATACAAACATGATGACACCATAATTTCAGTTTTTATTGAAAATTTTATTTTTCTCAAATTAACGTTCTTATACAAGCTACTCTTATCGGCCTACCGTATACAAACATGATGACACCATAATTTCAGTTTTTACTGGAATTTTTTTTTCTCAAATTAACGTTCTCATACAAGCTACTCTTATCGGCCTACCGTATACAAACATGATGACACCAAAATTTCAGTTTTTACTGAAAATTTTTTTTTTCTCAAATTAACGTTCTCATACAAGCTACTCTTATCGGCCTACCGTATACAAACATGATGACACCATAATTTCAGTTTTTACTGAATATTTTTTTTTCTCAAATTAACGTTCTCATACAGACTACTCTTATCGGCCTACCGTATACAAACATGATGACACCATAACTTCAGTTTTTACTGAAAATTTATTTTTTCTCAAATTAACGTTCTCATACAAGTTACTCTTATCTGCCTACCGTATACAAACATGATGACACCATAATTTCAGTTTTTACTGAATTTTTTTTTCCTCAAATTAACGTTCTCATACAGGCTACTCTTATCGGCCTACCGTATACAAACATGGTGACACCATAATTTCAGTTTTTATTGAAAATTTATTTTTTCTCAAATTAACGTTCTCATACAAGCTACTCTTATCGGCCTACCGTATACAAACATGATGACACCAAAATTTCAGTTTTTACTGAAAATTTTTTTTTTCTCAAATTAACGTTCTCATACAAGCTACTCTTATCGGCCTACCGTATACAAACATGATGACACCATAATTTCAGTTTTTACTGAATATTTTTTTTTCTCAAATTAACGTTCTCATACAGACTACTCTTATCGGCCTACCGTATACAAACATGATGACACCATAACTTCAGTTTTTACTGAAAATTTATTTTTTCTCAAATTAACGTTCTCATACAGGCTACTCTTATCGGCCTACCGTATACAAACATGATGACACCATAATTTCTGTTTTTACTGAAAGTTTTTTTTTCTCAAATTAACGTTCTTATACAAGCTACTCTTATCGGCCTACCGTATACAAACATGATGACACCATAATTTCAGTTTTTACTGAAATATTTTTTTTTCTCAAATTAACGTTCTCATACAGGCTACTCTTATCGGCCTACCGTATACAAACATGATGACACCATAATTTCAGTTTTTACTGGAATTTTGTTTTTTTAAAAGTAACGTTCTCATACAAGCTACACTTATCGGCCTACCGTATACAAACATGATGACACCATAATTTCAGTTTTTACTGAATATTTTTCTTTCTCCAATTAACGTTCTCACACAGGCTACTCTTATCGCCCTACCGTATACAAACATGATGACACCATAATTTTAGTTTTTACTGAAAATTTTTTTTTTCTCAAATTAACGTTCTCATACAAGTTACTCTTATCGGCCTACCGTATACAAACATGATGACACCATAATTTCAGTTTTTACTGAATTTTTTTTTTCTCAAATTAACGTTCTCATACAGGCTACTTTTATCGGCCTACCGTATACAAACATGGTGACACCATAATTTCAGTTTTTACTGAAATTTTTTTTTTTTTTAAAGTAACGTTCTCATACAAGCTACACTTATCGGCCTACCGTATACAAACATGATGACACCATAATTTCAGTTTTTACTGAATATTTTTTTTTCTCAAATTAACGTTCTCATACAGGCTACTCTTATCGGCCTACCGCATAATAACATGATGACACCATAATTTCAGTTTTTACTGAATTTTTTTTTTTTTTTTTTTAAAGTAACGTTCTCATACAAGCTACACTTATCGGCCTACCGTATACAAACATGATGACACCATAATTTCAGTTTTTACTGAAAATTTTTTTTTTCTCAAATTAACGTTCTCATACAAGCTACTCTTATCGGCCTACCGTATACAAACATGATGACACCATAATTTCAGATTTCACTGAAAATTTTTTTTTTTAAAGTAACGTTCTCATACAAGCTACTCTTATCGGCCTACCGTATACAAACATGATGACACCATAATTTCAGATTTTACTGAAAATTTTTTTTCTCAAATTAACGTTCTCATACAAGCTACTCTTATCGGCCTACCGTATACAAACATGATGACACCATAATTTCAGTTTTCACTGAAAATTTTTTTTTTTTTTTAAAAGTAACGTTCTCATACAACCTACTCTTATCGGCCTACCGTATACAAACATGATGACACCATAATTTCAGTTTTTACTGAAAACTTTTTTTTTTGTCAAATTAACGTTCTCATGCAGACTACTCGTATCGGCCTACCGTATACAAACATGATGAAACCATAATTTCAGTTTTCACTGAAAATTTTTATTTTCTCAAATTAACGTTCTCATACAGGCTACTCTTATCGGCCTACTGTATACCAACATGATGACACCATAATTTCTGTTTTTACTGAAAATTTTGTTTTTTCTCAAATTAACGTTCTCATACAGGCTACTCTTATCGGCTTACCGTATACAAACATGATGACACCATAATTTCAGTTTTTACTGAAAATTTTTTTTTCTCAAATTAACGTTCTCATACAAGCTACTCTTATCGGCCTACCGTATACAAACATGATGACACCATAATTTCAGTTTTTACTGAAATATTTTTTTTTCTCAAATTAACGTTCTTATACAAGCTACTCTTATCGGCCTTACGTATACAAACATGATGACACCATAATTTCAGTTTTTACTGGAATTTTGTTTTTTTAAAAGTAACGTTCTCATACAAGCTACTCTTATCGGCCTACCGTATACAAACATGATGACACCATAATTTCAGTTTTTACTGAATATTTTTTTTTCTCAAATTAACGTTCTCATACAGACTACTCTTATCGGCCTACCGTATACAAACATGATGACACCATAACTTCAGTTTTTACTGAAAATTTATTTTTTCTCAAATTAACGTTCTCATACAGGCTACTCTTATCGGCCTACCGTATACAAACATGATGACACCATAATTTCTGTTTTTACTGAAAGTTTTTTTTTCTCAAATTAACGTTCTTATACAAGCTACTCTTATCGGCCTACCGTATACAAACATGATGACACCATAATTTCAGTTTTTACTGAAATATTTTTTTTTCTCAAATTAACGTTCTCATACAGGCTACTCTTATCGGCCTACCGTATACAAACATGATGACACCATAATTTCAGTTTTTACTGGAATTTTGTTTTTTTAAAAGTAACGTTCTCATACAAGCTACACTTATCGGCCTACCGTATACAAACATGATGACACCATAATTTCAGTTTTTACTGAATATTTTTCTTTCTCCAATTAACGTTCTCACACAGGCTACTCTTATCGCCCTACCGTATACAAACATGATGACACCATAATTTTAGTTTTTACTGAAAATTTTTTTTTTCTCAAATTAACGTTCTCATACAAGTTACTCTTATCGGCCTACCGTATACAAACATGATGACACCATAATTTCAGTTTTTACTGAATTTTTTTTTTCTCAAATTAACGTTCTCATACAGGCTACTTTTATCGGCCTACCGTATACAAACATGGTGACACCATAATTTCAGTTTTTACTGAAATTTTTTTTTTTTTTAAAGTAACGTTCTCATACAAGCTGCACTTATCGGCCTACCGTATACAAACATGATGACACCATAATTTCAGTTTTTACTGAATATTTTTTTTTCTCAAATTAACGTTCTCATACAGGCTACTCTTATCGGCCTACCGCATAATAACATGATGACACCATAATTTCAGTTTTTACTGAATTTTTTTTTTTTTTTTTTTAAAGTAACGTTCTCATACAAGCTACACTTATCGGCCTACCGTATACAAACATGATGACACCATAATTTCAGTTTTTACTGAAAATTTTTTTTTTCTCAAATTAACGTTCTCATACAAGCTACTCTTATCGGCCTACCGTATACAAACATGATGACACCATAATTTCAGATTTCACTGAAAATTTTTTTTTTTTTTTAAAAGTAACGTTCTCATACAAGCTACTCTTATCGGCCTACCGTATACAAACATGATGACACCATAATTTCAGTTTTTACTGAAATATTTTTTTTTCTCAAATTAACGTTCTTATACAAGCTACTCTTATCGGCCTTACGTATACAAACATGATGACACCATAATTTCAGTTTTTACTGGAATTTTGTTTTTTTAAAAGTAACGTTCTCATACAAGCTACACTTATCGGCCTACCGTATACAAACATGATGACACCATAATTTCAGTTTTTACTGAAAATTTTTTTTTTCTCAAATTAACGTTCCCATACAAGCTACTCTTATCGGCCTACCGTATACAAACATGATGACACCATAATTTCAGTTTTTACTGAAAATTTTTTTTTTCTCAAATTAACGTTCTCATACAAGTTACTCTTATCGGCCTACCGTATACAAACATGATGACACCATAATTTCAGTTTTTACTGAAATTTTTTTTTTCTCAAATTAACGTTCTCATACAGGCTACTCTTATCGGCCTACCGTATACAAACATGATGACACCATAATTTCAGTTTTTACTGAAAATTTTTTTTTTCTCAAATTAACGTTCTCATACAAGCAACTCTTATCGGCCTACCGTATACAAACATGATGACACCATAATTTCAGTTTTTACTGAAAATTTTTTTTTCTCAAATTAACGTTCTCATACAGGCTACACTTATCGGCCTACCGTATACAAACATGATGACACCATAATTTCAGTTTTTACTGAAAATTTTTTTTTTCTCAAATTAACGTTCTCATACAAGTTACTCTTATCGGCCTACCGTATACAAACATGATGACACCATAATTTCAGTTTTTACTGAAAATTTTTTTTTTCTCAAATTAACGTTCTCATACAAGCTACTCTTATCGGCCTACCGTATACAAACATGATGACACCATAATTTCAGTTTTTACTGAATATTTTTTTTTCTCAAATTAACGTTCTCATACAGGCTACTCTTATCGGCCTACCGCATACAAACATGATGACACCATAATTTCTGTTTTTACTGAAAGTTTTTTTTTCTCAAATTAACGTTCTCATACAGGCTACTCTTATCGGCCTACCGTATACAAACATGATGACACCATAATTTCAGTTTTTACTGAAAATTTTTTTTTTCACAAATTAACGTTCTCATACAAGTTACTCTTATCTGCCTACCGTATACAAACATGATGACACCATAATTTCAGTTTTTACTGAATTTTTTTTTTCTCAAATTAACGTTCTCATACAGGCTACTCTTATCGGCCTACCGTATACAAACATGGTAACACCATAATTTCAGTTTTTACTGAAATTTTTTTTTTTTTTAAAGTAACGTTCTCATACAAGCTACACTTATCGGCCTACCGTATACAAACATGATGACACCATAATTTCAGTTTTTACTGAATATTTTTTTTTCGCAAATTAACGTTCTCATACAGGCTACTCTTATCGGCCTACCGCATACAAACATGATGACACCATAATTTCAGTTTTTACTGAATTTTTTTTTTTTTTTTTTAAAGTAACGTTCTCATACAAGCTACACTTATCGGCCTACCGTATACAAACATGATGACACCATAATTTCAGTTTTTACTGAAAATTTTTTTTTTCTCAAATTAACGTTCTCATACAAGCTACTCTTATCGGCCTACAGTATACAAACATGATAACACCATAATTTCAGATTTCACTGAAAATTTTTTTTTTTAAAGTAACGTTCTCATACAAGCTACTCTTATCGGCCTACCGTATACAAACATGATGACACCATAATTTCAGTTTTTACTGAAAATTTTTTTTCTCAAATTAACGTTCTCATACAAGCTACTCTTATCGGCCTACCGTATACAAACATGATGACACCATAATTTCAGTTTTCACTGAAAATTTTTTTTTTTTTTTAAAAGTAATGTTCTCATACAAGCTACACTTATCGGCCTACCGTATACAAACATGATGACACCATAATTTCAGTTTTTACTGAATATTTTTTTTTCTCAAATTAACGTTCTCATACAAGTTACTCTTATCGGCCTACCGTATACAAACATGATGACACCATAATTTCAGTTTTTACTGGAATTTTTTTTTCTCAAATTAACGTTCTCATACAGGCTACTCTTATCGGCCTACCGTATACAAACATGATGACACCATAATTTCAGTTTTTACTGAAAATTTTTTTTTTCTCAAATTAACGTTCTCATACAAGTTACTCTTATCGGCCTACCGTATACAAACATGATGACACCATAATTTCAGTTTTTACTGAATTTTTTTTTTCTCAAATTAACGTTCTCATACAGGCTACTCTTATCGGCCTACCGTATACAAACATGATGACACCATAATTTCAGTTTTTACTGAAAATTTTTTTTTTTCTCAAATTAACGTTCTCATACAAGCTACTCTTATCGGCCTACCGTATACAAACATGATGACACCATAATTTCAGTTTTTACTGAATATTTTTTTTTCTCAAATTAACGTTCTCATACAAGCTACTCTTATCGGCCTACCGTATACAAACATGATGACACCATAATTTCAGTTTTTACTGATTATTTTTTTTTCTCAAATTAACGTTCTCATACAGGCTACTCTTATCGGCCTACCGTATACAAACATGATGACACCATAATTTCAGTTTTTACTGAAATATTTTTTTTTCTCAAATTAACGTTCTTATACAAGCTACTCTTATCGGCCTACCGTATACAAACATGATGACACCATAATTTCTGTTTTTACTGGAATTTTGTTTTTTTAAAAGTAACGTTCTCATACAAGCTACACTTATCGGCCTACCGTATACAAACATGATGACACCATAATTTCAGTTTTTACTGGAATTTTGTTTTTTTAAAAGTAACGTTCTCATACAAGCTACACTTATCGGCCTACCGTATACAAACATGATGACACCATAATTTCAGTTTTTACTGGAATTTTTTTTTTTCTCAAATTAACGTTCTCATACAAGCTACTCTTATCGGCCTACCGTATACAAACATGATGACACCATAATTTCAGTTTTTACTGAATATTTTTTTTTCTCAAATTAACGTTCTCATACAAGTTACTCTTATCGGCCTACCGTATACAAACATGATGACACCATAATTTCAGTTTTTACTGAAAATTTTTTTTTTCTCAAATTAACGTTCTCATACAGGCTACTCTTATCGGCCTACCGTATACAAACATGATGACACCATAATTTTACTGAAAATTTTTTTTTTCTCAAATTAACGTTCTCATACAAGCTACTCTTATCGGCCTACCGTATACAAACATGATGACACCATAATTTCAGTGTTTACTGAATATTTTTTTTTCTCAAATTAACGTTCTCATACAGGCTATTCTTATCGGCCTACCGTATACAAACATGATGACACCGTAATTTCAGTTTTTACTGAAAATTTATTTTTTCTCAAATTACCGTTCTCATACAGGCTACTCTTATCGGCCTACCGTATACAAACATGATGACACCATAATTTCTGTTTTTACTGAAAGTTTTTTTTTCTCAAATTAACGTTCTTATACAAGCTACTCTTATCGGCCTACCGTATACAAACATGATGACACCATAATTTCAGTTTTTACTGGAATTTTGTTTTTTTAAAAGTAACGTTCTCATACAAGCTACACTTATCGGCCTACCGTATACAAACATGATGACACCATAATTTCAGTTTTTACTGAATATTTTTTTTTTCTCAAATTAACGTTCTCATACAGGCTACTCTTATCGGCCTACCGTATACAAACATGATGACACCATAATTTTAGTTTTTACTGAAAATTTTTTTTTTTCTCAAATTAACGTTCTCATACAGGCTACTTTTATCGGCCTACCGTATACAAACATGATGACACCATAATTTTACTGAAAATTTTTTTTTTCTCAAATTAACGTTCTCATACAAGCTACTCTTATCGGCCTACCGTATACAAACATGATGACACCATAATTTCAGTTTTTACTGAATTTTTTTTTTCTCAAATTAACGTTCTTATACAAGCTACTCTTATCGGCCTACCGTATACAAACATGATGACACCATAATTTCAGTTTTTACTGAAATATTTTTTTTTCTCAAATTAACGTTCTTATACAAGCTACTCTTATCGGCCTACCGTATACAAACATGATGACACCATAATTTCAGTTTTTACTGGAATTTTGTTTTTTTAAAAGTAACGTTCTCATACAAGCTACACTTATCGGCCTACCGTATACAAACATGATGACATTATAATTTCAGTTTTTACTGGAATTTTGTTTTTTTAAAAGTAACGTTCTCATACAAGCTACACTTATCGGCCTACCGTATACAAACATGATGACACCATAATTTCAGTTTTTACTGAAATTTTTTTTTTTCTCAAACTAACGTTCTCATACAAGCTACTCTTATCGGCCTACCGTATACAAACATGATCACACCATAATTTCAGTTTTTACTGAAAATTTTTTTTTTCTCAAATTAACGTTCTCATACAAGTTACTCTTATCGGCCTACCGTATACAAACATGATGACACCATAATTTCAGTTTTTACTGAATTTTTTTTTTCTCAAATTAACGTTCTCATACAGGCTACTCTTATCGGCCTACCGTATACAAACATGATGACACCATATTTTCAGTTTTTACTTAAAATTTTTTTTTTCTCAAATTAACGTTCTCATACAAGTTACTCTTATCGGCCTACCGTATACAAACATGATGACACCATAATTTCAGTTTTTACTGAATTTTTTTTTTCTCAAATTAACGTTCTCATACAAGTTACTCTTATCGGCCTACCGTATACAAACATGATGACACCATAATTTCAGTTTTTACTGAAATATTTTTTTTTCTCAAATTAACGTTCTTATACAAGCTACTCTTATCGGCCTACCGTATACAAACATGATGACACCATAATTTCAGTTTTTACTGGAATTTTGTTTTTTTAAAAGTAACGTTCTCATACAAGCTACACTTATCGGCCTACCGTATACAAACATGATGACATTATAATTTCAGTTTTTACTGGAATTTTGTTTTTTTAGAAGTAACGTTCTCATACAAGCTACACTTATCGGCCTACCGTATGCAAACATGATGACACCATAATTTCAGTTTTTACTGAAATTTTTTTTTTTCTCAAAGTAACGTTCTCATACAAGCTACTCTTATCGGCCTACCGTATACAAACATGATGACACCATAATTTCAGTTTTTACTGAAAATTTTTTTTTTCTCAAATTAACGTTCTCATACAAGTTACTCTTATCGGCCTACCGTATACAAACATGATGACACCATAATTTCAGTTTTTACTGAATTTTTTTTTTCTCAAATTAACGTTCTCATACAGGCTACTCTTATCGGCCTACCGTATACAAACATGATGACACCATAATTTCAGTTTTTACTAAAAATTTTTTTTTTTCTCAAATTAACGTTCTCATACAAGCTACTCTTATCGGCCTACCGTATACAAACATGATGACACCATAATTTCAGTTTTTACTGAATATTTTTTTTTCTCAAATTAACGTTCTCATACAGACTACTCTTATCGGCCTACCGTATACAAACATGATGACACCATAATTACAGTTTTTACTGAAAATTTTTTTTTTCTCAAATTAACGTTCTCATACAAGTTACTCTTATCGGCCTACCGTATACAAACATGATGACACCATAATTTCAGTTTTTACTGAAAATTTTTTTTTTCTCAAATTAACGTTCTCATACAAGCTACTCTTATCGGCCTACCGTATACAAACATGATGACACCATAATTTCAGTTTTTACTGAATATTTTTTTTTCTCAAATTAACGTTCTCATACAGGCTACTCTTATCGGCCTACCGTATACAAACATGATGACACCATAATTTCAGTTTTTACTGAAAATTTATTTTTTCTCAAATTAACGTTCTCATACAGGCTACTCTTATCGGCCTACCGTATACAAACATGATGACACCATAATTTCTGTTTTTACTGAAAGTTTTTTTTTCTCAAATTAACGTTCTTATACAAGCTACTCTTATCGGCCTACCGTATACAAACATGATGACACCATAATTTCAGTTTTTACTGAAATATTTTTTTTTTCTCAAATTAACGTTCTTATACAAGCTACTCTTATCGGCCTACCGTATACAAACATGATGACACCATAATTTCAGTTTTTACTGGAATTTTGTTTTTTTAAAAGTAACGTTCTCATACAAGCTACACTTATCGGCCTACCGTATACAAACATGATGACACCATAATTTCAGTTTTTACTGAATATTTTTTTTTCTCAAATTAACGTTCTCATACAGGCTACTCTTTTCGGCCTACCGTATACAAACATGATGACACCATAATTTTAGTTTTTACTGAAAATTTTTTTTTTCTCAAATTAACGTTCTCATACAAGTTACTCTTATCGGCCTACCGTATACAAACATGATGACACCATAATTTCAGTTTTTACTGAATTTTTTTTTTCTCAAATTAACGTTCTCATACAGGCTACTTTTATCGGCCTACCGTATACAAACATGGTGACACCATAATTTCAGTTTTTACTGAAATTTTTTTTTTTTTTAAAGTAACGTTCTCATACAAGCTACACTTATCGGCCTACCGTATACAAACATGATGACACCATAATTTCAGTTTTTACTGAATATTTTTTTTTCTCAAATTAACGTTCTCATACAGGCTACTCTTATCGGCCTACCGCATAATAACATCATGACACCATAATTTCAGTTTTTACTGAATTTTTTTTTTTTTTTTCTCAAATTAACGTTCTCATACAAGCTACTCTTATCGGCCTACCGTATACAAACATGATGACACCATAATTTCAGATTTCACTGAAAATTTTTTTTTTTAAAGTAACGTTCTCATACAAGCTACTCTTATCGGCCTACCGTATACAAACATGATGACACCATAATTTCAGTTTTTACTGAAAATTTTTTTTCTCAATTTAACGTTCTCATACAAGCTACTCTTATCGGCCTACCGTATACAAACATGATGACACCATAATTTCAGTTTTCACTGAAAATTTTTTTTTTTTTTTAAAAGTAACGTTCTCATACAACCTACTCTTATCGGCCTACCGTATACAAACATGATGACACCATAATTTCAGTTTTTACTGAAAACTTTTTTTTTGTCAAATTAACGTTCTCATGCAGACTACTCGTATCGGCCTACCGTATACAAACATGATGAAACCATAATTTCAGTTTTCACTGAAAATTTTTATTTTCTCAAATTAACGTTCTCATACAGGCTACTCTTATCGGCCTACTGTATACCAACATGATGACACCATAATTTCTGTTTTTACTGAAAATTTTGTTTTTTCTCAAATTAACGTTCTCATACAGGCTACTCTTATCGGCTTACCGTATACAAACATGATGACACCATAATTTCAGTTTTTACTGAAAATTTTTTTTTCTCAAATTAACGTTCTCATACAAGCTACTCTTATCGGCCTACCGTATACAAACATGATGACACCATAATTTCAGTTTTTACTGAAAATTTTTTTTTTTCTCAAATTAACGTTCTCATACAAGCTACTCTTATCGGCCTACCGTATACAAACATGATGACACCATAATTTCAGTTTTTACTGAATATTTTTTTTTCTCAAATTAACGTTCTCATACAGGCTACTCTTATCGGCCTACCGTATGCAAACATGATGACACCATAATTTCTGTTTTTACTGAAAATTTTTTTTTTCTCAAATTAACGTTCTCATACAAGTTACTCTTATCGGCCTACCGTATACAAACATGATGACACCATAATTTCAGTTTTTACTGAATTTTTTTTTTCTCAAATTAACGTTCTCATACAGGCTACTCTTATCGGCCTACCGTATACAAACATGATGACACCATAATTTCAGTTTTTACTGAAATATTTTTTTTTTTCAAATTAACGTTCTTATACAAGCTACTCTTATCGGCCTTACGTATACAAACATGATGACACCATAATTTCAGTTTTTACTGGAATTTTGTTTTTTTAAAAGTAACGTTCTCATACAAGCTACACTTATCGGCCTACCGTATACAAACATGATGACACCATAATTTCAGTTTTTACTGAAAATTTTTTTTTTCTCAAATTAACGTTCCCATACAAGCTACTCTTATCGGCCTACCGTATACAAACATGATGACACCATAATTTCAGTTTTTACTGAAAATTTTTTTTTTCTCAAATTAACGTTCTCATACAAGTTACTCTTATCGGCCTACCGTATACAAACATGATGACACCATAATTTCAGTTTTTACTGAATTTTTTTTTTCTCAAATTAACGTTCTCATACAGGCTACTCTTATCGGCCTACCGTATACAAACATGATGACACCATAATTTCAGTTTTCACTGAAAATTTTTATTTTCTCAAATTAACGTTCTCATACAGGCTACTCTTATCGGCCTACTGTATACCAACATAATGACACCATAATTTCTGTTTTTACTGAAAATTTTGTTTTTTCTCAAATTAACGTTCTCATACAGGCTACTCTTATCGGCTTACCGTATACAAACATGATGACACCATAATTTCAGTTTTTACTGAAAATTTTTTTTTCTCAAATTAACGTTCTCATACAAGCTACTCTTATCGGCCTACCGTATACAAACATGATGACACCATAATTTCAGTTTTTACTGAAATATTTTTTTTTTCAAATTAACGTTCTTATACAAGCTACTCTTATCGGCCTTACGTATACAAATATGATGACACCATAATTTCAGTTTTTACTGGAATTTTGTTTTTTTAAAAGTAACGTTCTCATACAAGCTACACTTATCGGCCTACCGTATACAAACATGATGACACCATAATTTCAGTTTTTACTGAAAATTTTTTTTTTCTCAAATTAACGTTCCCATACAAGCTACTCTTATCGGCCTACCGTATACAAACATGATGACACCATAATTTCAGTTTTTACTGAAAATTTTTTTTTTCTCAAATTAAAGTTCTCATACAAGTTACTCTTATCGGCCTACCGTATACAAACATGATGACACCATAATTTCAGTTTTTACTGAATTTTTTTTTTCTCAAATTAACGTTCTCATACAGGCTACTCTTATCGGCCTACCGTATACAAACATGATGACACCATAATTTCAGTTTTTACTGAAAATTTTTTTTTTCTCAAATTAACGTTCTCATACAAGCTACTCTTATCGGCCTACCGTATACAAACATGATGACACCATAATTTCAGTTTTTACTGAATATTTTTTTTTCTCAAATTAACGTTCTCATACAGGCTACTCTTATCGGCCTACCGTATACAAACATGATGACACCATAATTTCTGTTTTTACTGAAAATTTTTTTTTTCTCAAATTAACGTTCTCATACAAGTTACTCTTATCGGCCTACCGTATACAAACATGATGACACCATAATTTCAGTTTTTACTGAATTTTTTTTTTCTCAAATTAACGTTCTCATACAGGCTACTCTTATCGGCCTACCGTATACAAACATGATGACACCATAATTTCAGTTTTTACTGAAATATTTTTTTTTTTCAAATTAACGTTCTTATACAAGCTACTCTTATCGGCCTTACGTATACAAACATGATGACACCATAATTTCAGTTTTTACTGGAATTTTGTTTTTTTAAAAGTAACGTTCTCATACAAGCTACACTTATCGGCCTACCGTATACAAACATGATGACACCATAATTTCAGTTTTTACTGAAAATTTTTTTTTTCTCAAATTAACGTTCCCATACAAGCTACTCTTATCGGCCTACCGTATACAAACATGATGACACCATAATTTCAGTTTTTACTGAAAATTTTTTTTTTCTCAAATTAACGTTCTCATACAAGTTACTCTTATCGGCCTACCGTATACAAACATGATGACACCATAATTTCAGTTTTTACTGAATTTTTTTTTTCTCAAATTAACGTTCTCATACAGGCTACTCTTATCGGCCTACCGTATACAAACATGATGACACCATAATTTCAGTTTTCACTGAAAATTTTTATTTTCTCAAATTAACGTTCTCATACAGGCTACTCTTATCGGCCTACTGTATACCAACATAATGACACCATAATTTCTGTTTTTACTGAAAATTTTGTTTTTTCTCAAATTAACGTTCTCATACAGGCTACTCTTATCGGCTTACCGTATACAAACATGATGACACCATAATTTCAGTTTTTACTGAAAATTTTTTTTTCTCAAATTAACGTTCTCATACAAGCTACTCTTATCGGCCTACCGTATACAAACATGATGACACCATAATTTCAGTTTTTACTGAAATATTTTTTTTTTCAAATTAACGTTCTTATACAAGCTACTCTTATCGGCCTTACGTATACAAACATGATGACACCATAATTTCAGTTTTTACTGGAATTTTGTTTTTTTAAAAGTAACGTTCTCATACAAGCTACACTTATCGGCCTACCGTATACAAACATGATGACACCATAATTTCAGTTTTTACTGAAAATTTTTTTTTTCTCAAATTAACGTTCCCATACAAGCTACTCTTATCGGCCTACCGTATACAAACATGATGACACCATAATTTCAGTTTTTACTGAAAATTTTTTTTTTCTCAAATTAAAGTTCTCATACAAGTTACTCTTATCGGCCTACCGTATACAAACATGATGACACCATAATTTCAGTTTTTACTGAATTTTTTTTTTCTCAAATTAACGTTCTCATACAGGCTACTCTTATCGGCCTACCGTATACAAACATGATGACACCATAATTTCAGTTTTTACTGAAAATTTTTTTTTTCTCAAATTAACGTTCTCATACAAGCTACTCTTATCGGCCTACCGTATACAAACATGATGACACCATAATTTCAGTTTTTACTGAATATTTTTTTTTCTCAAATTAACGTTCTCATACAGGCTACACTTATCGGCCTACCGTATACAAACATGATGACACCATAATTTCAGTTTTTACTGAAAATTTTTTTTTTCTCAAATTAACGTTCTCATACAAGTTACTCTTATCGGCCTACCGTATACAAACATGATGACACCATAATTTCAGTTTTTACTGAAAATTTTTTTTTTCTCAAATTAACGTTCTCATACAAGCTACTCTTATCGGCCTACCGTATACAAACATGATGACACCATAATTTCAGTTTTTACTGAATATTTTTTTTTCTCAAATTAACGTTCTCATACAGGCTACTCTTATCGGCCTACCGTATACAAACATGATGACACCATAATTTCAGTTTTTACTGAAAATTTTGTTTTTTCTCAAATTAACGTTCTCATACAGGCAACTCTTATCGGCTTACCGTATACAAACATGATGACACCATAATTTCTGTTTTTACTGAAAATTTTGTTTTTTCTCAAATTAACGTTCTCATACAGGCTACTCTTATCGGCTTACCGTATACAAACATGATGACACCATAATTTCAGTTTTTACTGAAAATTTTTTTTTCTCAAATTAACGTTCTCATACAAGCTACTCTTATCGGCCTACCGTATACAAACATGATGACACCATAATTTCAGTTTTTACTGAAATATTTTTTTTTTCAAATTAACGTTCTTATACAAGCTACTCTTATCGGCCTTACGTATACAAATATGATGACACCATAATTTCAGTTTTTACTGGAATTTTGTTTTTTTAAAAGTAACGTTCTCATACAAGCTACACTTATCGGCCTACCGTATACAAACATGATGACACCATAATTTCAGTTTTTACTGAAAATTTTTTTTTTCTCAAATTAACGTTCCCATACAAGCTACTCTTATCGGCCTACCGTATACAAACATGATGACACCATAATTTCAGTTTTTACTGAAAATTTTTTTTTTCTCAAATTAAAGTTCTCATACAAGTTACTCTTATCGGCCTACCGTATACAAACATGATGACACCATAATTTCAGTTTTTACTGAATTTTTTTTTTCTCAAATTAACGTTCTCATACAGGCTACTCTTATCGGCCTACCGTATACAAACATGATGACACCATAATTTCAGTTTTTACTGAAAATTTTTTTTTTCTCAAATTAACGTTCTCATACAAGCTACTCTTATCGGCCTACCGTATACAAACATGATGACACCATAATTTCAGTTTTTACTGAATATTTTTTTTTCTCAAATTAACGTTCTCATACAGGCTACTCTTATCGGCCTACCGTATACAAACATGATGACACCATAATTTCTGTTTTTACTGAAAATTTTTTTTTTCTCAAATTAACGTTCTCATACAAGTTACTCTTATCGGCCTACCGTATACAAACATGATGACACCATAATTTCAGTTTTTACTGAATTTTTTTTTTCTCAAATTAACGTTCTCATACAGGCTACTCTTATCGGCCTACCGTATACAAACATGATGACACCATAATTTCAGTTTTTACTGAAATATTTTTTTTTTTCAAATTAACGTTCTTATACAAGCTACTCTTATCGGCCTTACGTATACAAACATGATGACACCATAATTTCAGTTTTTACTGGAATTTTGTTTTTTTAAAAGTAACGTTCTCATACAAGCTACACTTATCGGCCTACCGTATACAAACATGATGACACCATAATTTCAGTTTTTACTGAAAATTTTTTTTTTCTCAAATTAACGTTCCCATACAAGCTACTCTTATCGGCCTACCGTATACAAACATGATGACACCATAATTTCAGTTTTTACTGAAAATTTTTTTTTTCTCAAATTAACGTTCTCATACAAGTTACTCTTATCGGCCTACCGTATACAAACATGATGACACCATAATTTCAGTTTTTACTGAATTTTTTTTTTCTCAAATTAACGTTCTCATACAGGCTACTCTTATCGGCCTACCGTATACAAACATGATGACACCATAATTTCAGTTTTCACTGAAAATTTTTATTTTCTCAAATTAACGTTCTCATACAGGCTACTCTTATCGGCCTACTGTATACCAACATAATGACACCATAATTTCTGTTTTTACTGAAAATTTTGTTTTTTCTCAAATTAACGTTCTCATACAGGCTACTCTTATCGGCTTACCGTATACAAACATGATGACACCATAATTTCAGTTTTTACTGAAAATTTTTTTTTCTCAAATTAACGTTCTCATACAAGCTACTCTTATCGGCCTACCGTATACAAACATGATGACACCATAATTTCAGTTTTTACTGAAATATTTTTTTTTTCAAATTAACGTTCTTATACAAGCTACTCTTATCGGCCTTACGTATACAAACATGATGACACCATAATTTCAGTTTTTACTGGAATTTTGTTTTTTTAAAAGTAACGTTCTCATACAAGCTACACTTATCGGCCTACCGTATACAAACATGATGACACCATAATTTCAGTTTTTACTGAAAATTTTTTTTTTCTCAAATTAACGTTCCCATACAAGCTACTCTTATCGGCCTACCGTATACAAACATGATGACACCATAATTTCAGTTTTTACTGAAAATTTTTTTTTTCTCAAATTAAAGTTCTCATACAAGTTACTCTTATCGGCCTACCGTATACAAACATGATGACACCATAATTTCAGTTTTTACTGAATTTTTTTTTTCTCAAATTAACGTTCTCATACAGGCTACTCTTATCGGCCTACCGTATACAAACATGATGACACCATAATTTCAGTTTTTACTGAAAATTTTTTTTTTCTCAAATTAACGTTCTCATACAAGCTACTCTTATCGGCCTACCGTATACAAACATGATGACACCATAATTTCAGTTTTTACTGAATATTTTTTTTTCTCAAATTAACGTTCTCATACAGGCTACACTTATCGGCCTACCGTATACAAACATGATGACACCATAATTTCAGTTTTTACTGAAAATTTTTTTTTTCTCAAATTAACGTTCTCATACAAGTTACTCTTATCGGCCTACCGTATACAAACATGATGACACCATAATTTCAGTTTTTACTGAAAATTTTTTTTTTCTCAAATTAACGTTCTCATACAAGCTACTCTTATCGGCCTACCGTATACAAACATGATGACACCATAATTTCAGTTTTTACTGAATATTTTTTTTTCTCAAATTAACGTTCTCATACAGGCTACTCTTATCGGCCTACCGTATACAAACATGATGACACCATAATTTCAGTTTTTACTGAATTTTTTTTTTTCTCAAATTAACGTTCTTTTACAAGCTACTCTTATCGGCCTACCGTATACAAACATGATGACACCATAATTTCAGTTTTTACTGAATATTTTTTTTTCTCAAATTAACGTTCTCATACAGGCTACTCTTATCGGCCTACCGTATACAAACATGATGACACCATAATTTCAGTTTTTACTGAAAATTTTTTTTTTCACAAATTAACGTTCTCATACAGGCTACTCTTATCGGCCTACCGTATACAAACATGATGACACCATAATTTCAGTTTTTACTGCAATTTTGTTTTTTTAAAAGTAACGTTGTCATACAAGCTACACTTATCGGCCTACCGTATACAAACATGATGACACCATAATTTCAGTTTTTACTGAATTTTTTTTTTCTCAAATTAACGTTCTCATACAGGCTACTCTTATCGGCCTACCGTATACAAACATGATGACACCATAATTTCAGTTTTTACTGAAAATTTTTTTTTTCTCAAATTAACGTTCTCATACAGGCTACTCTTATCGGCCTACCGTATACAAACATGATGACACCATAATTTCAGTTTTTACTGAAAATTTTTTTTTTCACAAATTAACGTTCTCATACAAGTTACTCTTATCTGCCTACCGTATACAAACATGATGACACCATAATTTCAGTTTTTACTGAATTTTTTTTTTCTCAAATTAACGTTCTCATACAGGCTGCTCTTATCGGCCTACCGTATACAAACATGGTAACACCATAATTTTAGTTTTTACTGAAATTTTTTTTTTTTTTAAAGTAACGTTCTCATACAAGCTACACTTATCGGCCTACCGTATACAAACATGATGACACCATAATTTCAGTTTTTACTGAATATTTTTTTTTCTCAAATTAACGTTCTCATACAGGCTACTCTTATCGGCCTACCGCATACAAACATGATGACATCATAATTTCAGTTTTTACTGAATTTTTTTTTTTTTTTTTTTAAAGTAACGTTCTCATACAAGCTACACTTATCGGCCTACCGTATACAAACATGATGACACCATAATTTCAGTTTTTACTGAAAATTTTTTTTTTCTCAAATTAACGTTCTCATACAGGCTACTCTTATCGGCCTACCGTATACAAACATGATGACACCATAATTTCAGTTTTTACTGAAAATTTTTTTTTTCACAAATTAACGTTCTCATACAAGTTACTCTTATCTGCCTACCGTATACAAACATGATGACACCATAATTTCAGTTTTTACTGAATTTTTTTTTTCTCAAATTAACGTTCTCATACAGGCTGCTCTTATCGGCCTACCGTATACAAACATGGTAACACCATAATTTTAGTTTTTACTGAAATTTTTTTTTTTTTTAAAGTAACGTTCTCATACAAGCTACACTTATCGGCCTACCGCATACAAACATGATGACATCATAATTTCAGTTTTTACTGAATTTTTTTTTTTTTTTTTTTAAAGTAACGTTCTCATACAAGCTACACTTATCGGCCTACCGTATACAAACATGATAACACCATAATTTCAGATTTCACTGAAAAATTTTTTTTTTAAAGTAACGTTCTCATACAAGCTACTCTTATCGGCCTACCGTATACAAACATGATGACACCATAATTTCAGTTTTTACTGAAAATTTTTTTTCTCAAATTAACGTTCTCATACAAGCTACTCTTATCGGCCTACCGTATACAAACATGATAACACCATAATTTCAGATTTCACTGAAAAATTTTTTTTTTAAAGTAACGTTCTCATACAAGCTACTCTTATCGGCCTACCGTATACAAACATGATGACACCATAATTTCAGTTTTTACTGAAAATTTTTTTTCTCAAATTAACGTTCTCATACAAGCTACTCTTATCGGCCTACCGTATACGAACATGATGACACCATAATTTCAGATTTCACTGAAAAATTTTTTTTTTAAAGTAACGTTCTCATACAAGCTTCTCTTATCGGCCTACCGTATACAAACATGAT
Organism: Bombylius discolor; assembly: GCA_939192795.1. Lineage (NCBI taxonomy): Eukaryota > Metazoa > Arthropoda > Insecta > Diptera > Bombyliidae > Bombylius > Bombylius discolor. The sequence continues at coordinate 29,751,947 of OW584239.1, forward strand.
GACACCATAATTTCAGTTTTTACTGAAAATTTTTTTTCTCAAATTAACGTTCTCATACAAGCTACTCTTATCGGCCTACCGTATACAAACATGATGACACCATAATTTCAGTTTTTACTGAATATTTTTTTTTCTCAAATAAACGTTCTCATACAAGTTACTCTTATCGGCCTACCGTATACAAACATGATGACACCATAATTTCAGTTTTTACTGAATTTTTTTTTTCTCAAATTAACGTTCTCATACAGGCTACTCTTATCGGCCTACCGTATACAAACATGATGACACCATAATTTCAGTTTTTACTGAAAATTTTTTTTTTCTCAAATTAACGTTCTCATACAAGTTACTCTTATCGGCCTACCGTATACAAACATGATGACACCATAATTTCAGTTTTTACTGAATTTTTTTTTTCTCAAATTAACGTTCTCATACAAGTTACTCTTATCGGCCTACCGTATACAAACATGATGACACCATAATTTCAGTTTTTACTGAAAATTTTTTTTTTCTCAAATTAACGTTCTCATACAAGCTACTCTTATCGGCCTACCGTATACAAACATGATGACACCATAATTTCAGTTTTTACTGAATATTTTTTTTTCTCAAATTAACGTTCTCATACAGGCTACTCTTATCGGCCTACCGTATACAAACATGATGACACCGTAATTTCAGTTTTTACTGAAAATTTATTTTTTCTCAAATTAACGTTCTCATACAGGCTACTCTTATCGGCCTACCGTATACAAACATGATGACACCATAATTTCTGTTTTTACTGAAAGTTTTTTTTTCTCAAATTAACGTTCTCATACAAGTTACTCTTATCGGCCTACCGTATACAAACATGATGACACCATAATTTCAGTTTTTACTGAATTTTTTTTTTCTCAAATTAACGTTCTCATACAGACTACTCTTATCGGCCTACCGTATACAAACATCATGACACCATAATTTCAGATTTCACTGAAAATTTTTTTTTTTAAAGTAACGTTCTCATACAGGCTACTCTTATCGGCCTACCGTATACAAACATGATGACACCATAATTTCAGTTTTTACTGAATATTTTTTTTTCTCAAATTAACGTTCTCATACAGGCTACTCTTATCGGCCTACCGTATACAAACGTGATGACACCATAATTTCAGTTTTTAGTGAATATTTTTTTTTCTCAAATTAACGTTCTCATACAGGCTACTCTTATCGGCCTACCGTATACAAACATGATGACACCATAATTTCAGTTTTTACTGAAAATTTATTTTTTTAAAGTAACGTTCTCATACAGGCTACTCTTATCGGCCTACCGTATACAAACATGATGACACCATAATTTAAGTTTTTACTGAAAATTTATTTTTTCTCAAATTAACGTTCTCATACAAGCTACTCTTATCGGCCTACCGTATACAAACATGATGACACCATAATTTTAGTTTTTACTGAAAATTTTTTTTTTCTCAAATTAACGTTCTCATACAAGTTACTCTTATCGGCCTACCGCATAATAACATGATGACACCATAATTTCAATTTTTACTGAATTTTTTTTTTTTTTTTTTAAAGTAACGTTCTCATACAAGCTACTCTTATCGGCCTACCGTATACAAACATGATGACACCATAATTTCAGTTTTTACTGAATATTTTTTTTTCTCAAATTAACGTTCTCATACAGACTACTCTTATCGGCCTACCGTATACAAACATGATGACACCATAATTTCAGTTTTTACTGAAAACTTTTTTTTTTCTCAAATTAACGTTCTCATACAAGCTACACTTATCGGCCTACCGTATACAAACATGATGACACCATAATTTCAGTTTTTACTGAATATTTTTTTTTCTCAAATTAACGTTCTCATACAGGCTACTCTTATCGGCCTACCGTATACAAACATGATGACACCATAATTTCAGTTTTTACTGAAAATTTATTTTTTCTCAAATTAACGTTCTCATACAGGCTACTCTTATCGGCCTACCGTATACAAACATGATGACACCATAATTTCAGTTTTTACTGAAGTATTTTTTTTTCTCAAATTAACGTTCTTATACAAGCTACTCTTATCGGCCTACCGTATACAAACATGATGACACCATAATTTCAGTTTTTACTGGAATTTTGTTTTTTTAAAAGTAACGTTCTCATACAAGCTACACTTATCGGCCTACCGTATACAAACATGATGACACCATAATTTCATTTTTTACTGAATATTTTTTTTTCTCAAATTAACGTTCTCATACAGGCTACTCTTATCGGCCTACCGTATACAAACATGATGACACCATAATTTTAGTTTTTACTGAAAATTTTTTTTTTCTCAAATTAACGTTCTCATACAAGTTACTCTTATCGGCCTACCGTATACAAACATGATGACACCATAATTTCAGTTTTTACTGAATTTTTTTTTTCTCAAATTAACGTTCTCATACAGACTACTCTTATCGGCCTACCGTATACAAACATCATGACACCATAATTTCAGATTTCACTGAAAATTTTTTTTTTTTTTTAAAAGTAACGTTCTCATACAACCTACTCTTATCGGCCTACCGTATACAAACATGATGACACCATAATTTCAGTTTTTACTGAAAATTTTTTTTTTTTTTTAAAAGTAACGTTCTCACACAACCTACTCTTATCGGCCTACCGTATACAAACATGATGACACCATAATTTCAGTTTTCACTGAAAATTTTTTTTTTTTTTTAAAAGTAACGTTCTCATACAACCTACTCTTATCGGCCTACCGTATACAAACATGATGACACCATAATTTCAGTTTTTACTGAAAATTTTTTTTTTTTTTTAAAAGTAACGTTCTCACACAACCTACTCTTATCGGCCTACCGTATACAAACATGATGACACCATAATTTCAGTTTTTACTGAAAACTTTTTTTTTTCTCAAATTAACGTTCTCATACAAGCTACTCTTATCGGCCTACCGTATACAAACATGATGACACCATAATTTCAGTTTTTACTGAATATTTTTTTTTCTCAAATTAACGTTCTCATACAGGCTACTTTTATCGGCCTACCGTATACAAACATGATGACACCATAATTTCAGTTTTTACTGAAAATTTATTTTTTCTCAAATTAACGTTCTCATACAAGCTACTCTTATCGGCCTACCGTATACAAACATGATGACACCATAATTTCAGTTTTTACTGAAATATTTTTTTTTCTCAAATTAACGTTCTTATACAAGCTACTCTTATCGGCCTTACGTATACAAACATGATGACACCATAATTTCAGTTTTTACTGGAATTTTGTTTTTTTAAAAGTAACGTTCTCATACAAGCTACTCTTATCGGCCTACCGTATACAAACATGATGACACCATAATTTCAGTTTTCACTGAAAATTTTTTTTTTTTTTTAAAAGTAACGTTCTCACACAACCTACTCTTATCGGCCTACCGTATACAAACATGATGACACCATAATTTCAGTTTTTACTGAATTTTTTTTTTCTCAAATTAACGTTCTCATACAAGTTACTCTTATCGGCCTACCGTATACAAACATGATGACACCATAATTTCAGTTTTTACTGAAAATTTTTTTTTTCTCAAATTAACGTTCTCATACAAGCTACTCTTATCGGCCTACCGTATACAAACATGATGACACCATAATTTCAGTTTTTACTGAATATTTTTTTTTCTCAAATTAACGTTCTCATACAGGCTACTCTTATCGGCCTACCGTATACAAACATGATGACACCGTAATTTCAGTTTTTACTGAAAATTTATTTTTTCTCAAATTAACGTTCTCATACAGGCTACTCTTATCGGCCTACCGTATACAAACATGATGACACCATAATTTCTGTTTTTACTGAAAGTTTTTTTTTCTCAAATTAACGTTCTCATACAAGTTACTCTTATCGGCCTACCGTATACAAACATGATGACACCATAATTTCAGTTTTTACTGAATTTTTTTTTTCTCAAATTAACGTTCTCATACAGACTACTCTTATCGGCCTACCGTATACAAACATCATGACACCATAATTTCAGATTTCACTGAAAATTTTTTTTTTTAAAGTAACGTTCTCATACAGGCTACTCTTATCGGCCTACCGTATACAAACATGATGACACCATAATTTAAGTTTTTACTGAAAATTTATTTTTTCTCAAATTAACGTTCTCATACAGGCTACTCTTATCGGCCTACCGTATACAAACATGATGACACCATAATTTTAGTTTTTACTGAAAATTTTTTTTTCTCAAATTAACGTTCTCATACAAGTTACTCTTATCGGCCTACCGTATACAAACATGATGACACCATAATTTCAGTTTTTACTGAATTTTTTTTTTCTCAAATTAACGTTCTCATACAGGCTACTTTTATCGGCCTACCGTATACAAACATGGTGACAACATAATTTCAGTTTTTACTGAAATTTTTTTTTTTTTTAAAGTAACGTTCTCATACAAGCTACACATATCGGCCTACCGTATACAAACATGATGACACCATAATTTCAGTTTTTACTGAATATTTTTTTTTCTCAAATTAACGTTCTCATACAGGCTACTCTTATCGGCCTACCGTATACAAACGTGATGACACCATAATTTCAGTTTTTACTGAATATTTTTTTTTCTCAAATTAACGTTCTCATACAGGCTACTCTTATCGGCCTACCGTATACAAACATGATGACACCATAATTTCAGTTTTTACTGAAAATTTATTTTTTTAAAGTAACGTTCTCATACAGGCTACTCTTATCGGCCTACCGTATACAAACATGATGACACCATAATTTAAGTTTTTACTGAAAATTTATTTTTTCTCAAATTAACGTTCTCATACAGGCTACTCTTATCGGCCTACCGTATACAAACATGATGACACCATAATTTTAGTTTTTACTGAAAATTTTTTTTTTCTCAAATTAACGTTCTCATACAAGTTACTCTTATCGGCCTACCGCATAATAACATGATGACACCATAATTTCAATTTTTACTGAATTTTTTTTTTTTTTTTTTAAAGTAACGTTCTCATACAAGCTACTCTTATCGGCCTACCGTATACAAACATGATGACACCATAATTTCAGTTTTTACTGAATATTTTTTTTTCTCAAATTAACGTTCTCATACAGACTACTCTTATCGGCCTACCGTATACAAACATGATGACACCATAATTTCAGTTTTTACTGAAAACTTTTTTTTTTCTCAAATTAACGTTCTCATACAAGCTACACTTATCGGCCTACCGTATACAAACATGATGACACCATAATTTCAGTTTTTACTGAATATTTTTTTTTCTCAAATTAACGTTCTCATACAGGCTACTCTTATCGGCCTACCGTATACAAACATGATGACACCATAATTTCAGTTTTTACTGAAAATTTATTTTTTCTCAAATTAACGTTCTCATACAGGCTACTCTTATCGGCCTACCGTATACAAACATGATGACACCATAATTTCAGTTTTTACTGAAGTATTTTTTTTTCTCAAATTAACGTTCTTATACAAGCTACTCTTATCGGCCTACCGTATACAAACATGATGACACCATAATTTCAGTTTTTACTGGAATTTTGTTTTTTTAAAAGTAACGTTCTCATACAAGCTACACTTATCGGCCTACCGTATACAAACATGATGACACCATAATTTCATTTTTTACTGAATATTTTTTTTTCTCAAATTAACGTTCTCATACAGGCTACTCTTATCGGCCTACCGTATACAAACATGATGACACCATAATTTTAGTTTTTACTGAAAATTTTTTTTTTCTCAAATTAACGTTCTCATACAAGTTACTCTTATCGGCCTACCGTATACAAACATGATGACACCATAATTTCAGTTTTTACTGAATTTTTTTTTTCTCAAATTAACGTTCTCATACAGACTACTCTTATCGGCCTACCGTATACAAACATCATGACACCATAATTTCAGATTTCACTGAAAATTTTTTTTTTTTTTTAAAAGTAACGTTCTCATACAACCTACTCTTATCGGCCTACCGTATACAAACATGATGACACCATAATTTCAGTTTTTACTGAAAATTTTTTTTTTTTTTTAAAAGTAACGTTCTCACACAACCTACTCTTATCGGCCTACCGTATACAAACATGATGACACCATAATTTCAGTTTTCACTGAAAATTTTTTTTTTTTTTTAAAAGTAACGTTCTCATACAACCTACTCTTATCGGCCTACCGTATACAAACATGATGACACCATAATTTCAGTTTTTACTGAAAATTTTTTTTTTTTTTTAAAAGTAACGTTCTCACACAACCTACTCTTATCGGCCTACCGTATACAAACATGATGACACCATAATTTCAGTTTTTACTGAAAACTTTTTTTTTTCTCAAATTAACGTTCTCATACAAGCTACTCTTATCGGCCTACCGTATACAAACATGATGACACCATAATTTCAGTTTTTACTGAATATTTTTTTTTCTCAAATTAACGTTCTCATACAGGCTACTCTTATCGGCCTACCGTATACAAACATGATGACACCATAATTTCAGTTTTTACTGAAAATTTATTTTTTCTCAAATTAACGTTCTCATACAAGCTACTCTTATCGGCCTACCGTATACAAACATGATGACACCATAATTTCAGTTTTTACTGAAATATTTTTTTTTCTCAAATTAACGTTCTTATACAAGCTACTCTTATCGGCCTTACGTATACAAACATGATGACACCATAATTTCAGTTTTTACTGGAATTTTGTTTTTTTAAAAGTAACGTTCTCATACAAGCTACTCTTATCGGCCTACCGTATACAAACATGATGACACCATAATTTCAGTTTTCACTGAAAATTTTTTTTTTTTTTTAAAAGTAACGTTCTCACACAACCTACTCTTATCGGCCTACCGTATACAAACATGATGACACCATAATTTCAGTTTTCACTGAAAATTTTTTTTTTTTTTTAAAAGTAACGTTCTCATACAACCTACACTTATCGGCCTACCGTATACAAACATGATGACACCATAATTTCAGTTTTTACTGAAAATTTTTTTTTTTTTTTAAAAGTAACGTTCTCACACAACCTACTCTTATCGGCCTACCGTATACAAACATGATGACACCATAATTTCAGTTTTTACTGAAAACTTTTTTTTTTCTCAAATTAACGTTCTCATACAAGCTACTCTTATCGGCCTACCGTATACAAACATGATGACACCATAATTTCAGTTTTTACTGAATATTTTTTTTTCTCAAATTAACGTTCTCACACAACCTACTCTTATCGGCCTACCGTATACAAACATGATGACACCATAATTTCAGTTTTTACTGAAAACTTTTTTTTTTCTCAAATTAACGTTCTCATACAAGCTGCTCTTATCGGCCTACCGTATACAAACATGATGACACCATAATTTCAGTTTTTACTGAATATTTTTTTTTCTCAAATTAACGTTCTCATACAGGCTACTCTTATCGGCCTACCGTATACAAACATGATGACACCATAATTTCATTTTTTACTGAAAATTTTTTTTCTTAAATTAACGTTCTCATACAAGCTACTCTTATCGGCCTACCGTATACAAACATGATGACACCATAATTTCAGTTTTCACTGAAAATTTTTTTTTTTTTTTAAAAGTAACGTTCTCACACAACCTACTCTTATCGGCCTACCGTATACAAACATGATGACACCATAATTTCAGTTTTTACTGAAAACTTTTTTTTTTGTCAAATTAACGTTCTCATGCAGACTACTCGTATCGGCCTACCGTATACAAACATGATGAAACCATAATTTCAGTTTTCACTGAAAATTTTTATTTTCTCAAATTAACGTTCTCATACAGGCTACTCTTATCGGCCTACTGTATACCAACATGATGACACCATAATTTCAGTTTTTACTGAAAACTTTTTTTTTTCTCAAATTAACGTTCTCATACAAGCTACTCTTATCGGCCTACCGTATACAAACATGATGACACCATAATTTCAGTTTTTACTGAATATTTTTTTTTCTCAAATTAACGTTCTCATACAGGCTACTCTTATCGGCCTACCGTATACAAACATGATGACACCATAATTTCAGTTTTTACTGAAAATTTATTTTTTCTCAAATTAACGTTCTCATACAAGCTACTCTTATCGGCCTACCGTATACAAACATGATGACACCATAATTTCAGTTTTTACTGAAATATTTTTTTTTCTCAAATTAACGTTCTTATACAAGCTACTCTTATCGGCCTTACGTATACAAACATGATGACACCATAATTTCAGTTTTTACTGGAATTTTGTTTTTTTAAAAGTAACGTTCTCATACAAGCTACTCTTATCGGCCTACCGTATACAAACATGATGACACCATAATTTCAGTTTTCACTGAAAATTTTTTTTTTTTTTTAAAAGTAACGTTCTCACACAACCTACTCTTATCGGCCTACCGTATACAAACATGATGACACCATAATTTCAGTTTTCACTGAAAATTTTTTTTTTTTTTTAAAAGTAACGTTCTCATACAACCTACACTTATCGGCCTACCGTATACAAACATGATGACACCATAATTTCAGTTTTTACTGAAAATTTTTTTTTTTTTTTAAAAGTAACGTTCTCACACAACCTACTCTTATCGGCCTACCGTATACAAACATGATGACACCATAATTTCAGTTTTTACTGAAAACTTTTTTTTTTCTCAAATTAACGTTCTCATACAAGCTACTCTTATCGGCCTACCGTATACAAACATGATGACACCATAATTTCAGTTTTTACTGAATATTTTTTTTTCTCAAATTAACGTTCTCACACAACCTACTCTTATCGGCCTACCGTATACAAACATGATGACACCATAATTTCAGTTTTTACTGAAAACTTTTTTTTTTCTCAAATTAACGTTCTCATACAAGCTGCTCTTATCGGCCTACCGTATACAAACATGATGACACCATAATTTCAGTTTTTACTGAATATTTTTTTTTCTCAAATTAACGTTCTCATACAGGCTACTCTTATCGGCCTACCGTATACAAACATGATGACACCATAATTTCATTTTTTACTGAAAATTTTTTTTCTTAAATTAACGTTCTCATACAAGCTACTCTTATCGGCCTACCGTATACAAACATGATGACACCATAATTTCAGTTTTCACTGAAAATTTTTTTTTTTTTTTAAAAGTAACGTTCTCACACAACCTACTCTTATCGGCCTACCGTATACAAACATGATGACACCATAATTTCAGTTTTTACTGAAAACTTTTTTTTTTGTCAAATTAACGTTCTCATGCAGACTACTCGTATCGGCCTACCGTATACAAACATGATGAAACCATAATTTCAGTTTTCACTGAAAATTTTTATTTTCTCAAATTAACGTTCTCATACAGGCTACTCTTATCGGCCTACTGTATACCAACATGATGACACCATAATTTCTGTTTTTACTGAAAATTTTGTTTTTTCTCAAATTAACGTTCTCATACAGGCTACTCTTATCGGCCTACCGTATACAAACATGATGACACCATAATTTCAGTTTTCACTGAAAATTTTTTTTTTTTTTTAAAAGTAACGTTCTCATACAACCTACTCTTATCGGCCTACCGTATACAAACATGATGACACCATAATTTCAGTTTTTACTGAAAATTTTTTTTTTTTTTTAAAAGTAACGTTCTCACACAACCTACTCTTATCGGCCTACCGTATACAAACATGATGACACCATAATTTCAGTTTTTACTGAAAACTTTTTTTTTTCTCAAATTAACGTTCTCATACAAGCTACTCTTATCGGCCTACCGTATACAAACATGATGACACCATAATTTCTGTTTTTACTGAAAGTTTTTTTTTCTCAAATTAACGTTCTTATACAAGCTACTCTTATCGGCCTACCGTATACAAACATGATGACACCATAATTTCAGTTTTTACTGAAGTATTTTTTTTTCTCAAATTAACGTTCTTATACAAGCTACTCTTATCGGCCTACCGTATACAAACATGATGACACAATAATTTCAGTTTTTACTGGAATTTTGTTTTTTTAAAAGTAACGTTCTCATACAAGCTACACTTATCGGCCTACCGTATACAAACATGATGACACCATAATTTCATTTTTTACTGAATATTTTTTTTTCTCAAATTAACGTTCTCATACAGGCTACTCTTATCGGCCTACCGTATACAAACATGATGACACCATAATTTTAGTTTTTACTGAAAATTTTTTTTTTCTCAAATTAACGTTCTCATACAAGTTACTCTTATCGGCCTACCGTATACAAACATGATGACACCATATTTTCAGTTTTTACTGAATTTTTTTTTTCTCAAATTAACGTTCTCATACAGACTACTCTTATCGGCCTACCGTATACAAACATCATGACACCATAATTTCAGATTTCACTGAAAATTTTTTTTTTTAAAGTAACGTTCTCATACAAGCTACTCTTATCGGCCTACCGTATACAAACATGATGACACCATAATTTCATTTTTTACTGAAAATTTTTTTTCTTAAATTAACGTTCTCATACAAGCTACTCTTATCGGCCTACCGTATACAAACATGATGACACCATAATTTCAGTTTTCACTGAAAATTTTTTTTTTTTTTTAAAAGTAACGTTCTCACACAACCTACTCTTATCGGCCTACCGTATACAAACATGATGACACCATAATTTCAGTTTTTACTGAAAACTTTTTTTTTTGTCAAATTAACGTTCTCATGCAGACTACTCGTATCGGCCTACCGTATACAAACATGATGAAACCATAATTTCAGTTTTCACTGAAAATTTTTATTTTCTCAAATTAACGTTCTCATACAGGCTACTCTTATCGGCCTACTGTATACCAACATGATGACACCATAATTTCTGTTTTTACTGAAAATTTTGTTTTTTCTCAAATTAACGTTCTCATACAGGCTACTCTTATCGGCCTACCGTATACAAACATGATGACACCATAATTTCAGTTTTCACTGAAAATTTTTTTTTTTTTTTAAAAGTAACGTTCTCATACAACCTACTCTTATCGGCCTACCGTATACAAACATGATGACACCATAATTTCAGTTTTTACTGAAAACTTTTTTTTTTGTCAAATTAACGTTCTCATGCAGACTACTCGTATCGGCCTACCGTATACAAACATGATGAAACCATAATTTCAGTTTTCACTGAAAATTTTTATTTTCTCAAATTAACGTTCTCATACAGGCTACTCTTATCGGCCTACTGTATACCAACATGATGACACCATAATTTCTGTTTTTACTGAAAATTTTGTTCTTTCCCAAATTAACGTTCTCATACAGGCTACTCTTATCGGCCTACCGTATACAAACATGATGACACCATAATTTCAGTTTTTACTGAAAATTTTTTTTTCTCAAATTAACGTTCTCATACAAGCTACTCTTATCGGCCTACCGTATACAAACATGATGACACCATAATTTCAGTTTTTACTGAAATATTTTTTTTTCTCAAATTAACGTTCTTATACAAGCTACTCTTATCGGCCTTATGTATACAAACATGATGACACCATAATTTCAGTTTTTACTGGAATTTTGTTTTTTTAAAAGTAACGTTCTCATACAAGCTACACTTATCGGCCTACCGTATACAAACATGATGACACCATAATTTCAGTTTTTACTGAAAATTTTTTTTTTCTCAAATTAACGTTCTCATACAAGCTACTCTTATCGGCCTACCGTATACAAACATGATGACACCATAATTTCAGTTTTTACTGAATATTTTTTTTTCTCAAATTAACGTTCTCATACAGGCTACTCTTATCGGCCTACCGTATACAAACATGATGACACCATAATTTCAGTTTTTACTGAAAATTTTTTTTTTCTCAAATTAACGTTCTCATACAGGCTACTCTTATCGGCCTACCGTATACAAACATGATGACACCATAATTTCTGTTGTTACTGAAAGTTTTTTTTTCTCAAATTAACGTTCTCATACAGGCTACACTTATCGGCCTACCGTATACAAACATGATGTCACCATAATTTCAGTTTTTACTGAAAATTTTTTTTTTCTCAAATTAACGTTCTCATACAAGTTACTCTTATCGGCCTACCGTATACAAACATGATGACACCATAATTTCAGTTTTTACTGAATTTTTTTTTTTTTAAATAACCGTTCTCATACAGGCTACTCTTATCGGCCTACCGTATACAAACATGATGACACCATAATTTCAGTTTTTACTGAAAATTTTTTTTTTCTCAAATTAACGTTCTCATACAAGCTACTCTTATCGGCCTACCGTATACAAACATGATGACACCATAATTTCAGTTTTTACTGAATATTTTTTTTTCTCAAATTAACGTTCTCATACAAGCTACACTTATCGGCCTACCGTATACAAACATGATGACACCATAATTTCAGTTTTTACTGAAAATTTTTTTTTTCTCAAATTAACGTTCTCATACAGGCTACTCTTATCGGCCTACCGTATACAAACATGATGACACCATAATTTCAGTTTTTACTGAAAATTTTTTTTTCTCAAATTAACGTTCTCATGCAGACTACTCGTATCGGCCTACCGTATACAAACATGATGAAACCATAATTTCAGTTTTCACTGAAAATTTTTTTTTTTTTTTAAAAGTAACGTTCTCATACAACCTACTCTTATCGGCCTACCGTATACAAACATGATGACACCATAATTTCAGTTTTTACTGAAAACTTTTTTTTTTGTCAAATTAACGTTCTCATGCAGACTACTCGTATCGGCCTACCGTATACAAACATGATGAAACCATAATTTCAGTTTTCACTGAAAATTTTTATTTTCTCAAATTAACGTTCTCATACAGGCTACTCTTATCGGCCTACTGTATACAAACATGATGTCACCATAATTTCAGTTTTTACTGAAATATTTTTTTTTCTCAAATTAACGTTCTTATACAAGCTACTCTTATCGGCCTTACGTATACAAACATGATGACACCATAATTTCAGTTTTTACTGGAATTTTGTTTTTTTAAAAGTAACGTTCTCATACAAGCTACACTTATCGGCCTACCGTATACAAACATGATGACACCATAATTTCAGTTTTTACTGAAAATTTTTTTTTTCTCAAATTAACGTTCTCATACAAGCTACTCTTATCGGCCTACCGTATACAAACATGATGACACCATAATTCAGTTTTTACTGAATATTTTTTTTTCTCAAATTAACGTTCTCATACAGGCTACTCTTATCGGCCTACCGTATACAAACATGATGACACCATAATTTCAGTTTTTACTGAAAATTTTTTTTTTCTCAAATTAACGTTCTCATACAGGCTACTCTTATCGGCCTACCGTATACAAACATGATGACACCATAATTTCAGTTTTTACTGAAAATTTTTTTTTCTCAAATTAACGTTCTCATACAGGCTACACTTATCGGCCTACCGTATACAAACATGATGTCACCATAATTTCAGTTTTTACTGAAAATTTTTTTTTTCTCAAATTAACGTTCTCATACAAGTTACTCTTATCGGCCTACCGTATACAAACATAATGACACCATAATTTCAGTTTTTACTGAATTTTTTTTTTTTTAAATAACCGTTCTCATACGGGCTACTCTTATCGGCCTACCGTATACAAACATGATGACACCATAATTTCAGTTTTTACTGAAAATTTTTTTTTTCTCAAATTAACGTTCTCATACAAGCTACTCTTATCGGCCTACCGTATACAAACATGATGACACCATAATTTCAGTTTTTACTGAATATTTTTTTTTCTCAAATTAACGTTCTCATACAGGCTACTCTTATCGGCCTACCGTATACAAACATGATGACACCATAATTTCAGTTTTTACTGAATATTTTTTTTTCTCAAATTAACGTTCTCATACAGGCTACACTTATCGGCCTACCGTATACAAACATGATGACACCATAATTTCAGTTTTTACTGAAAATTTTTTTTTCTCAAATTAACGTTCTCATACAAGCTACTCTTATCGGCCTACCGTATACAAACATGATGACACCATAATTTCAGTTTTTACTGAAATATTTTTTTTTTCAAATTAACGTTCTTATACAAGCTACTCTTATCGGCCTTACGTATACAAACATGATGACACCATAATTTCAGTTTTTACTGGAATTTTGTTTTTTTAAAAGTAACGTTCTCATACAAGCTACACTTATCGGCCTACCGTATACAAACATGATGACACCATAATTTCAGTTTTTACTGAAAATTTTTTTTTTCTCAAATTAACGTTCCCATACAAGCTACTCTTATCGGCCTACCGTATACAAACATGATGACACCATAATTTCAGTTTTTACTGAAAATTTTTTTTTTCTCAAATTAAAGTTCTCATACAAGTTACTCTTATCGGCCTACCGTATACAAACATGATGACACCATAATTTCAGTTTTTACTGAAAATTTTTTTTTCTCAAATTAACGTTCTCATACAAGCTACTCTTATCGGCCTTACGTATACAAACATGATGACACCATAATTTCAGTTTTTACTGAAAATTTTTTTTTTCTCAAATTAACGTTCTCATGCAGACTACTCGTATCGGCCTACCGTATACAAACATGATGAAACCATAATTTCAGTTTTCACTGAAAATTTTTATTTTCTCAAATTAACGTTCTCATACAGGCTACTCTTATCGGCCTACTGTATACCAACATGATGACACCATAATTTCAGTTTTTACTGAAAATTTTGTTTTTTCTCAAATTAACGTTCTCATACAGGCTACTCTTATCGGCCTACCGTATACAAACATGATGACACCATAATTTCAGTTTTTACTGAAAATTTTTTTTTCTCAAATTAACGTTCTCATACAAGCTACTCTTATCGGCCTACCGTATACAAACATGATGACACCATAATTTCAGTTTTTACTGAAATATTTTTTTTTCTCAAATTAACGTTCTTATACAAGCTACTCTTATCGGCCTTACGTATACAAACATGATGACACCATAATTTCAGTTTTTACTGGAATTTTGTTTTTTTAAAAGTAACGTTCTCATACAGGCTACTCTTATCGGCCTACCGTATACAAACATGATGACACCATAATTTCAGTTTTTACTGAAAATTTTTTTTTTCTCAAATTAACGTTCCCATACAAGCTACTCTTATCGGCCTACCGTATACAAACATGATGACACCATAATTTCAGTTTTTACTGAAAATTTTTTTTTTCTCAAATTAACGTTCTCATACAAGTTACTCTTATCGGCCTACCGTATACAAACATGATGACACCATAATTTCAGTTTTTACTGAATTTTTTTTTTCTCAAATTAACGTTCTCATACAGGCTACTCTTATCGGCCTACCGTATACAAACATGATGACACCATAATTTCAGTTTTCACTGAAAATTTTTTTTTTTTTTAAAAGTAACGTTCTCATACAACCTACTCTTATCGGCCTACCGTATACAAACATGATGACACCATAATTTCAGTTTTTACTGAAAACTTTTTTTTTTGTCAAATTAACGTTCTCATGCAGACTACTCGTATCGGCCTACCGTATACAAACATGATGAAACCATAATTTCAGTTTTCACTGAAAATTTTTATTTTCTCAAATTAACGTTCTCATACAGGCTACTCTTATCGGCCTACTGTATACCAACATGATGACACCATAATTTCTGTTTTTACTGAAAATTTTGTTTTTTCTCAAATTAACGTTCTCATACAGGCTACTCTTATCGGCCTACCGTATACAAACATGATGACACCATAATTTCAGTTTTCACTGAAAATTTTTTTTTTTTTTCAAAAGTAACGTTCTCATACAACCTACTCTTATCGGCCTACCGTATACAAACATGATGACACCATTATTTCAGTTTTTACTGAAAACTTTTTTTTTTGTCAAATTAACGTTCTCATGCAGACTACTCGTATCGGCCTACCGTATACAAACATGATGAAACCATAATTTCAGTTTTCACTGAAAATTTTTATTTTCTCAAATTAACGTTCTCATACAGGCTACTCTTATCGGCCTACTGTATACAAACATGATGACACCATAATTTCTGTTTTTACTGAAAATTTTGTTTTTTCTCAAATTAACGTTCTCATACAGGCTACTCTTATCGGCCTACCGTATACAAACATGATGACACCATAATTTCAGTTTTTACTGAAAATTTTTTTTTCTCAAATTAACGTTCTCATACAAGCTACTCTTATCGGCCTACCGTATACAAACATGATGACACCATAATTTCAGTTTTTACTGAAATATTTTTTTTTCTCAAATTAACGTTCTTATACAAGCTACTCTTATCGGCCTTACGTATACAAACATGATGACACCATAATTTCAGTTTTTACTGGAATTTTGTTTTTTTAAAAGTAACGTTCTCATACAAGCTACACTTATCGGCCTACCGTATACAAACATGATGACACCATAATTTCAGTTTTTACTGAAAATTTTTTTTTTCTCAAATTAACGTTCTCATACAAGTTACTCTTATCGGCCTACCGTATACAAACATGATGACACCATAATTTCAGTTTTTACTGAATTTTTTTTTTTTAAATAACCGTTCTCATACAGGCTACTCTTATCGGCCTACCGTATACAAACATGATGACACCATAATTTCAGTTTTTACTGAAAATTTTTTTTTTCTCAAATTAACGTTCTCATACAAGCTACTCTTATCGGCCTACCGTATACAAACATGATGACACCATAATTTCAGTTTTTACTGAATATTTTTTTTTCTCAAATTAACGTTCTCATACAGGCTACACTTATCGGCCTACCGTATACAAACATGATGACACCATAATTTCAGTTTTTACTGAAAATTTTTTTTTTCTCAAATTAACGTTCTCATACAGGCTACTCTTATCGGCCTACCGTATACAAACATGATGACACCATAATTTCAGTTTTTACTGAAAATTTTTTTTTCTCAAATTAACGTTCTCATACAGGCTACACTTATCGGCCTACCGTATACAAACATGATGACACCATAATTTCAGTTTTTACTGAAAATTTTTTTTTTCTCAAATTAACGTTCTCATACAAGTTACTCTTATCGGCCTACCGTATACAAACATGATGACACCATAATTTCAGTTTTTACTGAAAATTTTTTTTTTCTCAAATTAACGTTCTCATACAGGCTACTCTTATCGGCCTACCGTATACAAACATGATGACACCATAATTTCAGTTTTTACTGAAAATTTTTTTTTCTCAAATTAACGTTCTCATGCAGACTACTCGTATCGGCCTACCGTATACAAACATGATGAAACCATAAATTCAGTTTTCACTGAAAATTTTTATTTTCTCAAATTAACGTTCTCATACAAGTTACTCTTATCGGCCTACCGTATACAAACATGATGACACCATAATTTCAGTTTTTACTGAAAATTTTTTTTTTCTCAAATTAACGTTCTCATACAGGCTACTCTTATCGGCCTACCGTATACAAACATGATGACACCATAATTTCAGTTTTTACTGAAATATTTTTTTTTCTCAAATTAACGTTCTTATACAAGCTACTCTTATCGGCCTTACGTATACAAACATGATGACACCATAATTTCAGTTTTTACTGGAATTTTGTTTTTTTAAAAGTAACGTTCTCATACAAGCTACACTTATCGGCCTACCGTATACAAACATGATGACACCATAATTTCAGTTTTTACTGAAAATTTTTTTTTTCTCAAATTAACGTTCCCATACAAGCTACTCTTATCGGCCTACCGTATACAAACATGATGACACCATAATTTCAGTTTTTACTGAAAATTTTTTTTTTCTCAAATTAACGTTCTCATACAAGTTACTCTTATCGGCCTACCGTATACAAACATGATGACACCATAATTTCAGTTTTTACTGAATTTTTTTTTTCTCAAATTAACGTTCTCATACAGGCTACTCTTATCGGCCTACCGTATACAAACATGATGACACCATAATTTCAGTTTTTACTGAAAATTTTTTTTTTCTCAAATTAACGTTCTCATACAAGCTACTCTTATCGGCCTACCGTATACAAACATGATGACACCATAATTTCAGTTTTTACTGAATATTTTTTTTTCTCAAATTAACGTTCTCATACAGGCTACACTTATCGGCCTACCGTATACAAACATGATGACACCATAATTTCAGTTTTTACTGAAAATTTTTTTTTTCTCAAATTAACGTTCTCATACAAGCTACTCTTATCGGCCTACCGTATACAAACATGATGACACCATAATTTCAGTTTTTACTGAATATTTTTTTTTCTCAAATTAACGTTCTCATACAGGCTACTCTTATCGGCCTACCGTATACAAACATGATGACACCATAATTTCAGTTTTTACTGAAAATTTATTTTTTCTCAAATTAACGTTCTCATACAGGCTACTCTTATCGGCCTACCGTATACAAACATGATGACACCATAATTTCTGTTGTTACTGAAAGTTTTTTTTTCTCAAATAACGTTCTTATACAAGCTAGTCTTATCGGCCTACCGTATACAAACATGATGACACCATAATTTCAGTTTTTACTGAAATATTTTTTTTTTCTCAAATTAACGTTCTTATACAAGCTACTCTTATCGGCCTACCGTATACAAACATGATGACACCATAATTTCTGTTGTTACTGAAAGTTTTTTTTTCTCAAATAACGTTCTTATACAAGCTACTCTTATCGGCCTACCGTATACAAACATGATGACACCATAATTTCAGTTTTTACTGAATATTTTTTTTTCTCAAATTAACGTTCTCATACAGGCTACTCTTATCGGCCTACCGTATACAAACATGATGACACCATAATTTCAGTTTTTACTGAAAATTTTTTTTTTCACAAATTAACGTTCTCATACAAGTTACTCTTATCTGCCTACCGTATACAAACATGATGACACCATAATTTCAGTTTTTACTGAAAAATTTTTTTTCTCAAATTAACGTTCTCATACAGGCTACTCTTATCGGCCTACCGTATACAAACATGATGACACCATAATTTCAGTTTTTACTGAAAATTTATTTTTTCTCAAATTAACGTTCTTATACAAGCTACTCTTATCGGCCTACCGTATACAAACATGATGACACCATAATTTCAGTTTCTACTGGAATTTTGTTTTTTTAAAAGTAACGTTGTCATACAAGCTACACTTATCGGCCTACCGTATACAAACATGATGACACCATAATTTCAGTTTTTACTGAAATTTTTTTTTTTCTCAAATTAACGTTCTCATACAAGCTACTCTTATCGGCCTACCGTATACAAACATGATGACACCATAATTTCAGTTTTTACTGAATATTTTTTTTTCTCAAATTAACGTTCTCATACAGGCTACTCTTATCGGCCTACCGTATACAAACATGATGACACCATAATTTCAGTTTTTACTGAAAATTTTTTTTTTCTCAAATTAACGTTCTCATACAAGCTACTCTTATCGGCCTACCGTATACAAACATGATGACACCATAATTTCAGTTTTTACTGAATATTTTTTTTTCTCAAATTAACGTTCTCATACAGGCTACTCTTATCGGCCTACCGTATACAAACATGATGACACCATAATTTCAGTTTTTACTGAAAATTTTTTTTTTCTCAAATTAACGTTCTCATACAAGTTACTCTTATCGGCCTACCGTATACAAACATGATGACACCATAATTTCAGTTTTTACTGAAAATTTTTTTTTTCTCAAATTAACGTTCTCATACAGGCTACTCTTATCGGCCTACCGTATACAAACATGATGACACCATAATTTCAGTTTTTACTGAAAATTTTTTTTTCTCAAATTAACGTTCTCATGCAGACTACTCGTATCGGCCTACCGTATACAAACATGATGAAACCATAATTTCAGTTTTCACTGAAAATTTTTATTTTCTCAAATTAACGTTCTCATACAGGCTACTCTTATCGGCCTACTGTATACCAACATGATGACACCATAATTTCTGTTTTTACTGAAAATTTTGTTTTTTCTCAAATTAACGTTCTCATACAGGCTACTCTTATCGGCCTACCGTATACAAACATGATGACACCATAATTTCAGTTTTTAGTGAAAATTTTTTTTTCTCAAATTAACGTTCTCGTACAAGTTACTCTTATCGGCCTACCGTATACAAACATGATGACACCATAATTTCAGTTTTTACTGAATTTTGTTTTTTTAAAAGTAACGTTGTCATACAAGCTACACTTATCGGCCTACCGTATACAAACATGATGACACCATAATTTCAGTTTTTACTGAAATTTTTTTTTTTCTCAAATTAACGTTCTCATACAAGCTACTCTTATCGGCCTACCGTATACAAACATGATGACACCATAATTTCAGTTTTTACTGAATATTTTTTTTTCTCAAATTAACGTTCTCATACAGGCTACTCTTATCGGCCTACCGTATACAAACATGATGACACCATAATTTCAGTTTTTACTGAAAATTTTTTTTTTCACAAATTAACGTTCTCATACAAGTTACTCTTATCTGCCTACCGTATACAAACATGATGACACCATAATTTCAGTTTTTACTGAATTTTTTTTTTCTCAAATTAACGTTCTCATACAGGCTACTCTTATCGGCCTACCGTATACAAACATGATGACACCATAATTTCAGTTTTTACTGAAAATTTTTTTTTTCTCAAATTAACGTTCTCATACAAGCTACTCTTATCGGCCTACCGTATACAAACATGATGACACCATAATTTCAGTTTTTACTGAATATTTTTTTTTCTCAAATTAACGTTCTCATACAGGCTACACTTATCGGCCTACCGTATACAAACATGATGACACCATAATTTCAGTTTTTACTGAAAATTTTTTTTTTCTCAAATTAACGTTCTCATACAAGTTACTCTTATCGGCCTACCGTATACAAACATGATGACACCATAATTTCAGTTTTTACTGAAAATTTTTTTTTTCTCAAATTAACGTTCTCATACAAGCTACTCTTATCGGCCTACCGTATACAAACATGATGACACCATAATTTCAGTTTTTACTGAATATTTTTTTTTCTCAAATTAACGTTCTCATACAGGCTACTCTTATCGGCCTACCGTATACAAACATGATGACACCATAATTTCAGTTTTTACTGAAAATTTATTTTTTCTCAAATTAACGTTCTCATACAGGCTACTCTTATCGGCCTACCGTATACAAACATGATGACACCATAATTTCTGTTGTTACTGAAAGTTTTTTTTTCTCAAATAACGTTCTTATACAAGCTAGTCTTATCGGCCTACCGTATACAAACATGATGACACCATAATTTCAGTTTTTACTGAAATTTTTTTTTTTTTTTAAAAGTAACGTTCTTATACAAGCTACTCTTATCGGCCTACCGTATACAAACATGATGACACCATAATTTCTGTTGTTACTGAAAGTTTTTTTTTCTCAAATCACCGTTCTCATACAGGCTACTCTTATCGGCCTACCGTATACAAACATGATGACACCATAATTTCAGTTTCTACTGGAATTTTGTTTTTTTAAAAGTAACGTTGTCATACAAGCTACACTTATCGGCCTACCGTATACAAACATGATGACACCATAATTTCAGTTTTTACTGAAATTTTTTTTTTTCTCAAATTAACGTTCTCATACAAGCTACTCTTATCGGCCTACCGTATACAAACATGATGACACCATAATTTCAGTTTTTACTGAATATTTTTTTTTCTCAAATTAACGTTCTCATACAGGCTACTCTTATCGGCCTACCGTATACAAACATGATGACACCATAATTTCAGTTTTTACTGAAAATTTTTTTTTTCACAAATTAACGTTCTCATACAAGTTACTCTTATCTGCCTACCGTATACAAACATGATGACACCATAATTTCAGTTTTTACTGAAAAATTTTTTTTCT